>CM029606.1:74429313-74829618 GCA_017311375.1 Mytilus coruscus
GAAGGTGCGAAGAAAGTACAACTTTAAGGTTTAAAACTTTTTATTTGTCTTACAGCATTGTACAGTCGTACCAGATTGATAGAGAGAGGAAATGAAGCACAGGCATTTTTATCCTTAATAATACATTTTGTAGTTTAAAAGATTGCCTTTAATGGAAATAAATGATAATTACTTTGATTGAGTTTAGATACAGTACACAAGTAATTGGTATATACTGTTTTCATTTTAGATTGGTCTTCATGATAAACAATTGTGGGAACAGAGTGTAGATCGTAAAGTTTTAAGGGTAAGTATAAAATATTTAATGTATTAAATACAGACAGGTTATACATATGGAGGAGAGTTTGACTCGGTGTCTCAAGTTTGGGAATTATTCAGCTTTTTAGACAAATGAAATGTTTATTGTTGAGGGAAGGTCAACTTAGTTTGGCAATACAATTGTTGCAGTGGCAAGTCATTTGCAAGTCATAATAATTCTGTGATTCTTTGTCTTATATATCACAGTGGCAGAGTGTGGTTTTTGTACTGACTTGATAACTAAAGTACTAGTGTTCATGATGTATAGTGGTAGTGTACTCTTTCTTGTGAAAAACTCTTTATATTTGTTGATATATCACTACAAAACACCAGGACAGTTCTATTTACAATTATAATGTAATATAGTGGCCAGCTCTGCATAACAAGGAACCAGCTGTTCAATTTAAGTAAAGTAATTATTATACCCCCGCTTCAAAAAAGTGGGGTATACTGTTTACCTCTGTCTGTCCATCCATCCGTCCGTCCAATGAATATTTTCGTCGCATCTTTCTCAGGAACTACATTACAAAGATTTCTGTAATTTGGTTTCAGGGTTTATATAAGTCAGCTATACCTTGTGATGCGTTTTCAGATTCATCACTCAACAACTTCCTGTTTACTGAAATATTTGGGCGGGGGTATCATCAGTGAGCAGTAGCTCACAGTTTCACTAGTTAGTAACATGTGTCAAAATGTAATTTTAGAGTCAAACTCGGATCCATAACATTAAATGACAAATTTTAACATGTTTTATCTGTGAATTGTCAGTTAATTGACCAGGAGATAAATGAATTTATGCACATGCAGCTTTCATGACATGTCAGAATATAAATATAGAAATTCCCTGTTCAAACCAGTAGATTAAAAAGGAAATAATTTCAAATGATTTTTCAGGAGCATGCCTTTGGGTTAATTTTGTTTTAAAAAAATCATGCAATAATGGATTCACTTGTGTATTTAATACATGTACCACTAATCAGTTGCCTCATGACCTAATGACACTAATTCAGTGTACCTGTTGGAAACATATCATTCATTCATCACATGTACATATTTAGTGAAAAGAAATAGACACAAGACAATGCAAGAAGATATTTACGTACAGTGAAGATCTGTACTGTCTCTCTTTAACCTGAAGTCAAAATACATGACAGAAAAAAAAACACATTGCAATTCTATCTTTGATCTTGAAAATATTGACAAAAAGACAACAGCAACAAGAACACATGATTTTTATTGCATGCGTTTTTTCTTCTCAGGGTATCAGAAATGCTCCAAGAAGATCAGTAAGAGCCAAAACTGAGTTCATAGATGTTGATTTAATCAGAGGTAATATACTGGTTGAGTACAGTTACAAATGGGAATGCATGGAAAATATAAAAAAAAGATAAACATTGCTCGATCGTATCACTTATACATATGGTCACCATTGTTAATCAAGGTCACGATCACTAAACTTTGGCAAAACAAAAACCAAAAGTCAATTAACAGCCAATGTTTTTGAACAACCATCACCATGATCAAGGAATGAAATATGTTTGTCCATTATTCGATATGGATTCCTAATAAATGCACAGAGGACTTAAGTATTCATCCATTTTTTCAATAATTTCCTTAACCATTATAATTACCAAAATCTGGTTTCATATGACTTTAAAAAGTTAATAGTAAACATCAATTCCAACAAACAAATTATTAAAATAATTTTGAGAAGGAGTAAATGAAAATAATTTGTAGAAATGGTAGAAAATATGCTTTTCGATATTCATTTACCATCACTTCTACTTATTGATTAATTCAGTCATTCTTTCATACGTTTCTATTTTTATCTTTATTGAACATATCATTGTTAATTTTATAAAGCCATTTTTCTGTTAAATATCTTTAAAGAACAGGATAAGGTATAAGTAAATGTTACTTTATATGTAATAGAAATTTATTCATGAAATAGTAAACCCGTACTATTTCCAGTGTATAAGGAGATAAATACATGTTCACAATAAGTGATTTGCATTCTGATACATTCATATTAATACCGTTGTAAGTATCAAGTGAACACATGAAAACAAGGGATATCCTCAAGTGTAAAAAGCACATGTTTTTTTATTTTGGTAAAATGGAATATTGCATTACATGTAGTGAATTTGTTTCTGTCAGATGGGCTTTTTATGGAACATGGCACTTGAATGGACTATCTAACATACTGTTTATTTTATATTATAAATTAGCTTCAGGATGGATAAGAAAATGTTGATGCCTTTACAATAGATACATAAAATAAATTTATATTTTAGGTTCCACATTTACGAGAGCCAAGCCACAGGTATCATGGACATACATAGCACACAAAGCCATAAGTCGTGTATTGTTCTTTCCCTTTCATTATAAATGGTAAGCAAATAAAGAATCCCTACAAGATTATTGTAAACTGCTAACCAAATTATTTTTCGCTGATACTTTTTCGCTTTTAAGTTATTCTTGCCAATTTTGCAGTGATTACATGGATTATGTATCTTTTGGAAGTTTTAACATTATTTGTATAAGAAAAGATTAAGGTTTGCAATAGTCATGACAACTTATATTAAAGTTAATTTCTCTGTGTCAAAGAGTATAAATCACTTGCTAAAAGTAGATGGTTTACAGTAATTGAAAGCAAAGGTGGAGGTATGATATGGGCATTTGTTTGGTTCCTTGAATTTGAAAATCTTATTGTGTCATAAATCTGTTATTTATTATCCTTGAGCATGCATGTGGAAAGGGTAATTAATCAAGAATTGTAAAAAATCTTGATATACTGGTAAACTTCTGGCAGCTTCTCATAATAGATGTTAGCACCAACTTTACTTAACAAGATATTTTTTGTTCTTTTATACTAAAAGCAATGACAACTATTGAGTTTTCTCTTCCTTTAGGTGGTTACAACAGACATCCAAAAGATTTTTTGCCTTCCTGTTGATCCTGTATACATTACAATTATTGACAACTATTGAGTTTTCTCTTCCTTTAGGTGGTTACAACAGACATCCAAAAGATTTTTTGCCTTCCTGTTGATCCTGTATACATTACAATTATTGACAACTGTTGTGTTTTCTCTTCCTTTAGGTGGTTACAGCAGACATCCAAAAGATTTTTTGCCTTCCTGTTGATCCTGTATACATTACAATTATTGACAACTATTGAGTTTTCTCTTCCTTTAGGTGGTTACAGCAGACATCCAAAAGATTTTTTGCCTTCCTGTTGATCCTGTATACATTACAATTATTGACAACTATTGAGTTTTCTCTTCCTTTAGGTGGTTACAGCAGACATCCAAAAGATTTTTTGCCTTCCTGTTGATCCTGTATACATTACAATTATTGACAACTGTTGTGTTTTGTCAGAATGTGGGTGCTAAGTTAGCTCAAGATGTAAGTCTTTATTCAGTTATCAATCTGATTAAAATACAGATTATGTGTCTAAGCTTTGCTTACAAGGCCTTTCGAGATCCTCTGGTTTTGTCTTGAGTAATATGCACCTTCAAAAATTGAACATTTAATTCCATTGGCTGATGTAATAATTACCAGAATAGAAGGTAAAATGGAGTGTTATCATCCTTGCATTGTTAGCAAAGCTTGGACACAGGATCTGTATTTTAATCAGATTGATTCAGTTATAATACAAGAAGGATCTTCATAAGACAATAGTATGGTTTATTTCATTTAAAAAAAAATCTTATTAGACTTTTTTTTTTAAAATTTAACTTATTATTGGTGTAGGCATAGTCATGTGTCATTTTATAATCTATAATAAAAAAAAAAGTCATCAGGCAGTATCATGAAAACTAGTGATTTCAGTTTTGAGTTACTTCCCTTTTTGTCTTTAGATATTTACTTTCTTCAATGAATAAACAAAATAGCTCCCAATGAAAGGGCATTATCATTATAGATGGACTGTATTCTCTAGACAGTAATATTGACTACAACATTGATAATGCCCTCTCCTCAGGATAAAGCATTATCAATGATGATGTTAATACTACTGTCCCTTGGGCAGTTCATATATTAGGACAATGTCCTCTTCGTAAGTAACTATTATGTGACTTAAAAAAAATACTATATATGGAATAGACAACCAGTCTCAAGTTCCAACTTTTTTTCCTGATACAAACAAGGGAGCTTTATGCTTTAGTATTTCAGAGTTCATCTTCCTTTATTTCAGACAAACATATTAAGTTTGCATTTCTTTCCAGTTGACTAAATATGTTAAGATCACATCATTTGTCCGAAATTTGTTATTGTAAAGCCTGCTGGTTTGGAGCCTAGTTTTTGGTACATAAGTGTATTATGATTACTTACAGACCAAGTATAGGTTTCATTGTGGTTGAATGACTTTTGGTAAAATTTAACAGGGCTCACGCTACCAGGCGACTAGGGCGAAAAAGTCGCTTTCCGTCCGTCACTTCGCTTTGCCCGACCTCAAAAGCGAAAACAAGTCGCCCTGTTGTTTACGATACTCGCTTTCAGTCGCTTTCGTCATCGGACATTTTCAATTTTACCAAGTTGATAAAACATCAATTTTTATTGATTATCATGATTATTAAAGAAATTCAGACATAAACGATTCATTTTCTTAAGAAAACAGGTTTAAGTATTGACTTTACAGTGTGTAGCAGGTTATTTAATAAAAGACAACTTTTATCACTGCATGCACTTCCGGTACTTGTTACTCAGAGAACGACATCAATCTAACTTTTAGCGGCAAAATAAGTTTGTTACTTCATTTGAAAGTGATAAAAGTTGCCTCCAGTAAATGTTTAATCCATTTATTGCATTAAAACGCCGTATTCCTTTCCAAATAGCTTGTCAAACATCGTTTATTTTGTTTATTTTGTAAATTTTCCTCGTTTACTAACTACGGATCGGAACCGGACCAGCTATGACCGAAATCCGTATTTTACAATAATAACTACGGACGCATGAATGGAAAAGCTGACAGAAGAATATTGATCCCAAAAGGAAAAATACGATTCCACACGCATTAACAGACTTTTGGGTAGATCTAATTGATTAATGTATATAATTCCATATAATTTATATTGATTGTTTCAAAATATTGATTAAAGTTGCTTAACTACTAATATCAATATATATTATGGCCCAGCTTAACTTTGTATATCTTTTGATTTGAAACACTGAATTTCATAACATGATAAACAAGATAGTTTTAATTGAATTGTAATTCATATATTATAATTTCTTTACCTTTTGACATAAAAAAATTCTTTTTAGTGCTAGATATTTAGTTGGTAGTTTCTAACAAGAACCTAAACTTAAACAACTTTGAATTTGAACTGTTAATTTAATTGTATACTCAGATATGAATTGAACAATATAAAAGAAAGTAAGTTACATATGACCCTTTATACTATAGTAAAACCAAACATTGTAGCGCTTGGCAAGAAGAGCACTTCTCTTTCAACTCTCACCACTTCTCCCTATCAGTTTCAAAAGAGAAGTCACTTCTCCTAAGATTCTGAAGTAGTGTGAGCCCTGATTTAAGCCCTTGGAATAAAAAATGAACAGTTCATAAATTTCTCTTAAGATATTTTCTTTTTTTGGTAATGCCTGCAGATCTGGCCTTGCATAAACATTTGGAGCATGATTATTGTACTCAGAGTCATAAACATTTGGAGCATGATTATTGTACTCAGAGTCATAAACATTTGGAGCATGATTATTGTACTCAAAAAAACCACCAATCAAAATACTGAGAAAGTAAAGTTTTATGACTGAGAGCTGTGGAGATGATTTTGGTATAATTGTGTATAAAGATGATCTACAGGCCTAGCTATTTAGGTCAAGTTCGCATTTTGTATGAGTTTACTGACTTTTTTCAACAAGACTGCAGGTGTGGACATCCAACACATCCAACACATCTAGTTTTTAACAAACATCATGCATGAACATTGTGTGGCCATGCAATAAAAAAGTAATTTTAAACTACAAACGCATTTAATTGACGTTTGACATATTTTGATATTTTATCTTTTGTAGGAGCTGACATTATGTGAAGTATTTTTCCCCATAGTATTGATGTTACTGCTTGGTTACATTCACTCAACTACAGTTGTATCCCAGTCTCATGTCTCACACAGATCTCAAAGGGATATCAAATCTATAAGGTAAAATATCAAATATCAATAGAATATACCAGTTGTATCACAATCTCATGTCTCACACAGATCTCAAAGGGATATCAAATCTATAAGGTAAAATATATCTCAATAGAATATATCAGTTGTATCCCAGTCTCACGTCTCACACAGATATCAAAGAGATATCAAATCTCAATAGAGTACAAAGATATCAAAGGGATATCAAATCTTTAAGTAAAATATTAAATCTCAATAGATTATCTAATCAGTGGGGTAAAAGTAGGATCTAAAAGGAATATCTGATCTCAATGAAATATTTCTATAAAAATCTTGCTATTCTTTTCATACATTTGTGGCCTAACAATGACCCTTTATTAGTCCCCTACCAACGAAGTCGAAGGGGACTTTAGGTTTGCACTCTGTCCGTCTGTCTGTCCGTCTGTCTGTCCGTCCGTCCGTCTGTCCATCTGTCAGTCCGGCAAATCAGTTTTCCAGACTTTTTTTCTTCATGCTTGAAGATATTGATTTGATATTTGGTGTATTTTTTTATCATGACAAGTTACAGTTCAAGTTCAATTTTCACGATTTTAGCTTTCCTCCTTGTTCAGTTAAAGCCCTTTTCCTAGAATTACATTTTGGATGAAATACTTATTAATTACTAGTATTACCTACCCTTTGAATGAAAAAAAGTTTCTGAAAATACTTATGTCATAAAGATTGTTTTAATGAGTATTTTTGTATTATAATTAGATTAATACAGGGGCCTCAGTGGCCGAGTGGTCTAAGTAGTTACTACTGTAATCACTAGCCAGTCAACACTGAGGTTGTGAGTTTGAACCCCGCTCGTGCAGGTGCACTCGAATCCAATCTTAATTGACTAGGATTGTCAGTTTTCCTATCGAAGGTCGGTGGTTTTCTCCGGGGACTCCGGCTTCCTCCACCAATAAAAACTGGCCGCCACGAAATAGCCCAAAAGCGGTGCTTAAAAGTGGCGTTAAAAACACATAAAATAAAATAAATAGATTAATACATGCCTAAAGAAAGAACCAAACCTCTAGTATCAATATTGATACATCATGATTTACAAAATGAGAAGGTTGTTGTTGTTGTTGGTTGTTTAACGTCCAGTGGCAAATATTTCATGCATATTCAGGACGATAAAATGAGAAGGTAATACCATAAATGTAATTAGCCTTTCTTTATTTTTTGTAGAGAATATCAGATTAGGAGGAAAAGGAATTTATCATCTTCATCACCGAATCATAGTTGTGAAAAACCATTGAGAAATTCCTCAACACTGCTACAGGATGTTGACAGAAAGTCTCCTCCTAGTGTCGATCGACGTCCAAAGAGAGTTGTGAAAAATAAGGAGTTTGTTGTGAAACCAAAGAAAAATGGTGGAATTGAGAGTAAGTCCGTTAGCTGGAGTGATGCATATCAGGAAGAAGCATTTAGAATTGTTCCCGATGATAGAATTAAAAAACAGGAAAGTCAGGATAGTGAAATCACAACGGACGAGGAGAATAATGGTTCTCTGAAAAGAGCAGAGAGCTTTGATTCAGAAATAGAAAAAAATATAAACGATTCAAAAAAGGAGATAACTAGTGATAATCTAGAAAACTTGAATCTTTCCCTTTCAGGGAAACCAGAGGAAAACAGTGGAAATTGTAAAATTGATGCCGATAAAAAAGAGAAATGTCAATTAAATTTAAAACTTTCTCCAGGTGGTTTTCCACATCAAGAGAATGGTGCTACACAACATAAACATAACAATTGCCATAGCAACACTGGTGTAGACTTGTTGACCAGTGATATACATTTGACAGAAAAATGTGAAAATAATATTATTGAAGGTCTGAAAATCCCAAACTTTACTGATGGGACAATTCTTAAAGTTGAAAATTTAACTGCAGAGGAAGCTGAGGAATATATGAACCCTTCTATCGATAGTTTGAGTTCTATTACCAGCTCCAGTTCTGCTCCAGAGTCAAATACATTAGAGTATGAAGGTACCAGTGATTTAGATAACCTTGCTGTAGGGGGCAGTGGGATAGTAGATTATAAACAAACAGACAAAGTGCAAGCAAAAGACAACAAACCTGGATCCAGTTTTTATAGAAATCCAAGGGAACAGTTGAATATTATAAGACATGGAGAAAATTTAAGTGAAGACAGTGGAATTGATTTTACAAACAAAACTCTATTATTTAGGTCAGAATCTGTCCCCCTGCCTTTATTACATTCAAAACCTAAAAAGGAAGTGATGTCAGATACTGACCAGGAAAGGAATAACTCTGGGTCTGAATCTGACAAAGAAACTCAACTAAAGGCTAAAACAGCCCTTCTTCAGGGCTTGAGACGACGCAGCCATACTGTTGGAGATGAAAGCAGTGAGTCTGGACCATTTTATAGAACGAAGAGAATAATAGCTAGGAATAAGGAAAGTTTAAAGAAAGATCTCAGCTCCTCGGATGGTGAAACAAGTCAAGCTAGTCATGCTAGTGGTCATAAGGTCATTTATTTACAAACTATAATGGTCAATTTCTTTTTTCAATGCATTAGAATAGGAATAACAGTACAGTAGTTGACAAGTTGCAGCCGTCAATTGGGATTTGACTGTCGCAAATATACGTTTTACTGAATTTGTTTAATTTATTGATGGGCACAGTGGATTAATTAAAGTTAATAGATATGAGCTTGAAAACAAGGTTGAGAAATGATTGAAGAAAAATATTTCACTTCTATTTGCTTGTGAGATATATTATTCTCCATGCTTGATAGGTAGGATTTTTTACATGTTTCCTATAGATTTTGGTTAAAAGTGAAATATAAGGTTTTTCAGCTGAGGAAGAATCCTAATATTTGTCCACAATATTTTTTGCATAAATGTTGATATTTTATTTATTCTAGCTGACCAGCTCTGATTGGGAAGATAGGGTACAATCTGATGACACAACTTCCACATATTCCAGTAGTTGTGGGTCAGATGTTGAAATTGGAAATGAGGCAGGGCAAGAAACATCAACCACAGTGTTGAACTCTTCATCAGCCAATCAAACGGCAGGAGAGAACAACATACATGTAATAAATCTCCTACAACCTGTATGTATAGCCAGCTCTATCTTTTAGGCCATAAAAGATAATTCCTAGATTTTCATTTAATTTTTTGTGGAAATTGAGAAGGAAGGGTAAATTCTTAAAAAACAAATTGAAAATAGCCATGAATGATTTCCACAGTTGAATTGATCTGTGTTTTTTATATGTGCCAAAAATATAGAATAAACAAATTTCTGTGGTGTGAGTGCAGGGGGGGCCTAGGGAGGGGGTATAAATGCAAGTGTAATAAGAATGAGAATCTAAGAATTTATCTTATCTGGCCTTTTCTAGCATGGTAACAATATAAGACTTGACAATGAATTTTTCCCCCTAACGTTTAAAGTTACATCACTCCATTTTTAAATTATGTGGATATAACAGGGTTCTCACTAAGGATTTCTTATAGGAGAGTCCAGGAACTCACCATTTATGGCCATGGCAAGTCCAACGGTGGGAAGAGGAAAAATGGTATATAATTTATTATTGAAGTCTCCTTTTCAAAATAGAGCAAGGAAATGACATCAAATTAAGATTTAAACTTTTGCTATAAGATGTGCAAAATGATGAATTCTTGGCTCAGTTGACAACTTTTTATAATTTGGTGCATCTTTGGTTCATCAGTTATTAAAATGATGGATCCAGGACTCATGGACTGTCCTTAGTGAGAATCCTGCTGATTATACCATGTATACATTTACAAGAAAAAACTTTAAAAGAATATCCTGATACTGGGAAAAAAATAACCAAATCCAGCTTCATGTATATTATTTGTACATATGTACATTATTTGTACATGTGTATCTTTCTTTGTATTGAAAAAAATCCTGTTGGCAAATTTCAAGCTTTGTAAGTAGAAGAAAGTTCTATAAATTTGAAATGGAAGAAACATTTTATTAAGAATACTCTTTTTCACTGGTGTATTATCATGATAATTACCAGCTTCAAATTACATTTTAAAAAGTTTTTTTTTAATTAAATGCTGTTTCCCAAAAAAAACATCTAAAGCTTCTATTGAATTGAAAAAACCAAACTGAACTTTATTTTCAGGCTACTTTAGACTGTTTTAAGTGAATTTATTATTTTAATGTTTTTTCCTAATCAACTAAATTTGTAACTTTTGGATAAATGTTTAAAAGGGAATCAAACAGCAATCTGAAATTTTATGTGTACATAGAAATGAAAAATTATCATCCAAAGAAAGGCTTGCATGGCTTTACGGGTATGATCTATTTATAGCTGCTAGTCTTAAGAGTAATATATCTTCTTCAATACTTTATTTCATTATCGTTTTCCTTAGGGAAGCGCAGAGGTAAGAGATGATTATCAGAAATTAGCATCTGGCATACGGCAATGTATCTATATTGGCCAAGCAAAAAATATACTTTGTTACAGTTTTTCAGAGCACAATAATCTGTACTTGGATGGAAAAGTTTGGGTTTAAATTTGATTTACGACACTAGAAATTTTGACTAAAATGTTTTCAGACCTTTTATATTCCTGTTATAGAAAATTTTAGCTGTTTAAAAAAATTTACTTGAATGTTTGATACATTTTTAGAGCAATTTTGATTTATTTGAAAAAAATCCTTTTGATATTCTGTCTGCAGAGAGCTATCTTTTATTAAATTTGTTTGTCACTCTTGATTAACTGAGGACTTGTATAATAAGATTTCAAATATATGATATATTTTTCAAATATGTAATTTCAGTGTACCACTTATTCCAATAAATTATGTTTTATTACACTATCATTAATTAAGATCTCATTTTTCATTTCATTATTTTTTTATTGCTGTACAGTCATGATTGACAGTACATAAGCATTTAACTGGAACAACAAAATATTTTTCATTTGGCCTTACTCTGTAAAAGAATATTTAACCAAGACTCTTCGTTCTTCTTTAAATCTTTCTTGAAATACTAATCAATATGTCTAAAAATAGACTGAGTGACTATTTATAACTAGTATAAAAGTCATTTGATGTGTGCTTTAGAATATGCATGATAAAAAAAGCTTTGTATAAATAAGATATTAAAATGTGTTCAGGGAGATATATGTGCTAATGAGTCAGTAACCCAACAACACCAAACAGAGAAGATTAATGTTTATATTTAGACATGAGCAGGTTGTTATTGTCCATATGTAAATGGATTGTTTTAAAGCATAAACTTCAGTTTTAGATGAATTATCCTTTTGTCATGTATGTAATTAGGCAAAACAAAAATATATAAAATACTGAGATGTAGAAAGATTGCCAATGAGACCTCTAACCACCAGAGTCCAAATTACATAGATGTTAGCAACTATAAACACCGTACAGTCTTCAACAATGAACAAAACCCATACCTCATAACAATCTATACAAGGCCCTTTGTTTCCTGAATCCCGGCAGAAAAAAAATTTGAAGGTAGATAAACTGATTTTATATTTTTTAATATTTTACATAAGATTATATATTGTAAAGTTCTGGACTCTAAATGATTCTTAACCAAAATATGTGTTAGGTTAGGCATTAAAATTTATATATAGGGTAGATAGGGATGTCATGAAACAGAACTATATTTTTTGGAGCATTATATAATACTGTCAAGGGGGGGAATTTTTTTTTTTTGAGTCTTAACTGTCTTGCACCATGTGCAGATTTTTGACAACGATATTTTATTTTTCATCAGATTTGTTTTTGGGGTTTCTCATTCATTGTAGCAAAATTTCTCATCATTTTCAATAACTTCATAGTTTATCAGTGTTGTCAATCTGTAGACGATCTGAAGACATTAAAATTGAAAATCTCCAACTAAAACTAAAGATGGGAATAGTCATATTTAGTGTGTTCAGTTTCAATGTACCTAAATTTCCTTCCAATCCGCCAATCTGTTACTGTTTGTCAATTCACTTATGTCATGTAGATTAAACCCTTTGTTTTAACATTGAGAGAATTGCATAAAAGATTGTTAGACATTGTGTAAATGACTTCTCCTCAGAACCTTACTGTCAGAGACAGGAAAATCATTTTTTGGACTGATTTTAAAATTGAGAAAATTTGTATAAATGCACAGCAGTAAACTGTAAAAGTTAAAAATTTTAACTGCTGCTGGTGTAAAAGTACCAGTGTCATTGAAAAAATCTGCAATATTAAATTCTTAACATGTAAAACAAAAAATAAGATACTCAGGCTTAATTTTAGATGAAAGTTTAGAATAGAGCATGGTGTTATAAAAAACCTAAATTTAAAGAAAAAGCATGAAAAGATCCCAACTAGAAAATCAGTATTGGTCCATCAGCCCTATACCATGTATCTAATGAAAAATTTGTTACCATGTGTAAGTAAAATCTGGATCTTATTCCAATGGAACTTAATTCCTACTTTGGAATCGGAACCAGATTTTACCTACCCACCATTACAAACTTTTCATTATTTGCTTATAGGGATTCTGATCCATCAGCCGCTAAGGATTGGGATACCTGGTGTGAGCTCTACAAAATCAAAAGAAAATGAAAGGATATGGAGTAAATGTACATGGGACAAAATCGCACACAATACATAGAAAACATAGAAAATTATCAATGAACAGGGCTTTTATTCCTGTTCTTCATCTTGACAGTTGATGTAGGGTCTTCAACAATGAACAAATCATTCATACCCCACAACAAGGTCAAGACGGCCCCTAGAGTCGACTTAAGCGGTACTATTGATAAAAATAAAGTAATTTTGAAAGACAAAAATTTTGGCTGGATTTCAAGAAAGTGAATTTCTAACATGTCTAAGATAGTAACTCATAGTTATCATATTTTTTGCTCATTTGTTTTAAGTACTGCACTTTACATTGATACCAACATTTTGTCTTCAATGATTGAGCATTTGGTACCGCAGTTTGTTGCTTAAAAGTTTTACTTTGAGGCAGGCTTAACAAAATGTTGTGTGCTGATGCAGTGTGCTCATACATAAATACACAGTTTGAAAACATGTTTAATATGTTCACTACTGTGGATTCATTAACATTCGTTGGAATTTGTGTTAGATACCAATTTTCGTGGATTTCGTGGGTACAGGTGAACCACGAATTTAAATGTTCAACAAATTACAAATTTTCTAAAGGAATGTATGCAGACTTTGCCAAAACAACGAAATTAAATATCCATGAAAATGCAAGTTTTTCTCAATCAATGAAAATTGGTAAACACAAAATAAATGAATCTACAGTAAATAACAATTTTA
Organism: Mytilus coruscus; assembly: GCA_017311375.1. NCBI lineage: Eukaryota > Metazoa > Mollusca > Bivalvia > Mytilida > Mytilidae > Mytilus > Mytilus coruscus. The sequence continues at coordinate 74,443,056 of CM029606.1, forward strand.
TGAGTGATAATTATGAAATACTGCTTTGCTTATATTCATGTTAAAGTAGTTGATTTTTACATTCAACATACATTTTAAGTTGAAATGGCAATACATGTACTGTAAATTCAGAAATTATTGCGAGGTTTTTATTAATGCGAATAATGTGACTAGGTGAGTATCGCAATAATTAGAACTCGTATTTGGATAACTAAAACACAGATCTGTATGTAGATTTTTCTGAAATGGCAGTAATTAAACTCGCATTCTTGTCCAATTTTGAATAATTGCAATAATAAATGCACGAAAAAATTTCTGAATTTACAGTATACAGACCAAAGATAAAGGCTGTTTTATAAAATGATCCCATATTTAATTTGGAGAAATAAATGATTATTCAAATATTTACTGTACATCTACATTTCTTACAATCTGTATTTCCATTTGCATTTTATTTGTTATACATTTTATACTATCTTTCAAATAGTATTAAATGAAGTCTATGAACTATATAATAATAATACAAAATAATGAGATGTTATATGCTTGCTAATGAGACTGCTATCCACCAGGGACCAAATGATGTAAATGTCAGCAATATAGGTTGCCTTACGGCTTTCAAAAATGAGAAAATCCCATAGTGTAACAAAACGTAAAATAATTCAAACGAGAAAACCAACTGCCTGATTTATGAACAAAACAGCAACAGAAAAACAAATATAATATACAGCAACAAATGACAACCTCAAAATTACAGGCTCCTGACTTAGGACAGGCACCTACAGAATGTGGCGGGATTAAGCTAGTTTGTGGGTGCAAAGCCATCCCCCTAACCTGGGACAGTGGTGTAACAGTACAACAAAAGAACAAACAATAAAAATCAGATGAAAAGGACTTGACTCATCAGATAGATACAAAGCAACTTACGAAAACACTAAAGACACGTTGAAATATTTTTTTGTCGTGCTAAAATAAACAGATCTCTACTACAATATTAATAACTTCATTTGCTTACTAGCGATTCATTATTTAAAGATATATTAAAGTTTGATTTCACTTCATAGGAATACACCTTAATCCAATTTATTCCAATCTGAAAAAACAGTCACTTAGACAACTTCCTGTTTGTGTCAAGTGTTGCAAAAGCAAAGGTCATTAGTAATGAGCTGAGGGAGGAAAAAGTTTAGAAAGTGAACATTTTGAAATTTTGATAGATTATAATAGGATTTTTTGAAACATTAAATAAGTTGAAGTCAAAAATACTTAGTTTGAAATGTTTATAATGGTTAAACATTATCTCTTTGAAAGTTTTATGCACAATACATTGTTGAAACAGGGCCCCAGATAGCTTCAGCTGGTTTGTGACGTCATGAAAAAGTTGTGAAATTTTAGAACTTATACTGATTGGAAAAATTAACAATAAGGTGTATAATCATATGATATTAAAGATATCTTAATTTACAGTATTATATTTTATGTTACAGCCCACCAGTAGTTCAACTGTAGGTCACCATTATGTACCACCAGACAAAGGTCAGTTATATGGCATGTATGGACATGATGGATAAAATATAAGAATTTCTAAAAGTTGTGGTCAGTTTGTCAAATCATAATAGAAACTCCTTTCCCCAATACTCACAAGAAAACTTGCAAACAAGACAAATATATATGAATTTGTGGCAGTATGCACTGTATTATTACTAGCAGTAGGGGTGATAAAACACTTAATTTTACATTTTCTACAGTTTGTTGAAATTTATTTCACATTTGTATATATCAGCTGATGAGGAACATATGTTAGGGTTAAGTTAATTATATGATATATCAACCTCATCCTTTTAATATAATACCCCAATTGTAAAATGGGCTATATCACATTTACTGTGTCTGTCTCTCTGTTCTTCAGACTGTTCTTATGTTGAACAAATATTTCCATCACTTTATCAGGTACAATAGAACAGAATGACTTTATATTTGGTCAGCAGCTGGACAATGATGAGTAGTATTGTATGCACACATTTCAGAACTTGGACACCAACTTTCTGTTTGCAGATACTTTTTTCTGTACTTTGAATTTTTCAATATGTTGAATGAATTTAGAATTTTCATTGCACTTTTCTCAAGTACTACTGAAGAGAATGATTTTGAATTTTGTCAGTAGCCTAACAGTGATGAGTTGTAACCTGTGTTTATCTTTTGGATCTGTTGAACACCTACTTCCTGTTTTCGGATACTTTCATTTGCTTAGCATGAAAACACATGCATTCTGGCGAAGTCTTTACATGATACTTTTTATATGCCCGTTTACGGGACGTATTATGGTATACCGTTGTCCGTATGTCCGTCGGTCTGTCGTTCGTCCATCGTCAACATGTCGGACATTAACTCAAAAACACTTTAACCAATTTGCATGAAACTTTGGTGAATTGTTTATATCTTTTGACATGAGCTCCCTTTTGTTTTTTATAAATTTTTGATTTTACGTTTCCGATTTATGGGGTTTTATTCATTAAAAAAGGGGGGATTTTCCAGTTTTCGGACAATAACTCAAAAATGCTTTTACCAATTTGCCCGAAACTTTGGTGAATTGTGTTTATATCTGTTGACATGAGCTCCCTTTCGATTTAAATAAATTTTAGATTTTACGTTTCTGAGTCATGGGGTTTTATTCATTAAAAAAAGGGGGATTTTCCAGTTTTCGGACAACAACTCAAAAATGCTTTTACCAATTTGCAAGAAACTTTGGTGAATTGTTTATATCTATTGAAATGAGCTGCCTTTCGATTTTAATAAATTTTAGATTTTACGTTTATGAGTTATGGGGTTTTATTCATTAAAAAAAAGGGGATTTTCCAGTTTTCCGACAATAACTCAAAAATGCTATCAGCAGTTCACATGAAACTTTGATGAATTGTTTATATCTATTGACGTGAGCTCCCTTTCGATTTTTATAGATTTTAGATTTTATATTTCCTAGTTATGGGATTTTATTCATAAAAAAGGGGTGATTTTCTAGTTTTCAGACAATACCTTTACAGTGCTTTGAGGAGTTTTCATTAAACTTTGGTGCCTGGTTTATATCTATTAAGGTAACCTCCCTTTTATTATTCATAAATTTCTGATATGACATTGAGAAGTTATTGAACTTTATTCTTAGAAAATGCGACGGGCTTATCATGCGCTCATGGCACAGCTGTTTATTATTGCTCTGTTGATTGAAATTTTTCATTTAATCAGATAAGATAACTACTTTTGTGTAGTAGAAACCATTTTGTTTAAATTAAACTCATGTTATTGTTTTTCAGTAAGCTGTGTCATCTGGGAAAAGGGTGAATGTCAGAAGGTGGATTTAACTGCCCTGGAGTTAGGCTGGACAATTATAGAGAAAGTGGACGATATTCCAGAAAGTTCAGACTACATACTCATAGGCTTTACATTTTCTGTCTTATTGTGTTTGGTACCACTAGTTTTCCGTCTTTATCATGTCAAAGAATTTCCTAGCTTAATGAGCCTGGAAATCATTAGTTTTTTATCCAAAGTTTGGTGCTGTTTGATGCATAATTCATGGAGGTTAGTTAATATTTTCGTATAAGATCTGACTTAGCCAAACTCATTTAATATAAGTTCTTTTCTTTCCAAATGTATTTCCTTTTTTATCGCTTTGGATATTTTAAAATTGTCACTATTTAGTTATGTTTGCACTACAATATTGACCAAAATGCAAACAAATGATAGATGCAACACAAGATATGTCAGAAAAATATTAAAGTAAAGTTTCCTAAATAAGTAATTTTACATACTTCAATTGGCTTCATATGTCATGACAAGATTCTTCTTAAAAGACTGAAAAACACATGAGAAACAAAATTTGGGTTTGTTTGCTTGTTACAGAGTCAGAAAAATTTTCCAATCTTGTTAGTTAACATTCCCAAGATATACAGTTACTGGTAAATATCCCAAAGTCAATTAATGCAGAAAATGTTCAAAGTCAAAAATTAATCTTTCTCAAAAGGAGAAAAATTTTAACTCACTTTCAGCAGAAGGAATTTCTATGTATAACTTATCAATATTTATTTAAGTAATCTAAGTATGAATTAAAGGAGATGTGAGGTGTACCATATGTTTTGGGAGGATATAAAGATGTGTGTATTTTTGTAGGTTGAATCTGATCATGATGAATGGTATTATACAGAGATTCTGGCTGAGTTCTGTCTTCTTTTTCCTGCTGTCTGTGGCTGACAGAACATTTAAACAGGTAAACTAGACTATACAAAATCATCTTTACAGGAAGGTGAAGAATTTAATTTTTATGCCCCAACTAGGGGCATTATGTTTTTCGGTCTGTGCGTCCGTTTGTTCGTCCATCCGTTAGTCCTTCCGTCTGTCCTGCTTCAGGTTAAAGTTTTTGGTCAAGGTAGTTTTTGATGAAGTTGAAGTCCAATCAACTTGAAACTTGAAACTTAGTACACATGTTCCCTATGATATGATCTTTCTAATTTTAATGCCAAATTAGAGTTTTGACCACAATTTCACAGTCCATTGAACATAGAAAATGATAGTGCAAGTGGGCAGGTTAAAGTTTTTGGTCAAGGTCGTTTTTGATGAAGTTGAAGTCCAATCAACTTGAAACTTAGTACACATGTTCCCTATGATATGGTCTTTCTAATTTTAATGCCAAATTAGAATTTTGACCCCAATTTCATGGTCCACTGAATGTAGAAAATGATAGTGCGAGTGGGGCATCCATGTACTATGGACACATTGCATCTGTGTACTGTAGACACATTCTTATCAAAATCTACTTTAACTTTGTTCTTGTCAAACACAACATCATCTAAGGATTTCAGATAGTATAGTAAAAGAGATTTAGTTTCAGATATCAAAAAGATTGAATTTCATCAGCAGCTTGGGAAATTAATACTTGAAACCTTTTCATTTAGGGGTTGGTTGACAGTAATGAGCTTTGCAAATAATTACTCTATATCTTTGTATTAAAATTGAAATTTGAGTCTGGGCGACAAAACAGTCGATATGTATAAATCACTGATTCAAAAGCCAAATGCCGCCGTAGAAGGGGTTCTATAAAATGAAGTGACTGCGTTGTTCCTTTACCTACTAGTGTGGGTTCAGAGATTTTTTAGTTACTTGTCAAAAATTAGTTCCTAACTAAATGAACTGACCATTGAAATGAAAAGAAGTTAATTGTCCAGTGACAAATATTTTGTCCTTTATCTGGATGAGAACATGCTAATGTCATATGAATATGAACTCTGCATTGTAAAATACATAACCAGATTCTAGACTTTTAGTTATCTATGATCTCCTGTCTGTATAACTGTAACCATTAATCAGACTTGAAGATGAATAGTCTTTGCTTATAATTCTATGCTCTATATGATGTCTTAGATTTATTGATAGATATTTGCTGTTATCTGCCTCAGCTCAAACGGTGAGTTATGTCTTAGAAGAGAGCAGCAAATACCAATTTTTATTTTTATGCCCCAACTAGGGGCATTATGTTTTTCAGTCTGTGCATCCATTTGTTCGTCGTACTGTCTGTATGTTCGTCCCCCTTCAGGTTAAATGAAGTTGAAGTCCAATCAACTTGAAATTTAGTACACATGTTCCCTATGATATGATCTTTCCAATTTTAATGCCAAATTAGAGTTTTTATCCCAATTTCACTGAACATAGAAAATGATAGTGCGAGTGGGGCATCCATGTACTATGGACACATTCTTGTTTAAAGTCTTTAATATGACCTGACCATGGATTGAACCCATAACCTCAGGCACACAAGACTAGTATGCTACAATGACACCACTAAGCAGTATTTATAAGTGTATAGAGTGTGGCTTTAAACCTCTCAATACTGTATATTTGTTATTATTGGGGGATACCAATTTTAGTGGATTCAAGGGTATAGAATAACCACATTATTTAAATGTTCTACAAAGTAAAACTTTCTATAGGCTTATATATAAAAATAAGAAGATGGGGTATAATTGCCAATGAGACAACTCTTCACCAGAGACAAAATGACACAGAAATTAACAACTATAGGTCACTGTACAGTCTTCAACAATGAGCAAAACTCATACTGCATAGTCAGCTATAAAAGGCCCCAAAATGACAATTGTAAAACAATTCAAACAAGAAAACTAATGGCCTAATTTATGTACAAAATAATGAATGAAAAACAAATATATGCATGTTTTTGATAAACCACAAAATCAAATATCCATAAAAATACATATTTCCTGAATCCAGAAAGAAATTGACATCCTAAAAAATAAATGAATCCTTATAGAATAGAAATAAATGTGTTGTTCTTTTCCAGAGATTACTATACGCAAAACATTTCTGCTACTTAACATCATCTAGGAGGGCAAAGAAATTTGATATGCCACACTTCAGGTTGAATAAAGTCCGAAATATTAAAACATGGTTGTCTATCAGGTCTTATTTAAAGGTAGGTAAAAATAACAATGTAGTATAAGATCTCATATTATTATGCTCAGATTGATTGATTGGGGGTGTTTTTTACACCTAATCAGCACATACAGGTGTTATTAAGGAGATGGGATAAAGATAAGTTGTTGTCAATATCAAAACATGGTAGTCTATCGGGTCTTATTTTAAAGGTATGTAAAATAACATTGTAGTTAAAGATCTCATATCATTGGGTGAAAGTTTGATTGATTGATTGATTGGTGTTTAATATCCAATCAGCACATCCAAGTGTTATCAAGTAGATGGGATAAAGTTTAGTTGTGGTAAATATCAAAGCATGAAAGTCTGTCAGATCTTTATTTAATGATGTGTTCTATGTAAAATAATAAAATATGAAATAATTAGTTTATCTGATCATGATATATGTCTTATTCGAACCAAAACATGAATGTACCAGAGATTGCAGAAACAGAAAAAAATGGTCATTTGTATAAAAAAGAAGATGTGGTATGATTGCCAATGAGACAACTGTCCACAAGAGACCAAAATGACACAGAAATTAACAACTATAGGTCACCGTATAATTTGTGTTTTTCACACTAGATAATGTTCAATTTTTCCTTGTATTTTGTTTTTTCAATGCTTGTGCATAAAGCAGCATTTATGGTTTTTAATTCCTGTTAAATCCTAATGTTAATGTAAGTTATCAAAATATTTGAATTATAATTATCATTCATATAAAGGTGAGATCAAAAGTTAGGAGATGTTTTTTTTTAAAGATTTAAGGTAATACATAAAAAGTGTTAAATAGTGCCAAGTGTGTTATAAATACATCAAAAGTGTTAAATAGTGCCAAGTGTGTTATAAATACATCAAAAGTGTTAAATAGTGCAAAGCGTGTTATAAATACATCAAAAGTGTTAAATAGTGCCAAGTGTGTTATAAATACATCAAAAGTGTTAAATAGTGCCAAGTGTGTTATAAATACATCAAAAGTGTTAAATAGTGCCAAGTGTGTTATAAATACATCAAAAGTGAAAAGATTGAGAAACAAAATTTTATAATATTGCTTTTTCTAAAAACTTAAAGATTTTTTTTTCAGAAACGAGGTCCCCAGAGATCTGTAGATGTAATTGTATCAGCGTCATTCCTTATCACCATAGTGCTCATAACATTAATGTGTTTACAGGTAGGTTCTCATTATATTAATGCGAAGGGCCAAGTGAGTTATTGCCCATTAATGATGGTTTTGACCAATTTTTTGCGATTTTGTCTTGTATCTAAAAAACTATAATAGATAGATAGAAATTTATATAAGCAAAAGTTATCAGCAAGACAAGATCTACAAATAAGTCAAACATGGTTTAAATCGTCTGTAATTCTTTATTAACAATTTTTATCATTTTTTGCATTGTTGCTTTTATCTTAAAAACTATATTAGATAGATAGAAACTTAAATAAACAAGACTAGATCAACAAAGAAGAGATTTTTGTCATGAATTCTATTCTAGTCCACAAAGATGGAGAGTGTCCATTGTTGAAGATGCACATATACCTAGGTGAGTGACACAGGCTCTTTAGGGCCTCTAGTTTATTATTTAGTCGATATTACAATTTTAGACTGACAACAGCAATTGTAAGCAAGACACAGGTTTATGTGAAAACCTTTTAAAAAAATTTGAAAATATAAAAAAATCCCACCTTTTAGCAAGTTTTTAAACATGTTGACAGGTTATGGCATTTGATAGAGCATTTATTTTTAAATTATATTTCAGTTATTAAAAGATGCTGACACCTATTTAGATTTCCTGTGTAACTGGGAGTTATTGTTCTGGAGTATGACACTTGGTGTCTATCTCTTCCGATTTCTCACGCTTGGTCTGAAAATCAACAAAAAGTATCGTAACTTATCTGTACTCATCACAGAGCAGATTAACTTGTATCTTCAGATGGAACAGAAGCCTCACAAAAAAGAGGAACTGATGGTAGCTAACAATGTACTCAAACTAGCCGAGGATCTATTAAAGGTTGGTTTTGTATGGTTGGCAATTGTTTACTTTAGGGGTCCCTACACTGTAATGTAAGGGTTTATTTATGGTTACGGTAAGGTAATATGTGTTGTTCTAAATTAGTGTTAGGGTTAGGGTTATATTCTTTGGTAAGGATAAGGTTTAGGGTAATGGATAGTTTAGTATAACTCTATATGGGTTGAGACCTTTAAAAGTTAGGGTTAGGGTTATATATATATTGGTAAGGATAAGGTTTAGGGTAGTGGATAGTTTAGTATAACTCTATATGGGCTGACCCTTCAAAGTAAAAGAAGGCCGTTTGATTTGTTGTAGGTATAAAATCATTAATTTTGGCCCGGTCAGGAAGGAAAGATTTGCAAGTATGGAGTACATATTTCAAGCAAAATAGTTCTTATGCATATCTATAACTTTCCAAATGAATAAAATATGTGGGTAATTTGGATATGAAATGAAAGCTTAAGGGCCTGGGATTACAGCTGAACCCTTGGCTAAAAATGATCAGCAGGCAAATTACTGTCTGTCCAGAAATTTTCAGAAAGTCTGACTTCCTGTACATATTTTGGTGTTATTGCCCCTGAAATGTTAATATTTTTTAGGAAATTTCACAGATTTTGGTAATTATCTTGAAAACTGTTATAGATGTATAAAAACTTTAAATAGTAAAAAGGACTAGAGCAACAAGATAAAAAAAAATCAAGACTGCCAATTTTTCAGTCCACCTCTTACAGGAGTTATTTATTACCTTAGAAAGTTGATTTTTACTCATTTTTGCTCTTTTGCAGAAATTTTGATAGACAACAAAAATGTTCAGCACAATAAGATCTACATATTGGTCAAACATTGCCAAAATTTTCAATTTATTACTTGTGAGAATTATTGCCTTGATAGAGATGGTGAACAGCAAAACAGTTCAGTACAATAAGATCTATAAATATATCAACTTAGCTATATCTACATATAAATCATCATGCGGAAATCATAATTAACTCTGCCAAAGGTTATTTTGGAAAAAAAGATTTTATCTTTTTTTTTTGGGGGGAGGGGAGTTTGCAGAAACTAAAGAGTTATTCTTATTGGCTGAATTCATTAATTGATTCTTCATAGGTGTGATGGCTCTTGGAGGCTGATTTTTTGCTGAAACTTTAGAAGAAAAATTATCAGCAAAATGATATTTACAAATTGATCAACATGATGGAAACAGTCAACTGACTCCTTATAGGAGTTATTGCCCTTGAAAAACAACAAGTCCATTGTTTTGTATTTTTTACAGAAAATTCACAAAAAGTCACAATTTAAATTTTTTTTTTATTTCTGCTTATAATTTTTAAAATGAACATGGATTTACAGAAACTTGGTCCAGTCAATATGATCAGCTAGACAGATTTTGGCTCCGTCTTTTAATTCTTGAGGAATTTATTTGACACGTAATTAAGAGATAAAAAATTTATTAAATATGCCTTCTGCTGTTTTTTGAAAAATATTTTTTTGAAGAGTGAAGTAATTATTCTATATGACTTTTAGAAATAATTATATTGATCCATTTTCAGGAACTTGAGAGTCCATTTAAAGTGTCAGGGATAACAGCAAACCCAGTCATATACAATATAACTAGAGTTGTTGTATTGTCAGCATTTTCTGCTGTCCTCACAGAACTTCTTGGATTCAAGCTCAAGCTCTATAAAATCAAACTTAAGGCGTAATGAAGACCCATGTTTCACCTAACAGTCAATCACAGAATGTCACGGAGTCAAGATCTAGTTCTACAGAATCACGATTAACAGAGTCAAACTTCAGTCATAGGAAAGAATAGGCAGCCAGAAAGCTCAACAGATTGATATCGAGACTTACACTAATGGAAAAGAATTAGGCAGTTTTCAGAAACCTGGTATTCAGCTCAAAATTCTATAAAATGAAGACATGTTCCTTATAAAGGTTGTAGTATTTGCGTTATATTGTTTTTCATTGACACAGTCTAAAGGAAGATTGAGTCAATACACAACTTGTTTAATTTTAGTTGATGTAAATTTTATTTTCAACTTCATTGTTGAAGGGCTGAATCATCATCTTTATCAGATTAGTTTATTGCATACTGTCAATCTATATCTCTTGATAACTGTTATTTTCAATCCATTAGGTCCGAACTGTTTGAGTATGAACTTTGTGCAGAAAAGTAAAGCTTGCTTGGTTTTTTTTTTTTTTTTTTTAATTATTGGTGAACCATAATTTTATATTACTGTGGGTTCATTATTATATGTAGGATACCAATTTAAGTGGATTTCATGGGTATATGAGAACCACTTTTTTTAGTGTTCTGTGAAGTAAATTTTCTATAGGCTCATAAAACCACCAAATCAAATATCCACGAAAATACATTTTTTTCTCAATCCACGAAAAATTGGCACCCATGAAAATAAATGAATCCACAGTAACTATTTTCTAATCTATAATCAAACTAGTCAGTCTGTTTTTTCAGTCATTCTTTTGTTATATGTCCAATGATTTGTTTGGCCAGTATAAATAACATAGTATTATTCTTTCAGTAAGTATTAAACAAAAATCATATGAATTTTAACCCTAAAGGGACACTTTTGATCACCTTGGTTATAAGTGGGGTTCATGTTACTCAGTCTTTAGTTCTTTATGTAAAGTTATGTGGACTTGTTGGTCTTTTGGTCTTTATTCGTTTTTTGCCATACAGTTTCTTTTCGACTTATAAGTGAATTTTGAATGTCCTCCCGGTAACTTCCGTCACTTTTTTATGATCCATATAGTAGACAGGCAAATTGAACTTCATTAATCTTTGTTCATACTCAAGACTATATGCTTAAAATACAACAATGACTGTTCGACTTGAATAAGTAATAGTTTTATATTTGAACATTTGCATAATACATACTTAACTTTGTATATAATACACACTTTCTGATTTCTGTAAAGATCTCAAAGGTCATACATACATAGTTTCCATTTTGATAGTTCTATTGTGAATCATTAAACATTTTAAGACATTGTGTACAGGGTAGTAAAAATTTCTTGCATTTAATTTATGTAAAACAAATGATTTCAATAACCGACAAACAGGTTCTGTATATCTGCAGTTTGTCATTTATCTGCAAAGAGAGGATATTTATGTAGAAAATGATATTGATCTTGATTTTTTGATAATCAAATCTAACATGTTCTGTTGATTTGCAGTTTGAGCTAATATAGCTCGATCTGGCTCTATAAGCTCAATCAGCCTATACAAAATTATCTCCCTTTAAAATTTTATAATAGATTAATTAAGTTAATTAATATGTAACCTGCACTTGCATAAAATGCACATTTCCACTTTAAATATTTATTTTCTACATTAATTATTGGTAAAGAAATATCAGTTTCTCACTTACTATTTGGAAGTGCAATCTAAAACTTTGGAGACATAATTAAGAAGTACTGCTGTCAGAATATAATTTTGCAATGTTTTTTTTAAATTTTACTGTGAAAAAACATTCCTCAAAACAAAGGACAACGGTTGAATTTTTTTACACAGAAAGATTTAGATTGCAATTCCAAATAATAAATGAGAAATAGAAATTTCATGGAAATTTTTTAAAGGGAGATAATTTTGTAAATATTGCCAGAAATAGATCTGTAGAAAAATTACCTAGCACCCACAGAAAGATATATCATGTAGTGTCCAACCCTCCCGTTCATTTTTATGCCCCTGCTGCACCAGAGGGCGTCCCAAAATTAGTTTCCGTTCTCTAACTTTAGTTTGTCTCAACCAAATTTTATGAAACTTATAGATAGTGCTTATTTCCACAAAACACAGATCAAGTTCGAATTTGGGTTGCGTCACTTTTACTGTTCTTGTCCCTTTATAACGTTAACTACAAGCGAGGGTATCATCTGTGTCCCATGGACACATTCTCCATTTATTTTACCTTGAATAGTGCTTACATCAATTTGTTCATAATTTCGTTTGTTTAATTTGTTGGCTATTGAAGAAAAGATAAATTGCATCAGAATTAGTGGAAATGAAATTTTTTTTATCATAGTTAATTAATAAATAATGTATAACCCACACTTGCATATAATGCACATTTCCACTGTAAATATTTATTTCTCTACTTAAATTATTATTGACAAACATTTTGGTAAAATCGTATATAATTTTTTTTTAGAATTTGAAAGTATTTTTGATTTGCTAACATTTTGCTTAGGGCTGTTCAAGAATAAATTGTGGAGTTAAAATTAAATATATAATTGAATGCTGTTCTTTGAAAATTTATACGAAATGAAAGCAAGTGACCATCACATTTTGGATGAAGAGCAGATGCTTAATCTATTACAATGCTTGTGAAATTCATCAAGATTATTATCAAATATAGAAATATAAAATGTGCCAAATATATCTATCTTAATTGGGTAAAAACTAACAAAAGTTAAAATTGTTATATATGTTCCTTTCAAAAGAATTCTAACATTATTGTTTAATATTTTACAATTTTTCTAGACTATTCAATTTTATTTCCTTGGCATTAGGAAATTTTCAGTAGAGTTGAATTTTTTTAACGTTAGCTTCTGCAGGGTTATGTTGTGCAATAATAAGTTTTTTGTCCATCTTCTTTATATACTGATTCAAAAAGAGTAAATATGTTATAAATCTTCAGATTGAAAAGTCTCGTTCATGAAATTTGGGATGAACTGTCCTCAAAACTAAAGAAAAAAAGTGGAGGAATCTTTGAAGGCAATTTTTCAGAACTCCCACCATCCATCCATATATTATTTTGCCATATAGTTAATGGTCCAAAGAGTGGACCTAATCCCAATAAGAATTCACATTGCACTGACTTTAAAGTCCCATGTGTAGTTTTAATTGCAATATTTTACACTTACTTTTCCATTGATAATATTTGAATACTTTTTGGCTTTCTTTTCACTGATTTCTTTTTTTTTTTTTTGTCATATACATTTAAGTTTATCGTAAATTTTATGATATGTTATTTTGTAGAAGATAGATGATGTTTAATAATAAGAGAAGTTTTAATATATGTACCTATCAAAACTTTTGATCCATTCCTAAAGAAATCCTGATATTACACTTTATCTACTAGATTACTAGTACCTACATGTATTCTATATACAGTATGAAAGGAAATCATACTGGTCCCTGGTCTCATTTTAAGTATGTTTGTTTCTGAAATTATAATTTTCATTACAATATTTGATACATGAAATCTTTTCCACATATAAATTGGTCTGTTTAATGCTCCTATTTTAGACCCTGTTCAAACAGAGGCTTAAACAAGTTTGAAACCAGTTTAATTGAATGTTTGAACATTAATTGTAAAGTATCAAAGTGTTAATTTTGAAAACAGTCGACTTTTGAATATAGAATTGAATGCATATCAAACAATTGATTAGGTTTTATTTCAAAAAGTTTAAACAATAAAACTTGTGTACACAAAACATGTTTCACGTGGTAAGTGCTGACAAGGCCTTATTATAGATACACACATTAAAAAAAAATAAAAATTATAGAGGGAAAATATTTTTTGTATGAGACTTCTTTGAGAACTGGATATTGAATTGAATGAAAAATATTAAAGAAATTACAGGAATTTGGAAATATTATGTTAGAATTGTAATGCACATATATGTATGATTGCCAGAAAAGAAATTTAATGCACTGCATAGGAAAAATACAGAGAGGTTACTAAAGTCATAGAACAACCTAAATAACAATATGAAACATGTTACTATATTGAGCTATGCACTATGATGTTTATGTCTTGAAACCAAAGATTGATTTAAAGACAATGCTGATTAACTTTAAAATGCTTTAAATCCTTGTTCATATATGAATTAACATCCAATTTTATGTATAAACTTGTGATTAAAATTAAAATTATTTTTGAGAGAGAGAGAAATGGGTGTTGACCCATGAAGGTCTTGTATGGTCGGTAAATATGTTAATATGTGATTTCTTATAAGAGGTATATTTTATATTGAAAAGATATGCCAATGTTGTGTTGTGTTTTTTTGGATCAGAGTTTATCATTGTTGTGTTGTTCATTATTGTGTCATCAGGGATGATTGTTTTGCCTGTGCTTGTACATTGTATGCAGAGGTTTGAAAAACCGTTACATGTACCCCAATGAACCAAAGGATTGAAATGAGTATATCATAAATACATTTTCATCAAGATGATTCTAGGGTGCTTTTTGTGATATTTTTCTTTTAATCCTCTTAAAGCAACATAATTTTTCATTTTTGCTGGAGACTGGAAATTGAATTTATAATTGTACATATTTATTACATTAGATTCAAAACAACGCAAAAATGCAAGATTCCTATATGCTGTTTTAGGAATTAAGCTATCAGAATTCCAGAGGGCATTGTAATATTAGAATATTTAATCAAGAGAATATTTTCGAAAGGAAGAAATCCAAGTTACAATTATGTGGTAATGTGTACTTTAGATTTGTATAATAACTGAGGGCTGTTCCATTTAAAAACATGTATGGTTCTCAGGGAGGCACTTTGAAAACCAAGAAACCATTTATAGAGTGAATTTAAGAATTCTCTTACACTTCACTGCATAAAAACACCCACCCATAGATGAGATTTTGAAATGCCCTCCCTGGGTCCATTGTACATTTTTTTATTGTACAGAACTGATGTTTTGGTACTGAAATTCAGATTTTTTTCCTTCTTTTTTGTCTCCAATTTCATATTGTAAAATTCTCACAAGACAGTATGTTTACTGTAGTAAACAATATAAACAGATCTGAGTAAGCAGCAAAAACTTATTGTTTATTTATAACTTTATTCATTTAATTTGTAGGTCAATGTCACTACCCAAGGGAAATAGGGTTACAAAGGTCATATTGCTATGAAAAACCACATGATTTTCTGTAAATAAACATGACAGTCAATAAGTAAAGACTTCATTAGATGGAAATATTTTCAATACATGTACTGTTTTTTATGCCTCACCTAGGGGCATTATGTTTTTTGGTATGTGCGTCCGTTCATCTGTCTGTCCGTCTGTCCCACTTCAGGTTAAAGTTTTTGGTCAAGGTAGTTTTTGATGAAGTTGAAGTCCAATCAACTTGAAACTTACTATACATGTACCCTATGATATGATCTTTCTAATTTTAATGCCAAATTAAATTAAATTGACCCCAATTTCACGGTCCACTGAACATGGAAAATGATAGTGTGATTAGGGCATCTGTGTACTATGGACACATTCTTGTTTATTTTTAATACAAGGAGAAAGACCAAGAGAATTTTGGTTGTTAACAATGTGTTCATATTTTACACCTATTCTAGAATTTGGAGCTATATTGCAATCACTAAGCCAAAAGGTGGCCTTATCATACAATCTCCTTTCATATGAATAAAAGAGATAAGGGAAATACATATATGGCAGCAATCCAACACATCAAAAATCTAAAAGTCATTTTGAGGTAAGCATATAGTTTTCAATGGTGTAATAGACAAATGTCTACATGGTATGTCAAGTGTTATGCTTTGTGTAACCTTTTCAAGGCAAAACAGGGTTTTTTGTTTTTTTGTTTACCAATGGTTTGGGTTTTTAACAGGTTATTGTATACCACAGTATTGGAATGACAATAATTGTAAAAAAACCTGTGAGATTGTAGTGGAAATAATCTTTATTAAAAAAGAAATTGTTCATTTGTTTAAATGTGGCCAGTTTCATAAATGTTAAATATTTTTTTAAGTGCTATCTGTGCAATATTTCTGTTATTAATTGTTAGATATTGTGTATTAAATGGTATGAAAAGACTTACTGGTACATGTAGTGAAAAAGTTCAATATGTTGTCATTGATATGATAGACTATTTTCATAATACCAACTTTTTGACTCCAGCTTTTATAGTTTTTCGACAGATTACCTAATCTATGGTAGGACATCCTGGTACTCAGTCAAGTATGAGCAACCTCAAGAAGTAAAATCAAGCTTACGCGTATGGTCAGTACAATTTAGGGGGAAAATTAACCGTTTAATGTTTTCTATACACGGCAAAGTCATCGGAAAACAGTAAACTTTCCCCTCAAGATACACCGACTATATGTTTATTTTACTTCTTTTGGTTACTCCTACTTGACCAGGTACCAGGATGTCCTACCACAGATGAGGTAACCTGTCGAAAAGTTATAAAATCCGTAGTCAAAAGTTGGTATTATGAAAATAGTCTATTGACATATATTTTTGTCATTTGTCATTTGTTCTTAAATATTGGTGACATTTTATTTTGGTTTAGAGGATAAGAACATGAGGGCAATGATTAGGGTTTTGGAAATTTAGAGAGTGATAAGTAAATCAAGGATCACCACAGAATTTTTTTTTAGGGTGGAGCTTATAAAATCAGTTATTTTGACTGTTAAAAAATAAATATTAAATACATAGACTTTACTCTGCTGTTTACTTTACAAATAAGGGCAGACAACATATAACTTATCTTTATCCACAAGGAACAGACGGTAAATGTCAATTATCTCCCTTAATTTACTTATTAAGGGAGGTAACTTTACTTAAATAAGGGAAATCACTTACTCATATTTTTCATTGTCATTTTTTCTGATTTGTCAGTAGAATCAATGATCTTTTTTTTTAGTTATTTATTTAATTATTTAATATTTAAATAATGATTATAGATTATACTTTATAGTTACATGCAGGAAAGTTTTCAAGAGTTTGTCAGATTTCTGGATATTGATATTTTCTGCCCCTATATATTCCTTTATGAAATATATTAAAGTTTCCTGATTTTGGAAATTTGGCAGCTGTACTTGTATCCATGTAGTTATTCATAAAATTATCTTAAGTTGTTCCAATAGCTTTTCAACCATTCAAAATGGAGAAAATTTAGGGAATGGGAAAAATTTAATACACAGAATTCTGATAGTTTTTCTTGAATATCAGGTAATAATGCATTTTCCTTGAAAAAATTGCCTCACAAGAGACAGTTTTATTGTCAGAGATGCTGGCAATATTTATGATTATAGTGCAATTCCATTTTAACAAATCTGTGTAATGGGACCATGTTAAATTTGATATTGTCTAAAATTATTGTATTATATCAATGGAAAGGAGTAGGGCAAGGAAGATTTGAAGTTTATCCCTAAAATTGGAATTTGAAATATCCTATCTAAACTTCTTTATTTATATAAAATAATTAAATTAAGATAAACTAAACATTTTTGCAATCTTTTGTTTTCAGGAATGTTGACAGCTTCAAAAATAGGATATTAATATTATCAGTTTTTTTGCCATATTTCCTGATTTAATGCATTCTTAAGCTCTATTTTCTTCTACATATTTGGAATAAAATGAATTGTCATAAAATGATTTTATATTGGTGAGATACATGTACACATCCTTAAAAAAATTATGATAGTCCTTGCATGTTGCCAATGTTGCCTGAAGTAAAAATCCAAGATTTAGCCAGGAATTCAAAATTAGGTTTTTATCAAATTGATCTTTTAATTGTCAGATATTTTTCATCAAATATAAACTTTTATTACTGAAGTTAAATTCATGGAATTTTAGGACTGATAAGAACCTGTCCTGAATCTACTCCTTTGATATTGTCTAAAATTGTTGTATTATATCAATATTTACCTATGGTTATTGTGATAACAATGGAGTCACCATTGCAGCTGTGTTGTTAATTAAAATTGGAATGAAACTTAAAAATAATAATTTGTTTGTTTTTTATCATCGACAGAAACTAAACAAAAAAATTCATTTACTGTGGATTCATTAATATTCGATGGATACCAATTTTCGTGGATTTCGTGGGTATAGGTGAACCAACGAAATTAATTGTTCAACAAATGACAAATTTCCTATAGGCTTGTATGCAGACTTCGGCAAAACCACGAAACTAAATATTCACGAACATGTAAGTTTCCTTAATTCACGAAAATTGGTACCCACGAAAATAAATGAATCCACAGTATGCTTTTATTCATCTTTCCATTTTATTTTTATGTGGTGTTGGACTAAGTATGAATGATGTTGGCGGGTGGGGAAAAGTTGGTACCTAATTTGTGTAATCAAAACCTCATGCAGTAACCAACACATGATACCTGAAACTTCACAGGAAGATTGCACGCATGTTGATGTTGCACACCTATTGATGTTGCACAGATGTTGTAATGGAATATGTTTGAGGAAGTTTTTTTCTCATTTTTCAAGACTTGTCATTTTTCAGCAAAATTAACAAAAGATGTTACCAGATTTGTGTTATCAACTGCTACAGTTTTTAAACCTGAAACTTCATGCGCCCCACAGAGAGTCATATAGTTAACAAACATATCATAACCACATCACAGCTTAAGGCTTCTTCTGAACATTTGAAGTTCCCTACTATGTATTGGTTACCTAAACTACACCAAAAAACCAGTAAAATATCGTTTCATCTCGGCCTCTAGTAAGTGTTCTACAACTAATCTTTCAGTGCTTTTAACAAGTTCCTTAACTACTATCAAAGAGCTTATCTTAAACTATTGTAATAAAATATATGAAAATAGTGGAATTAACTATTTTTGGAGTGTAAAAAATTCTTTGGATGTTTTAGATAAATTACATGCTTTTGATGGTCCTTTTGATTCTGTTGACAGTTTTGACTTTTCTACTCTTTACACTACACTTCCACACAATCTTATCAAACAAAAATTTGACTATTTAATTAAATGGTCGTTTGGTAAATCTGAATGCAAATATATTTGCTGCAACTCATTTAAAGCCTTCTTCTCTAATGAGAAAGGTAAATATGCTAGATATACTTACTGGAGGTGTGAGGAGATGATTGAAGCTGTTAATTTTCTCCTTGATAATATTTATGTACGTTTCGGCAGCAAAGTTTATCGTCAGGTTGTAGGTATTCCTATGGGCACTAATTGCACCCCTTTAATAGCAGACTTGTTTTTGTACTGTTATGAATCACAGTTTATGACCAAACTCAGTAAAGACCCGTCTAAATTGCATTTAATTGATAAATTCAACAACACTTACCGTTATCTTGATGATATTTTTTCGTTAAATAATCAAGAATTTTCTCAATATACTACCGAAATTTACCCAAAGGAACTTTCTTTAAATAAATCAAATTTAAACGGTAACAACTGTGCTTTCCTAGATTAAGAAATTTTGGTGTAACACGGGATACTCCACACTAAAATTTACGACAAAAGGGACGACAAAAGGGACGATTTTTCGTTCCCTATTGTTAATTTTCCCTTTTTGAATGGTGATGTTCCTTTGGCACCATCTTACGGTGTTTATATTTCACAACTCGTTCGCTATGCCCGTGTCTGTTGTGACGTTTTTGATTTTAACGAACGTAATCTATGTATTACTGGTAAATTATTAAGCCAGGGATTTCGTTACCACAAATTACTTAAAACCTTTACTAAATTCTTCCACAGATATAAAGATTTGGTTTTGAAGTTTGGTTGTACCTGTAGAAAACTTATTTCAAACGGGATTGCACATCCTCATTTTTACGGCAATATTGTTTACCGTGCCCGGAAATTTAGAAATGATCCTGGTAAACTTATCGATCCTTGAAATAAACTTATTCTAAAGGTTACCAATTAACACTGTAATTAGATCATTAAATATTGTTTTTATTGGGATACGATTGCTTTCAAGCAATCTGTAGACTTATACCGGTGGCTCAGAGCATTGCCCTCACGTCAATCGTTTTATTCTAAACATTAAGGAACATCTCAGATTCTTATGATTGTCTTGCTTTAAAAGGTAAAAACAAACAAAGGGATTGAACTTAAACAACTTTCCTATAATGTTCTTTTCATAATCTTCATGTTTGATAATTCCTAGACTTATATGCGTGTTTTTAACATCACGGAAAATCAGAATTAAGCAGTATTTATATTTAGTGTATTTATAAATTTAGAAACACGTCAGAGGGAATTCCCAGTTTTGATAAAATGCGAGAGTTCTCTGAATTCCAATAAATCTCTTTCTGTCATATAAGAACTGAAGTGGAGTTTTTCTTATATGTTACCGTTATGAAACTGGTATTTGAGATTGTAATTCCATAAAGAAATAGAGAACCGTCTAGGTCGTTTAATAAACATTAATATACGTTCTTGCTCCAGGGTTTGTTTTGGAAATTATGCGCATGCGTATAGTTTTCTTGACTTCAAGGGGTTTTAGATTGAATGGTTGCTCTGGATTCCCCACTCAATTAATTAATTTATAACTCATGGGATCTTTTCTATGTATGTCTGCTATTGAAGGTTATTGTTGTTGCATAATTTTAATTCATATGCATCATTTAAATTAAAATAAATGTAGTCCTTATCGTAGAACTCCCCTTCAGGCGAAATGGAGTCTTCCATATTATCGTTTCGAGTTGTCTCCCTTCCGGAAGTAACTTCCGTGAATTCTGAAACAACACGTCCGGTATTAGCTCGTTCTGTCAATAAACGTCGTATTATATTAAAAACGATCGCAATTTAAACCGATAAATGTGTACGGAAAGGAGTCATGATCACTGACCCAAAGGAAATTAAATATTTAAAGAGTTAGGAATGGGGTTCCTCCTAGAATTAACGTAGGAAAATAGGTGATAAGATAGAAGTGAAATACCCAAATCGAAATACCTTCTCTCACTCTGAGTCTCAGTGACTGCTGTGGAAAGTAAACTTGGAATTGATAGTACAAACATAAAACAGAATAGGCCTAATTACATTGTTCATACACTTTTATCCGGGATTGGCTATTTTGTAACTATTTTACATGTGCAGTTGAATTAGTTTTGAAAATAATATTATCCAGCTACATGTATACATGTGTCAATGAAACAACGGCAATCGTATCCTCAGAGCAATCTGCTCTTTGATTGGTACTAATATTGATTTTGTTATCAGTAAATTAAAAGCAAACTAAATATTATTGTTATATACATATACACATTCATGGATCTACAATCTGTCGATACCTGTATCTTGGCATTGCACAAGGTCATGTTTTTCTCTGACTGTTTATGACGTCTTTACACTTAATCCATTGGATGTTGGATGTGTACGGATTGATAATTTAGTCTTAGATGCATGATTTTTTTATTAGTTGTTAGTGGCTTTGAACTAGCTGTCAGTAACTGCGAGTACTCTCAGATCTGTACTTAGTGTCTTTTTGTTGTTTGGATGTACAAGTACCCGGCCACGTCCACTTGTATTTGTAGTATTTGTATTTTTATCCTTCTGATGAGTTAAGCCTCTTTCAACTGATTTTTTTATAGTTCATTCTTATGTTGTACTGTTACACCACTGTCCCAGGTTAGGGTGGGGGTTGGGATCCCGCTAACATGTTTAACCCTGCCACATTCTGTATGTATGTGCCTGTCCCAAGTCAGGAGCCTGAATTCAGTGGTTGTCGTTTGTTTATGTGTTACATATTTTTTTTTTGTTCATTTTTTGTACATAAATTAGGCCGTTAGTTTTCTCGTTTGAATTGTTTTACATTGTCATTTCGGGGCCTTTTATAGCTGACTGTGCGGTATGGGCTTTGCTCATTGTTGAAGGCCGTACGGTGACCTATAGTTGTTAATTTCTGTGTCATTTGGTCTCTTGTGGAGAGTTGTCTCATTGGAAATCATACCACATCTTCTTTTTTATATTCAAGGATATAATTAGATTGCACACATGTTGAAGTTGTGCACCTGCCATAATGGCATTGTTTAAAGATTTTTTTCTTATTTTCCGAACTTAAGAACTAAGTTATTTTTTAGATCATTTTGCCAAAAAGGCCATGTTAGCTTTTTTTTCATAGATTGGGGTCCATCATCGTCTGTCAATCAGTATCCATCATCCAGTGCCTGTTTCGATGTAAAAAATTTCAAAGATTTTAAATTTTTTCCCTGAAACAACTGAACCTATTTCAAACAAACTTTGCTTGAATGATCCTAAGGGTATCCAGTATAAAGTCTACTGTTTTTATTTTTAATCTCCATTCAGTCAACAAACATGGCAACCATGACCAAAAATAGAAAATTGGGTAAAAATACATTAATTGTCTTTATACATGTATCTTGAAAACATTAAAGAAAGTAAAAATCTAACAAGGACAAAATGATCATAATTTCAAGATTTGCTTACCATTTATTTCCACCAAAACTATCAGATGATTCCTTAAGGAGTTATTGCCCTTAAATGACGGATTCTTGGCTAATTTTCATGTTTTAGCCTTTTATCTAAAATAAACACTATTAGATAGGTAGAAACTGTTAATGGCAAACATGATCAGTGGTACAAGATCTACAAAACATGATCAGTGGTACAAGATCTACAAAACATGATCAGTGGTACAAGATCTACAATACATGATCAGTGGTACAAGATCTACAAAACATGATCAGTGGTACAAGATCTACAAAACATGATCAGTGGTACAAGATCTACAAAAAAGAAGAGAGAAAAAAGCGAAAACAATTGGACTTCTCCTCAAGGGGTTATTGTCTTTAAATGACGATTTTCGAGTGTGTAATATACTTTTTGAAGATCTTTTCCTCTTACATGTCTTATTTAAAAGCGTATTTTGCTGAGGCAATCTTTAATGCTAGAGCCGAAACGGCAATTTTCAAAAACGAATTTTGTCTAAACCTACAAGACTAAATGTTTTAACACATCAGAAGATGGACGATTGGAAGATCCTCTGTTAATTATTCTCATTTAAAGTAGAGCAGTTGGTTAAGATGGCTGTATTGGTTGAACATAGTTCCATTGAAACCCTATGTATAATCACATTTTCATCACCTTATCCGAACAGCCTGGTGGTCTAGATCGCGGTAGCGTGCTTATCTGGCATGCAGGAGGTCGTAGGTTAGATACCCGTTCAGATTTCAGATTAAACAAGATTTGACAATAGTTATAATCTGTTTCTCTGCCAACAACTAAGCATTAAGGAGAAATAGGAAAGACTTGTTGGCTCAAGAGTTTGACAGGAATGATGTTTTGAAAGGCCCCATATAGGTTGCACTTTGTAAATACAGCTGTTTCATAAGCCACGCCTCTTTTGGGGAGATATAATATTCATAGATATTTAATTTTGTTTACGTACTGGTTACCAGATATGATCTCTATGTTTCATCTCATAGAGAAATAACTTGGGTATGTTACCAGTATAAAAACAGATGGTAGCGGCGATAATTGAAATCTGAGGGACACCCAAAGTGGAGGTAGGGATAGTACAGAATTTTAGTATAAGTTTAAACTCTTAGAAGTTCGGCGCATATAAATGTTGAAAATATGCCGCACAGCCCTATGTTTTGACCTTTGAATAAAAAAGGAGTGCATATCAACTTTCCGTTCTCAGAGGATATATTTTTTTACGCAACTTCATAGTAAAAGTAGCACAGCTTTAGCCGCAAAGGGAGTTCCTATGGGAAATTGCATTGTCTATATTTATGCCCCATGTATGGGCATTATGTTTTCTGGTCTGTGCGTCCGTCCGTCCGTTCGTTCGTTCGTCTGTTCGTCCGTCCGTTCGTCCCGCTTCAGGTTAAAGTTTTTGGTCGAGGTAGTTTTTGATGAAGTTGAAGTCCAATCAACTTGAAACTTAGAATACATGTTCCCTATGATATGATCTTTCTAATTTTAATGCCAAATTAGAGATTTCCCCCCATTTTCACGGTCCACTGAACATAGAAAATGATAGTGCGGATGGGGCATCCGTGTACTGGGGACACATTCTTGTTACAGGAGTGCAACCTATAACTGATTGATTAAAACGCTGCCGCAAGTCATCTTTGAGCAATTATGTGGTAAAAGTTTCCCAGGTGTCGTGGCTTGGCTATCACAGTAGAGTCCTAGCTAGGCTTGTTCATCCTGACTGCGTTGGTAATAAAACTTTTGTTTGCTGTGCAACGCTAAGAAGGAGTTTGTGTGTATAATCTCAGAAGTGTCAATCGCGAATTCTTTTGAATACAGTCTTCCAGAAAAAATCTTACCGAATGGGAAGTAGTAAAGTGTGAGGTCTATATTTCTGTATTTTTTTCGGCTATTTTTCTCTATTCTTTATATTCTTTATATTTTTTATCATTATTTTCTATTCTTTTTATTTAAGCACCTTATATTCTCTATTTTTTATTTTCTTTTGTCCATTATTCTCTTTTCTGTCAGCCCTCCTTTGTGTTTAAGGTACTGATGTTAACATTATATGTTGAATTTAGAACTATTAACAACGTACTAAACATAGGACGCAGAGTGGAGGACCTAGGAAGTCAAAGTTGTAATATTTTGCTTAGTATATATCATAACGATACTGACGGAAATGAGGAATGTGCACGTGTGTTTCTCGTGCATAGACCTGGTACTAGTAATGATAACTCGATATATCTCAAATGATGGAAAGGCATTTATAAATATTTTTTTCGGAAACTGTGTATAGAAAACTTATTTTCAGTATTGTTTTTAAATTGTTTGTTCTTATATTTTATTACACGAGGTAGGATTGAAAATAATACAACTAACCAACAGAGTCTTTATAATGAAGCTGATTTATAGCAACTATAGTTCACCGTACGGCGTTCAACAACGAGTAAAACCAATACCATAATGCCATGATAGTTAACCATAAAAACTCCGTCATCAACCAAAACAATTATACCCTGAAAAGTTATCTGTGTCGTTGGGTTGCTGTTCCATTGACATGTACCTGACGTCTCCTTTTATCTATATAAATAACAGATACATTCGGACAGAACAACATTACATATTATGTTCCCCCAACTAATTACGTAAAATTGAATATCAATATCTTCCTCAAGTACTACGTCTTATCACAAGATTTTTAGCATGTAATGTAACATAAAACCTAAGGTGTGATTTCTACAGGTACATACATCCGTAGATGTCAATTTTAACAACTTGATGTGACGGCTTACAAGATACACATATCAGACTATTGTTCTAAATTTTAAGAATAAAAGTGAGGCTTTTTAATATTATCAAATGCACTGATTTAATACTAAGATGTTTCTAACAAAAAAGGATACTTTTATTCTGTGGTTGACAGTCACTTGCTGCACAGGTTTACACATAAAAGGTCAGTTTCAAATATGTACGCAAATATATCTGTGATATCAATGAGCCAATTTTTTTACTGTTTTTAAAAGTAAAAGTTCAATACTTTAAATTTGAAAATGTCCAGTTAAAAACAAAATTTCAAATATCGTATGAGCGTTCAATGTTTTTGTAGCGTATGCGCAAAAACGTGAGATTTCGGGCCCTAAAATCAAACATTTTTAAAATTAACTATCTTTGATTTTCAAAATCAAAATATTAGAACTATGTTCTTTATTATAGGTATTTATTAGGTAGATTTTGGGTTGATAAATAAAAAAAAAATCATTAAGAGTGCATCTCCCTAAGCAACACGTTTAATTTACATATTTGTATTCCCTATGTTTCCAACTGTTGCTTGTGAACATTCCTAATGAGGAAAATCCAAAAAGTCATATCAAATGCAGGAACCACGATACGTTCCACTCTGAACTCAGGAAACACGATACGTTTCACTCTGAACTCGGGAAAACACGATACGTTTCACTCTGAATTCAGGAAACACGGTTTGTTCCACTCTGAACTCAGCAAACACGATACGTTCCACTCTGAACTCAGGAAAGACGATACGTTCCACTCTGAACGCAGGAAAGACGGTACGTTCCACTCTGAACGCAGGAACCATGATACGTTCCACTCTGAACTCGGAAAAACACGATACGTTCCACTCTGAACTCAGGAAACACGATACGTTCCACTCTGAACTCAAGAAACACGATTTGTTCCACTCTTAACGCAGGAAACACGGTTATTTAGACTGTAAACGCAGGAAACTCGGTTTGTTAGACGGTAATCGCAGGAAAGAGAATTTGTTACACTGTGAACGCAGGAAACACGCTTCGTTATGCTGTGAACGCAGGAAACACGGTACGTATACTGTGAACGTAGGAAATACGGTACGTTATACTGTGAACGCAGAAAATACGGTTCATTATACTGTGAACGCAGGAAACACGGTACGTTACATTGTAAACCAGGAAACACGGTACGTTATACTGTGAACGCAGGAAACACGGTACGTTATACTGTGAACGCAGGAAACACGGTACGTTACATTGTAAACCAGGAAACACTGTTCGTTACATTGTAAACCAGGAAACACGGTACGTTATACTGTGAACGCAGGAAACACGGTACGTTATACTGTGAACGCAGGAAACACGGTACGTTACATTGTAAACCAGGAAATACTGTACGTTACATTGTACACCAGGAAACACGGTTCGTTACACTGTGAACGCAGGAAACACTAGAATTTCCACTTTTTACCGTTACTGAAAGAGCAAAAATGCAAATCTTATGTAAATATTAGCAGTTACTAATGGTGCTGTAAAGTTAGACTGATACAATCCTTAACTTTTGCGAAAGGAGAGGAAAGAAGTTAGATTTCTACTTTGTAACGCTGTTCTTTCTCCATCTCTTTCTTTTTCCTTCTGTTCCCATTCTTCCTCCTCCTTTAATTCCGGTGTTCTAATGTTTTCCTCTTTTATACATCACCGCCGACAACTTAAAATTTATGTTTGTCGAGTTAAAAGTGATTCTAAACGTTTTTTTTTATGTACGTTTCAGGTTCTAAAAAAGAGGAAAATTCTAAAGATGGTAAGGAAATACAATGTACAAGGTTTTCATGTTTGTAAAAATAATTTTAATCCAATTTAAAAATTTCAGCTTTTTATTTTTATTTTAGTATTTAACTTGTAATATAGATACTTATGGTTTCATCTTTAATTATAAAACATTTATATCGTTAAGTCGTTATGATGTAGTGCCGATGCTCCTTTATTTGTAATATTTAATATATTACTTATCAACTCAATTACTTAATATGTATGGCTTTTTTTTCTAATAATTTAACTAACGGAAAAAAGAAACTTGTTTAGGTTAAAGTTTTTATAATGTGTAAGAAAACTCAGATCAATGGCTTGTTGGAACCCATGCTTTTCCCTCCACACTGTATTTCCTATGTGCATGCTTGTGCATGATCATATTTAGCGCATGTAGCTTTAGATAGACCAGTTGCTTTTACACGAATGTATAAGGCCTGCTGCTTAACCACTAAAATGTTCTGCTTTATCAATTCCATATGTAATTTGTAATTTGTGAATTTCAAATTAATTTTTCATACATAGTCACTTTATATTAATTTTATATGAATAATTCGCATTGCATTCATTGAGCTACAGTCTTTTATAATAACTGCAGTCGTGATAATTTGCATAAAAAATTTAACTTGACCGAAGTTGAATTTGGTGTATTTTTGTTATGATTTTATTTGTAGCTTACATTATAAAAATAAGGAGATGTGGTATGATTGCTAATGAGACATCTAAGCACCAAAATTAAAATGAAGTCGATGCAAGCAATTATAGACACCCGTACGGCCTTCAACAATGGAAAACCCCATACCGTATAGTCGGTATCTTTGTTTTTCAAAGTTTTGTTTCATTAATACATTTAATATAGTTGATATTTCTTAATTTCAGTTTAATTACATTAGAAGTTGACATTTGTAGTTCTCTTTTTAAATTACTTACTTAAAAATTAACAGAACATTTGAACATTTGAAAGTAAATGGATATACAATGCCAAATGTTTTGTCACTATTAACTGATATTGGTTACTACAGCTCACCTTAGATACCGACGACAAGCTTTGATGGCTACGACATCGCCGGCAAATCTAACTATAGAGGTATTATTTGTAGTAGACTATGCCGTATACCAACGGTAAGTACAATCATGACTAAAGATAGACTGTTCACACATATCAATTAAAATAGGTTCAATTGGTATTTTGTGTAATAATTAATCATTGACAATTTGTCATCATGTTTATGATTCATATCAATATTGCGTTGATAGAAGGGAGCCAGTTTACCGAGGGTACACCTGGACTTCTCCCAACCGGCAGTAAAACCTATGCTAAAGAGGTAGGTCAATTGGGCTTTGTAAAATGTACAAGTACGCACCCACGTCTGGTCGGAAGCGGTATTTTAATGAGATGCCTCGTGTAGGAAAGAGTGCCATGCTCCCTGCACGTTAAAGAACTCTTGCACCGACTCTTTGAGAGGTTCGTAGGTGGCCTATTGCAAGAAATAATGTCTGTTTTCATCCAATACTCCCTTTTCTCTAGTGGTGGCTAATATGTTTAACCCTTTATCCCTGTAACTTAACTTTGAATTGTTAATTAGATCTCGTCCTGAATATACATCAAATATTTGCCGCATGACGTTTGCCAGATAAGGACCAAGACAAATCAATCGTTTTGTAATGGTGTTGTCTGCCCTATTTTTACTTTTGATTTTTGATTGCTCCCATGGGGTACCCCTAAATGTAAATACTACTGATGAACTTTGGATAGTAATTATGGTATATTTCATTAAGGGTTAACTACTATTACAAAAGTTATGTCATTTGTAACATAAGAAAAAAGTAAAGATATCCTGATTTGTTACAATTTATTTGATTTGATATTTTAAGGTTTTTAGACTTCTCCAATGGCAGTGCGACAGATGCAGAAAACAACATTGAAATATACTATGCCAGGATTTTTGACGGAGTTAGTATTTTACTAATTTTGACAGAGAAAGTGTTTCAAACTGAGCAACACATTATATTTGCCGTTTGTTCATTATACCAATGATTACATTGCCTGGTTCCAAGTGTTGAAGAAAAAAAAAGATTAAAGCATCACAGTGCAAATAGAAAACAACAAAACAAACGCACACACACACACACACACACACACACCTCTAGTAAACAAAGTCTGTTCCTATACTGTGCTGCAATACCACTGTTCCACGTTAGGCGGGACGATTGAGCGCTCACAAACATCTTTAACCTCGTCATATTGTTTATGTGCCTTCCTAAGTCAGGAGCCTCAATTAGCTAGTTGTAGTTCGTTGCTGTCTGCCTTAGATGTTTTTCGTTTGTTTGTTTTAGCATAAACCAGGCTGTTGGTTTTCTCTGTGTTGGTTCCACATTTAGAACGAGTTATACCAGGGTCTGTTATAGCTTACTTTACAGTATATTATGGGTTTTTCTCATTGTTGAGGGTCTGAATAGGGTTAACAGAATAAAGACTAATAGCCCCCCAAAAATACCGAAAAGAGAAACTTGAGTAGAAAATATAAAGATTAAAGAATAACGGGGTGGAAAAGTAAAGAGAATAACTGTGGAAAATAAAAGAATACGGTAGTGCAATTCTTAATACAGAAATGAACGATATACATAATACAGAAATCAAATAAAAACAGAAAATTTTAATAGTAAAATCATGTTCAAAATAATTTGAAAAATGCCGTAGAAAGTTAAATACCGAACTTAAGGACCTTCCATCCAACCCCTCATTGTTGAATGCTGCACAGTGTCCTTGAGTTGTTAACATTATCGTTCTTCTGGTGGATAGTAATATCATAGGCAATCATACAACATCTCCTTAATTTCTGTACATATGTATCTTATGACAGAACAATAGCAAAAAAAAGCCCAAAACTATTGGCAGCACTATTGTAAAAAAGAATACACATCCCGTTCCTTTGTACATCACAGTCAAGTTGAGGAGTGCACAGCAAATGATAGCACATGCAACAAAACCGGCTTGCATACAAATGATACTTCGCCAAAATACATGTATGGCGATTTTCATCCTAAACGTATCATTTTATGACAAAATACTTGTATATACCATGAACTTCTAAGAAAGGCTATAAAAATCATATTACTTTTTTTTCAATTCCATAGGCCAAATAATGGCTTATATGAAACTTCCTTCAGATACAAAACCCTCAGTAGCAATGAATTAAATGACATTCATATTCAAACAATGCTGCGAGTACGATTTATTCTTTGGTTTAAGTTTTGAAACATAACATTACTCTTTCGTATTATTTCACAGCTTAACAGGCGATATAAAGGAATAGAAAGCTCAGAATTGAGGTTTATTCTGAAGTACAGCGACCTTGATGTCTCAAAGGTATTACTTAGTTTTTTATAGGGAATGTATGAACTAGTATCATAAAATATGGTTAAGCTCGGACTTTGAACAGTCAGACTTAAGTTCCACATTACGTCTCAAAGACATAAAAAAAATATATATTAATAATTTTATGAGGCTTAAAATTTGTAAATTTAAAGACAAATAAAAAATAAACAATAGCTGATACAGCACTGAGACAACTTTGTGAAGAAATTAAATATTACCACTTTTTATTCATACTTCTATTTTAGTTTTTGTTGTTTGTAACGCGATAACACTAAAGAAACAGCTAGTTAAAAGCAATAAACAAGACCACAAAACCCGAAACAAAACTACGGAAGTCGTTTAGGGCACAAAACACATGGTTAACAGAAGTATTTCTTTAAATGTTGTAGAAACCAGAAACCTCTGTATGGACAACACAAATAAAACAATCGCCAGAAGTTGGATCCCCAAGAGAAATGGTCGACACAGCATTGGCTCTGGATAGATTCCTGAACTGGATAGTGTCCACTCAAGATTTACCAAACTTTGACTATGCCATTTTGTTTTCTGGGTTTGTAGATACATGCAATAATTAACATATGCATACACCACCAGTGATGGCGGTATATGTCAAGGGGACCCGAAAGTCTGCTTACAATACTAAAATATTTATAATTTATTAATTGTAATTGTTAGGTGTATGTAAGTGATACAACAACCTAACAACACATTAAAACAAGATTAGACGTCTATAGGTTAGTGTGAGGTCTCCAACAATAACGTAAGTGTTGAAACCAGATATCACGCTCGATAACCCCTATAGAGCTACATTAAACAAACCATATCCCTTGACCTAACACTAACCTATACCTAAGCCCAAGTCTTAAATCTAATCCTAACCCATACCATAGCCTAAGTCTTAAACCTAACCCTAACCTAACGATAGACTGAACCGTAACCCTAAAATACAGGGACCGTTAAAACTAAACACGGCCACTGATGAGGTTCTTATCCTTTTTTGACAACTTGATAGGTTTTTTACATTGAACTCCGATTTTCAGTCAGCAGTTGAAACCTGTTTTTAATTCATTGGTTTATTTTTTTTTTTCATAAAAACAATTCGACGTCTTCTTTCATTTGGATTCTTTTCTCTCTTTTATATTCCAGATACAATCTAACCTATGGAGGATCAGCTTCAAATACAGGTAAAATATACAACGTGTCGAAATGTTAACTATTGTATGCTGATCGTGCAGATACGTTTACTAATAAACCTAGTCGAAGAAAAACAACACCATGGTCAAGAATAAACAACGGACAACAGTCTACAAAACACTACATAACCAACTAGATTGAGCAAACTTGCTCCAGCAAACTCGGGTGTGAACCAGTGGCGGATCAAGAGGGGGGTTCCGGGGGTTGGAACCCCCCTTTTTTTTGACGATCAATGCATTTGAATGGGGACATATAGTTGGAACCCCCCTTTAAAATGGCTGGATCCGCCCCTGTGAACTTACGTGCTCCGTAGGTATATTGGAAGTTTCTGATCCATTATAGGGACATCATTCGTGTTATTTCAATATGTATAAATACTGGAATTGCACCGTGTGTTCATAAAACGTCAAAAGCAATTCATAGATTGTATATCATGGCTTGCTGTATTTTCATCTATAAATCCTTACAGGGACTCCCCCATCCTTTTTTCTGAACGACCAAATGGTTTTATTGGGCTAAGTTTTGGGGAATCTATGTATATGGTGTTAGTATAACAAACTAACTGAACACACTCTAAATATATTTTCCTTTACTTGAACTTAAAAATGCGCAATTTATGTTGCAATTCCCTGTTCTTGTACTGTAAAGTGAGAAATTTTCTCTAATTTCGCGATTAAATTAAAATATCCCGTGGCATTAATTTGATCTTAAAGGAAGATCAGAATAAGGGACCAGAGAAGATTGAAAATTATGAAGTTGGGCTTAATATCGTGAAATTAAACCTGGAAATTAAACCCTTTCCGTATGCAAACAGATGCCTCACAAAAATATGTAAAAACGTATGATTTTTGAAAATATGAATAAGGTATATTGATTTTGTAGGCTTGTCTTATCCATCTTCAATTTGCCAAAATATCTCGCTGATGGCCACTACTATGGGAGGACCGGTCGCTATAGTGGAGGAATCATTCTCTGATATAAAATCAATTGGCATTGCAGCACAAGAACTTGGCAGAAGGTACTAAGTCTTTTGGCATATTTTGAGTAACTTTTGAACACAACAGATTTTCACATATTTTAAATATCGTTTGTGCATAGCAAATGTTCCCACAGTTTCTAAACAAGAAACTCTTTTATTCTAAAAATACAAATGCGATATAACATGTATCAATGACTATACATTTTACAACATTAGTCCTACTTTGGTCCTTTTTGGTTTCATAAAAAAAAGAATGGCCATGCAAAGTACATATCTTGTTTCAGAGATAAATAAATCATACTTTATAAAAAGCACTCTTTTTGCCGACTTGTTCCTTCATATATATGTAGGACTCAGAGGTGCGATTGGGACGCTGAAGTGCGATGGTCCGTTCGCTAATGTGCGATGCTTTATATTACGCGTGATGGCTAGTTTAAAATCTACAGATGTTCAATTATTAGGCCTATGAGTAGTAGATATTTTTGATAGTCAGTATAGAAATTTGCATTTGTTATTGTCTATGTATGTCCGTAGTTACAGTTGCACACTAAATGAGAGATCGTCTTCTTTGCTTCATGTGAACATAATTCTGCGTAAACATTTTATATTTACTTGGTTCCTCTCATGAGTTCCTTGTTTACCGTAATATTATGATGCAGAGAGTCTGTTTGCGGACCCGTATGTATTTAGAGAATATTAAGCTCCATCGTACGTAAATAAGAACCTTTTGTAAATTTCGAAAAAAATCCGCTACAGAAAGTTAACTTTCTCCTCTCCACCAAGCACTCCCCGTTTCCCGTAGTATTAAGTTTATAAGCCCCTTATCAACTGAAAACCACAAAACTGCTTCTAACAAACAAATTGACTTCTACATCGACATGAAAGCATTGAAAATATAGTTTGTGTAGTCCATCGCTCATCAACGTTAGCACCATCGCACTTCGTTGTAGCTACCAACAAGATAGCGTTATAATGCCACCATCTCACTTCAGCGTGATCAAAAACTCACATTAGCGTCAAACCATCGCACATCAGCGTGACCATCGCGGTTTAGAGTAATCATCGCGATTCAGAGTCCTACATATATGAGGCAGACTTCATCCAGGAGCTTTTTATGAAGAATGAAAAAGAAGCTAGCATTAACCTTTAACTTCAAGTTCTACTATATTGACGATACTCTCTCACTAAATAATTCAAAGTTTAGTGACTATATTGAATGCATTGATCCTATTGAACTTGAAACAAGGGATACAACAGATACAATAAAGTCTGACTCTTATCATGACCAACACCTAGAAATTGACAATGAGGATCGGTTGATATCAAAACTTTACGACTAAAGAGATGATTACAACTTCCAAATTGTAAACTTTCTATTTATATGTAGCAACATTCCAGCATCGCCTGCAAATAGAGAATATATTCCCGAGTTTGTGTTTTCTGTCATTATTTTGTTAATAGAGGGTTGCTGCTTACAAGGAAGCTATTAAACCAAGGATTCCAACTGGTGAAGTTGAAGTCATCCCTCCGAAATTGTTAAGGACGCAATCACAAGTTGGTTGAACGTTATAGTATATGTTTCACAGAAGACGCCGCGTATCATGATTTAATTGTCATAAACACAATCCTGTCCTCGTTTCCTCGATTGCAATATCGCCGAATTAGATTCATTATGAATTCGTACTTACCTGAGCACCACGACAAGTGCCACATGTGGAGCAGGATCTTCCTACCCTTCCGGAGAACATGAAATCACACCCGTTTAGGTGAAGTTTGTGTTGGTCAGTCTTTAGTTTTCTTTGTTGTGTTTTGTAGACTGTTGTTGGTCATTTTTCGTTTCTGTCGTTTCGGTGTTGTCAGTTTAACTTCGACTTATGAGTTTGAATATCTCTTTGATATCTCTCTTCTCTTTTATTTTCATGAGATGAACTCACATACCTTCATTACATAACCACAATATTCCAACATTCCTTCTCTCCCATTCATGTTCTCGTAAATTTGTCAATTCCCGAATGTGGAGAGATTTGGTGTTGATAGAAGAACTTTCAATTGAAAGACATTGTTAGATTTGCACACAACTTTGTTTTCGGCTGTTGACTACTAGTATATAGAGCTTATTTTAAATACTGTACGAGTACTAGTATAGATACACGACGGGTGCTACATGTAGAGCAGGATCTGCTTACCCTCTGGAGCACCTGAGATCACCCCAGTTTTTGAGTTGGGTTCGTGTTGCTCAGTCTTGAGTTTTCTATGTTGTGTTTTGTGTATTGTTGTTTGTCTGTTGGTGTTTTTCTTTTTTAGCCATGGGGTTTTCAGTTTATTTTCGACTTATGAGTTTGAATGTCCCTTCGATATCTTTCGTCTCTCTTTTACCTCTAGATATCATTTGGTTAAATAAAACTTTGGGTAACTGCTTCAATCCCGTCCACTCATATGTATTTATTCATATTGTTATGTTTTATTCTTTTAGCCTGGGTGCAAGAAAAGATTTTGATGGTAACAACTGTTTTCCATTCGAACTGAACATTATGACTTCTAAATTTACTTTTCCGAGTAAAAGTAAAGCTCCAAATTTATGGAAATTTTCCACATGTTCCATTGAGTACTTTGAGAAGTACATCACAGATCTTCTTAATATGTATGTACAATGTACAATAATACTATAAAATGTATAAATGTCCTTTGTACTACAATACTTAATCCGTATGCACAATAATACTGAAAATCAAATTTAAAAAAATCATAAAATAATGTAATAATTAAGAAAAAACATTGATACATACATTTTTGGAGGTTAGAAGGAGGAGGCATAACTTATTTCAAAGGTTCCAAGAATACTAACCAGATATATCATGGCATTAAAAAGTACACACTATAATTTTCATAAAAAAATTAGTATACCTTATAATTCAGATAATAAATCGTTTTGTTAAGGTGGGATGGGTGGCGTTACTTATATCAAATGTTTCAAGAATATTGTTTACATTTGAAATAATTAAAATATCCATAGCGATAAGAATTTTCCACCCGAAGAATGATATAATTATGTTCTTGTATCTTCACTTTTAGAAAAATCTCTCTTCAATGGTCACCTTTTAATGAAAGCTTTTTAACTTTTGGTTGTTAATTGCATTGAAACTTTCTGCAAAATTTTGTTTACTTTTGATTTTCAATGGCTTGCCAACGAATAAAAAAAATCAAAGTGACGAAACAATCTTAACTGTAATCTATCATAAATTGGATTTTTTTTTAGAACCACTGAAAACTGTTTGTTGACATCAGAGCCATCAGCATACATAGCTAATGTACCAGAATTTTTACGTCAGAGGTCAGCTGACATAGTAAACATCGATGACCAATGTAGAACTGTTTATGGTCCAGAATCTTTCTTGTGCAGGGTATGTTCGACAATACAGCTAATAAAACTGTAAAGATAAGACAAAATTTAATTTTATTAAATAATCTAATCAATGTTCTGTTTCAGAATCTGAAGGACTCATTATTCGTACACCAAATTGAAAGTAACGTCACGTCATTGGTTGAATTTCCTATTTCTCTCTGTTTAGCTACTGGAAACTTAAAAAGGAAATGAATAAGACCCTTTTGCTAAAAAATTCTTAGAAAGTGTCTTTAAAAATCTCATAGGTATCTAAGGCGTGTTTCAATGGGAAGGGGTTGACATATAGCGTTTACAAGATGCATATACTCTTTTGACATTCAAATACTTTGCAACTGAAAAACCATGCTGACAATGCCGTCATGTACAAAAGTGTCTACAATAGATTCACTGAAATGTGGCGTCTTGTTTCGAAGAAGTAATAGATAAAATCTGTAGACTTCGAATGAATTACATTTTTACTCAATTGATTTTCTATTTTTCGGCAATTTTCACTCCGGGTCAGAAGACAGGGAATGGGTGATTGGGGCTGTGTAGTTAGTTGTAAAATTGACAAAATTACTGCAGTTGATATATGATATGTTACTCTGGAAACAAATATACGGAATAAAACTTCCAAGGAGAGCAAAAACTCTTAATGATATAAATTGCAATCACTTTAGAATATTTCAAGTTTCAGTCACTAGACCTGATCGTGATTTATATTTCAAGATAGTTACAATACACAAGTCTCTGTTATTGCATATGTATAACTTATCTATACTCCTAACAGGCTTTACAAGGGTCGGACTTCGGTTCAGTATGTTACAGGGCATATTGTTATGTACCACAGTCTCAGATATGTAGCCTGATACTTCCTGGAGATGGAACCCTGTGTAGTAACAAATCTGTAAGTTTCATCAAGGACGTATAACTAACATACGTCCTTGGTTTCATTAACACTTAGACGGAAAATATGAATCTAACCTGGAGATGGAAACACATCTGTAAGTTTCACTGACACTTAGAAGCCTTAGGAGAAAAGGAAATACTACATTGTGTAGTAACAAATCTGTAAGTTTCATTAAGATTAGAAGGACAAAAGGAAATACTTCTTTGTTTAGTAACAAATGTTTCATTGACACTTAGTGAGTATACGAGTCATATTACTTGCAGATGTGAAGTAAGGAATATTTTATTCTTTTGATATTTTTAAGAACATGAAGAAACTGAAGATATTTTACCTTATGATGGAACTAAGATGTAACAAATCTGCAAGTTTCATTGAATAAAAGGAGTGATAGAAAATTTTTAAAAAAGTAAATAGCGCAGCACAGAAGTAGGAAAATATATAATAAACCATATTGAACGCCTAGACGTACAACAGAATGTAGAGAAAAGAAAACAATAGATCACAGTAAAACTTCACTGATCATTGAATTCTTGGAATTATAATAATGCATGTAAGACATGTAATGAGAAAAGAAACAAAAACCGATAAGATTAATGTATATGACATACGAAAATTATGAACTATTTCTATATAAAAACTTAAAGTAATTGTATTGAATATTTGTAAAAATATGAACAACTTTTTTTATTTTCCATTTTTAAAATTATCATTCAGATATGCTTTGAAGGACGATGTTCTTTTGCTGAAAGAGCCAATGAAACGCTAGGTAGGTAAACTCTGTTGTCGCTCTAATAGTTATTTAATATTGTTCAAATGTAAAGATTGTGTAAAATTTGGTTTTATTAAAATTCAAGAAGCGTAAATTCAGTCTATCTTAATTTTTCAAAAGAAAATTCCATTATATATCATTGAAAATTGCCCCTAGCATTCAATTTGCAAACCCAAGTTTTTAAATGTTGGAAAATAATTAATAACAAAGGAATAAAAAAAAGAAACATTCTTACACAAAAGCTCAACAACTATCTTGTTGTTTCCATAGACACCAGACAACTTATTGTTTGTTTTAACAGAGGATTGTCCTTTTGGAGATCAGCCATTTATACCACCCAACAATGATATATGTAAGGAGAGGATATCAATTCGTGGGTTTGACTGTTATCAGCCACAGCTCAGAATTACTTGCTGTCAATCTTGCGCTGATCAGTACACTGGTATTGGAGGTAAAGTTGCACTTCTTTAAGCCCATTCCCCTTGTACTGAATAGTAATGAAATATTTGCCACTGAACGTTAAGCAATCAACAATTAATCAATCATTCCCTGTAAATTGTATCTTAATTTAAAATACTAATTAGTATATTTTATAACATGTATAAGAACAAGTTATATGTGCCATAAGTTATTGATTTTGTCAACTAGTTATTCATTTAAGGTAACTGATCTATATTGAACCTTCAAATGACTTACTATTTACTTAATTTCAACAGGATGCGAATATGGTGATAGATGGTCATTGTGTAATGCAAGCCTGTGTGCTACGTACGATAATTATACACGAGATGTCCGCTGTTGTCGTAAATGTAGTATAAAACCATATTCGAAATCTTCTATTCTAACATCGACTGCAACGGAACCTACAACGGAAATGGAAATTACTTCAGTTACTTTCGGAACACCAGATTCCGAAATGTTAACAGACAAAATCACAACAGGTAAGGTGTCAGGGGCGTTTCTAGGATATTTGAAAGAGGGGGGTAGCATCAAATGTTTTTTGCTAAAAACATAAGATAATTGTGAAATGCATAAATATTCAATACAATATTGCAGATTTACGAAAGTTTTTTTTAAAAGGGGGTACGCCCATTACGCCCGCACCTGGACCCGCCCCTGGGTGTTGACCCTTTAAAATTTCGTAAAATTGCTTCACACAGTTTATGATTTGAATTATTATGATAACTTTAAAACGTACGGAAGAAAGACAATGTTCATAATTTTTTTACTTGTAACTCCATGTTATACCTGTCCTGTCAAAAAGACAAAAAGAACCCTTTTTTTTATTTCTTGTCACTAATGGAGCAGGATATGTTTACCCCTTCCGGAGCCCTTGAGTTCACATGGGTTTTTGATGCAGTTCCCGTTGCTTATACAAATAAATTTCTTATTTGTGAAGTAATTTGTAGACTGCTGTTTTGTTTTAAATGGTTTTTTTTTTTTGACATTGTGTTGTCTACATGTCTACGACTTAGGGAGTTTGATTTCCGCCTTGTTATCTTTTTAACTCAGGTTGCAAAACACTAAACTTATCGAAAAAACTTTATTGAAAGTATATGTTCATTTGTTTTGCACGTTACGCGTTCTTACATTTTGTACATTTTGTTTTGTGGACAAGCATAACATCACATGATTCATAATTAGTGATCATCAATGAATTTCAAAGTGAAAAACGAAACTCATTTAATTAGTTAAAACTACTTGTATTAACAATACTGACTGCAACAATGCCTTGACGATTACAACAATCGGAATACGGAGAGACAAAGTGGTGGTCATTAGTTCGGTATTTGGTGTATATTATTTTCTCTATAGATAATCGTTAAATACTAGTTGTGTGGTGATGCCAATTTTAAATTGTTTAAAAAAAAGGGATAGGAAAATTACCGAACTCCAAGTTAAATTCAAAAACTTAAGGGGGAAGTCCACAAAACAGACAAAATTAAACGTTAGACTTTATTAACCAACGGAACGAATGAAAAACATGCCAGTCCTGTTTACAGGTAAAATATAGGCCATTTCAGACTTTTACTGGTTTGTAGTCCTGTTTACAGGTAAAATATAGGCAATTTCAGACTTTTACTGGTTTGTAGTGCTGTTTACAGGTAAAATATAGGCCATTTCAGACTTTTACTGGTTTGTAGTCCTGTTTACAGGTAAAATATAGGCCATTTCAGACTTTCACTGGTTTGTAGTGCTGTTTACAGGTAAAATATAGGCCATTTCAGACTTTTACTGGTTTGTAGTCTTGTTTACAGGTAAAATATAGGCCATTTCAGACTTTTACTGGTTTGTAGTGCTGTTTACAGGTAAAATATAGGCCATTTCA
This sequence comes from Mytilus coruscus, assembly GCA_017311375.1. Classification (NCBI taxonomy): domain Eukaryota; kingdom Metazoa; phylum Mollusca; class Bivalvia; order Mytilida; family Mytilidae; genus Mytilus; species Mytilus coruscus. The sequence continues at coordinate 74,483,176 of CM029606.1, forward strand.
GACTTTTACTGGTTTGTAGTGCTGTTTACAGGTAAAATATAGGCCATTTCAGACTTTTACTGGTTTGTAGTCCTGGGTACAGGTAAAATATAGGCCATTTCAGACTTTTACTGGTTTGTAGTCCCGTTTACAGGTAAAATATAGGCCATTTCAGACTTTTACTGGTTTGTAGTGCTGTTTACAGGTAAAATGTGTATTGTGTTGTTTTATCATTATTGAAGAACAGAAGAGTATTTAATTCACACAAATATGTTCAATATTATAACATACGACATAATTGGCCACGTGATGATTTAAAACGACCCAGACATTCCATGGAAAAGCAAACGCCATGACTTTCTCGAGCGTCGGAATCCTCCCAAAACACTATTTATTTGCTTTGGACAATTTTGAAAAAAAGGTTTTCTTAGTCGTGATCAGTATATTTGATTTAGGATTATTGACAGGCACTATATATTGGGTTTTAAATGCAAGACTTTTTCTTGGTCAACATTTTGTTGATTATTTAAAACAACATAGCCTCCTTGTTTCATTTAATAAAATTAAGAATGGAAATGGGGAATATGTCAAAGAGACAACAACCCGACCAAAGAGCAGACAACAGCCGAAGGCCACCAATGGGTCTCCAACGCTGCGAGAAAATCGCGCACCCGGAGGTGGTCCTCAGCTGGCCCCTAAATAAAATACAAAGCTGTATCTGATAAATCTTGTTGAAGGTTTCCTATACTGCTTAAAAGTTTAATCTTTAAATTACTAGATACGACAGAATTAAACACATGTTGTAAAGTAGCTTATATTCGTGGGGTTTAAATATCAAGATTCCTAGGACCAAACATGTTCGCGAGGCTTCATTTTCTTGTGTTCCCCAACTTCCGTTTCCCTTATTTTGATCTATCGTAAAAGATATTTTTTCAATTTTGTCTTTTTTCGCAAAATTAGGGAAAATCAAACCTTCACGAATATTTCCCGCTTTACAGAACCAGAATTATTTGTATTGTAGAAATTTTAAGGATCTCTGATAGTAGTATTATTACAGACAATATAAGGACAACATTTGCAACTTCCGAGCAAACATTCGGTTCAGAAACTCCATCATTTGTATCCACTGATGTCCAATCAGTTCCGTATAAAACAATGTCAAGCATACAAGAGTATTCAACTGGTACTGAATTGGCTTCAAAAATGTCGAGCACACAGAGGTATTCAACTGGTACTGAATTTGATTCAACAATATCAAGCATACAGAAGTATTCAACTGGTACTGAATACCCTTCAACAATGTCGAGCACGAAGAAGTATTCAACTAGTACTGTAGATTTGTCAGCAAGTGATGTAATGTCGTCTCCAACAAGCCACTTCACCGAAATCACGATTTTATCAAGTACTGACCTCCGAAAAGACACATCCAGGTTTTTATAAGTTATAATAAATAGAAGCAAAAAAAAGTCCCAAAAGTTCATCCCATCTAACTATTTTGACTAGTTAATCATTGACCATTTCAGAGAAAGTCATATGTCTATTTCCCGTTTTTTTTCTGAAAATCTAATGGATTCGAAGATCGATACCAAGGCGGCAATCAATAACCTGATTTCACGGGGAAACGCACAACACCATGCCCCCAAAAACACGAAAAACTCCGACACAACACAAAATACCGATGCATAGACGTATGTAAATCCCCAAACATTAATACTTGATCGAATGATAAAGTTTGAAATAACAGCACTTAAGGAGACAGATTAACATAAGCACTTGTTGCTTGTTTCTGAATCCTATTTGTGAATGTGAATATTTATAGAGTATCGTTGATCATCTCAACGAGATTGATTTTCTTGCTTGAGCCGGTACGGCGAAAGCGAGAAAAGCAATCGAGTTGAGATGACCAATGATAATCTGTTTATCGCTATTTTACCTATGACGACTTTGTCAATTTCATTAGCAACGCCACGTGCCTCCTTAGTTTCTAGCGATAATTTTCCATCTCAAGCGAGTAGCACGATATGAAAAATTATCACAAAAAAAGATCAAAGGAAAAATGCACAAAATAGCGATAATACATGTTACATCTGCCCGGGAAATTAATATCTATCAGTGTATATTTTTACTGTGTTTGATAACAATGATCATGTTTGCATATTTAAACGATCAAACATGTTGTCTTAATCTCATATTTAACTAAAAGCAAAGAAACATTTACGCTTGAGCCGGAACGGCGAAAGCGAGAAAAGCAATCGAGTTGAGATGACCAATGATAATCTGTTTATCACTATTTTACCTATGAAGACGTTGTTAATTTCCTTGACAACGGCACGTGTTCCCTTGGTTTCTAGCGATAATATTCATATCACTCGACTCCGTTTTTATATCCTCGACTCCGCTGAGGACGGAAATTGTCAGTCAGCAAGATCAAAGGAAAAATTTGTAAAATAGCGATAACAATATTTATTTGTATAATTCACAATAAAATATTGTTCACACTAACAGCACTTTTGTTTTCGGACGATGGATAAACACGACTGTTACCGATATAAACACGACTGTTACCAATAGAAACTCGACTGTTACCGATATAAACACGACTGTTACCAAGAGAAACAACATAGACATTGAAAATTATAACGTTACAAAATACAACACTGAAAATTAAAGCAAAATAAACACGAACCCTTTTTAACACAAAACTCAGGATGGACACATATTCTCCGTAAAGATAAGCAGTTCCTGCTTCCCTAGTCGCACCTGTTATGTTTGCTTGTGGCAAATAAAGTTCGTTATATGTCGAATTCAGTGATGTCAAAATTGACGGAAACAGGACAGGATTGTGTCTATAACAAGTTGAACATATCCGTGGTCATCTATGACACATTTTTTTTTCTATGAAGTTCAACCAAATCATGATGAATCTCATTCTCAATTTCAAGATGTTAGTAAAAAACTCCTCAAAGGCCTATACTCAAAATATGAAACAGACTTAACTGTGTCTGTGGTATCCTTCATTTCATGCTCAACGAGATAGACACATTTAACAAAACTTTAATTATTCCATGAGATGACATCATCTATATAACGGAACGTGAAACTAAAGGATAATCATAGCTTCTTTCAATTTTTCTAGAGAAATTTCTGTATGAATTTTTACCTCAAACAAAAGAAGTGGAGCACAATTGATTCCCATAGGAATGCCGACTGTTTGTTGAAAAGTTTGTCAACTTAACATAACAAATATGTTGTAAAAGAAAAAGCAACTTAATAAATTAATGTCAGTTTTAGAGAGCGATTTGTTTCGATTGGTTGTTTTCCACAGTATGTTATGTTCTTCTTAAATAAAGATTTGTATCTACGTTGGACAACCCCCAAGGGTGACTGGGGAATAGAAGTATGGTCACCATTGGTCTTCCTCCGACCGGCAGTAAAACCTTTGCTAAAGTGGGGCGTCCGTTTGGCTGTGCGGGATGTACAAATTTGCAGCCACGTCCGGTCAGAATGGGGACGTCAAATCCGATGCCTCGTGTAAAGAGAGTGCCACGCTCTTTGCACGTTAAGAACCCTTGCAACAACTTTTTGAGGGGTCCGTTGGCAGTCTAAATTTCTCCAACCTTAATCCCGGACGCCTCTATTACAGAACCTACCTATTGTATTTATTGTTAATTTGTTCTCGTCCTGAATATGCATGAAATATTTGCCACTGGACGTTAAGCAACCAACAATCAATCAATCAATAAATCTACGTTGGACATTCTTTTCATTCGGTAACGTGAAGGAAGATCCAGTTCTTAATATTTGGATGCAATTCTAAAGATTTATTGTGATCAATTTTAGTGATTTTTACACGGTTTCATACATTTAGAAAATACATGTACATTTTAAATGTTTCTTTGCTTTTAGTTAAATTTGAGATTAAGACAACATGTTTGATCGTTTAAATATGCAAACATGATCATTGTTATCAAACACAGTAAAAATATACACTGATAGATATTAATTTCCCGGGCAGATGTAACATGGAATATCTAAGACTATGTCGATCAGATTGAACGTTTCTTTAGTTGATAAAAGTTATTTAAATAATGGAACGATGACCATGTATTGAAAAGAGAAGAGTATGATGGTCTGGATAAGGTGTTCTTAATTTCTGTTTTCTTCAACTTTTTTGGCCATTTTTCTCTATTCCTTTATAAATTTTGCCCATTATTATCTATTCCTCTATTCCTTTATAAATTTTGCCCATTATTATCTATTCTTCTATTCTTTATATTTAACACCCCATTGTTCTATATTCTTTAATATTTTGTGTTTGTCCCATTTTTGTCTATTCTTTATTTTGTGGTCCATATTTCCGTACAATTGGTCCATTTTTGTCTATTCTTTATTTTGTGGTCCATATTTCCGTACAATTGGTCCATTTTTGTCTATTCTTTATTTTGTGGTCCATATTTACGTACAATTGGTCCATTTTTGTCCATTCTTTATTTTGTGGTCCATATTTCCGTACAATTGGTCCATTTTTGTCTATTCTTTATTTTGTGGTCCATATTTCCGTACGATTGGTCCATTTTTGTCTATTCTTTATTTTGTGGTCCATATTTCCGTAGAATTGGTCCATTATTCTCTGTAAACCCCATCCAGATCCTGTTTGAACCTTAGATACAGCACATAATAGATATGGGAAGATGTGGTGTGAGTGCCAATGAGACAACTCTCCATCCAAATAACAATTTATAAAAGTAAACCATTATAGGTCAATGTACGGCCTTCAACACGGAGCCTTGGCTCACACCGAACAACAAGCTATAAAGGGCCCCAAAAGTACTAGTGTAAAACCATTCAAACGGTAAAACCAACGGTCTAGTATATATAAAAAACGAGAAACGAGAAACACGTATAAATTACATAAACAAACGACAACTACTGTACATCAGATTCCTGACTTAGGACAGGTGCAAACATTTGCAGCGGGATTAAACGTTTTAATGGTACCAAACCTTCTCCCTTTTTCTGAAACAATAGTATAACATCACAACATAGAACAAAACACGATAAAACCATTTCCTCTCAATAGAATTTATTACTGGATGTCCTTTCCGTTTAATACACAATACCATATTTAGCAAGCAAAGCGCCTTTACTGTTGACAAATTATGATACTTTCTTAGTAGACAGAAAAGAAGCTGCATCATTTTAGTCTGTATAGCAGAAGAAATTTTTAAAGGAAATCGTGCCAAATTTGAGTGCCATAACGATAATGGACAGGGTTGTTCGCAAATAATTCATACACCGACTTTAATAGAATATTCTAATTTGTTCGGAAAATTTCGGAACTCAGCGTATTCAAGTTCCTTTCATTATTATAGTTTTCAATATTTAAATGATATCTTTAGGGCTTATTTGTTCTACTTGTGTTAAGCTATAGATATGAATGAATGTCTAGTATCGGCACCTCAGAAGTTCGGTTGCAACTTCGTTGGCTCCAATTTCATGATATTCATATATAGATAATTCATTAATTTCAGTGTGTCTCCAGTGATTTCCACGTCCATTTTTACAAAACCGACGACAAAAAATCAAGACACTACCATAGTAACAACGTTCGTTTCTACTCCCAACATTTTGACTTCACTGTTATACAGTACTACAACAATGACGTCAACAAAGAATGCTATAACATCACCACAAACGGTCAGCACATCTACACAGACTACTCCTGATAACCCTCATTGTTGGATGTCATGTAAAGGATTAAGTTGGCACTCAGGGTGGTGGAGTCGTCCGTGGAGGACTCTTAAATCAGGGTGGTGGAGACGTCCGTGGAGGACTCTTAAACGTAAGAAACCGTTTCTTTCTAGATATTGGATGCAACCATCATCTAGATGGAGGAAACATTCTGTTAAAAGAGTTAAGAAATACATGCGACGTTTTTCCAAAAGGAATTATAGAAATGGTATGCAGTTTTCTTTTAATCAATTCCAGTAATTTTGTCGGTCATGTCGGTCAACAAATAAGTCGACAGATACGTTCCTAATTTTAAAGGCCTATAGTGGGGCTATCGTACTTACTATTATGTTCTTCTGAATAAATGTCGGCATGTTAGACTCTCATACACACAGCGTTGCCTCCTCTATTTTGTACATGTTATCGTTACTTGTTAAGCATATTTTAATACTTATAAAAATAAAAAAAAAGTTATACTTTTTTAATTATCAGGCAAATATATATATGAATACTCTTTAATATGTCAACAATTATTGTTATAAAAGAGGAATACTGTAAACGACGTTCCGAAGTATGTGTACGATTGAAATGTTTTGTTTATCTTCTTGTGCAGCTAGAACATTCCACAAGAGCATAAGACACGCACGCAATTACAAAAGGAAAAGAAGGGATATGGGAGAGACAACGTAAACAATCGTTGCATAAATAAGGACAAGAAAGAAGATACGAAAGATTGTCGGAATCATAAGTCGGAGAAGAACAGACATCTTATAGACAAAAGAAAGAAAAAAGACGAAAAAACAAACCTCATCTTACCAAATAAAGAATGTTTTGTTTTTGTAATGTTTCTAGCTACCAATATTGAAATATGCAAAATCATGTCCGACTAAAAATGTTTGAGTATAAAAATGAAAAGATATGGTTTGATTGCCAATGAGACACGAAGTTACGTAGAAGGTATTACAATAACAACTATATGTCACCGACTGTCTTCAATAATGAGCAAAACCCATTCCCCATATAGTAAGCTATAAAGAGTCAGAAATGATTTGAGTGTCTTAATTGATATTGATGTTACTTGGTAATATTAATCCCCACCACAAGAAGGTGTGTTGCGAATGAGGTTGTTTTGTGTGTCTGATATTTCAAGGTCACAAACTGAGTTCAACGTTACATCCCCATATTCAAATATGCAAATTCGTTTTAAAATCAGAATTTTTAAATGCATTGATTGATATTAATAATACTTTGGTTAATAGTATGTTTGCCCACAATCAGACGGTTGAAATGTCTATCTGAAAGGGGAAGGTCATAAACACACTTTAAATATACAAAGTCTGGCATAGAACTTTTTGAATGCCTCGAATGATATTGATGATGCTTGATTTTATTGTTGCCAACCACAGCCGGTCTCTTGCGAATATGGCTGGAATTTTGTTAACTTTGCTTCTAGTATTTCACACAATGCATATGTAGCTACACTTGACGAACCCAAGATGGCGATCCCATGTTGTTAAAAAGGCCTAAATAGACAATTTGTTTTAACCCTTTTATAATTATATACACTTTGTTACGACCTTAGTTCACAGAGTGACTTGTTTTGCAACAACGGGTTTTGTATCATGACTGTTTTGTTGTTCTTTAAACGACAAATCGTATTAGCGTAGAATTTGTCTTTATTAATATGTAAAAAAAGCTAACTATTTGGTAATTAGTTTACTGAATAGATTCGTCTTCCTATGTTTAAACATCCTATTTACCTTTGATATACAGATTTAAACATTCATTGTAAACATCACAAGTTACTCTTTTATATCAATATGATTTCAGGTAACAACATTTTACTTGAAGCTCCGTCTCAGTTCCAATATTTAAAGCAAAACAGGAGATGGATGTCAAAGGCCGAACGAAAATTATTTAAAAGAATAGAAAAGGCGAATAAGAAAAATCTAAAACATATAGAAAAAATGAGAAAAAAAATGTTGAAGAAATCTGTAAAACTATGGCGGAAAAATGGGTTTTAAGAATTATTAAATGATATTTGACATTTATTACCAGAATGTGCTGTATACTTAATTAATGAAATACAACACGGGAACAAGGATTTCGTCTTATGCTATGTTAACTTCATAAATATTTGTGCTATATATATGTCGGGTTAATTATTATAATTGTATTGATTATTTTCTTTTTTCTATAAATGTTTGTTTTTGAACGATATCACACTAATACATATCAACCTATTTCCCCAATCAATAGAAAATCAAATCAATAATGTCAAAATTATCGCATTTCAAAAAAATCCACAACAGAAATTATTTATAGAAGTATGCTCTTCAGTGATACTCGAGGCCAATGAAAATCCTAAATCTAATACAAACTTTGAAAAGGTGATAAATAGGCCACGCCCATCTCATACGAAATGTAGTATACAATATACACTAAAGAGAGGACAATATATAAATAACACATAGCTGAGAGGGTGATAGAGCAGATTGTTACCCCGAGAAAAACATTTTAACTGAGGCGAAGCCAAGGTTGACAATGTCTTTTCGAGGGGTAACAATCTGCTCTATCACCCTCTCAGATATGTGTTATTTAATTTATTATACATAATGTTCTGTTATTATACTGTCTATTAAATTTCAAATTCAAAGTAATAAACTATGACGTCTTGTACATAACAACCATCCGTATTTAATAAAGCGCACACTTGATCAAGCGTCTCCGTGAAGGGTAATAGAGTATTTACCATAGGATAGAGTAAATTGTCTCCCTCGTATTAGCCAATCAAAATCTGGCATTTTGACATGAAGTATAACAATATAAGAGACCTGATATAATATAATAATAATGATGTGCTAGCATGAAATGCAAAAAATTCGATCACTGGACAAGTCATAATAAAAAGGTAAAAGGAACGCATATTTTGCGAAAAATCAGATTTGATTGCATTGTATTTTAGCTCTCTTTCCAGATAATTTGAAATATGACTTGTGTTCATTTATATGTGGTTTGACGTATTTATTTCGTTGCCAAATTAAAAGTGTTTTAACAGATTTTTTTTCACATGTTTTATCTATCAATGAATATAGATATCTCGTACACATTTTGTGTGTTCCTCCATCTTGGATTTTGAAATAGCAGATAACAATCGGTCTAGATCTTTAATGAATGTGCAAATTCGAGAGTAGTATGTAATTCATATGTAAGATTTTTCATGTAAATATAAAAATATGTGTTTCATCATATTTTACGGCTGTAAAAACAGAATATTTTTGTTTGATTCATTTTTTTTTTCAACTTTGCCACATAAGGGAAGATAACTCAGATAAAGTAACATATATGTATATGTATTTATATATCCCGCTTTCGGGCATTTTATTGTTACTTTCTTATACGTGTGGGTCCGGTAGGTCATTTTGTGCTGAGTTGTTGTCTGTTTATTTCGTTTGTGGTTTAAATTCTGTATTTCCGGTAAATTTCACATATATCTTATTTGTCAGTATAGTCGAGTTACTCGTGGTTTGTCTACAGGGTTTTTGTTTTATGTTGTTTGTTTTCATGTGTGTTTACTGTCTGGTCTTGCCTTATATTACAGTTATTTTTTTTATTTTCAATATGTATGTAAAAGTTAAGATAAGAAATCAGCTACTTCATTTATATGATTTTTAGTTTAAAGCAACTATATGCACAGGCTTTTTTGTTTGTTTATATTATACACAGTTTTGATTTAGAAGAAAAACCAACATGGTTACAAAATATTACAAACACAATTTCATTTTAATATTCTTGTCATGGTTAGAAAATACATAAAATAACACCATTACAAACTCAATCCAAATTTAATATTCTTGTACGTCTCTTTAATACACGCTATTTTATTTTTAGAAATTTACCTGTGATAATATAAACGTCACAATGAATACGTCACTTTTTCTGACGTTGGTCCATTCATGTGACGCGCAGTTTATATTTCGTTTGTGGTATCCTGGTGTGCTGTCGTAAATTCATGGGAGGTGTCCGTTGTTATTCTGCGGTTTACATGTTGTAATGTACTATTATATTATTTATTTATGTATTTCTCTGTGCTGAGTGTTCTTGCGTTTGTTTGTACTGTATTCCTGTCACGTAAGTTGTCTTTTTAGCGGTATTTTTAACATTACCATATAAGCGAGAGGTTTGGCTAGCCATAAAACCATTTTCAACCCACCATTTTTCCTTAAAATGTCTTGTACCAAGTCAGGAATATGGCAGTTGTTATCTACAGTCCGTTTCTATGTATGTTGGCGTTTGCTTTTGTTGTAGTTCAGTGTTTATGTTGTTCCGTTGTTTTCCTCTTAAAGTTGATGTGTTTCCCTCGGTTTTAGTTTGTTACCCGGAATTGTTTTTGCTTAATCGAATTATGACTATTGAACAGCGGTATACTACTGTTGCCTGTATGTATAATAAAATGTGTTGTGAATTTACATATTTTATATTGTAGCAAGAAAATGAGTCCGGTGACCCAATTTTTTATTTTTCCTTTTCTGAAAGCATATTAATAGAGCTATCTTCTTATATTTTATCTTAACATTCTATGGTGTAGTTTTCTTTTTATCACACACAATTGGTTTTCCATGCATAATCTATACACAATCTGACAATTTTGCACAACCTGTAACGTGGGAAAAAAAACGGTGACCCCTACTTTTTATTGTTTTTGAAAAAAGCATAATATAAACTACATTTTGACAAATTATTAAAAAATCAATGGATTATAATTTAGACCTCATCTATCTTAAACGGAATGACTTTTGAATGATTATATATAATTGACTGTGTATTCTTTGTAAAGCTTAGAAGAGAGTAATTCGACCGCATAATTTTACACATATATGACGTGAATATGCAGATCCTTTTAATGAGGGTGTGGATGTATTCATTCCTGTATTCTTTAATTTTTATGCCATTTTTCTCTATTCTTTATAAATTTTGCCTGTTATTATCTGTTCTTTATATTTTCCTACCGAAGGTCGAGGGTTCTCTCCGAGCACTCCGGTTTCTTCCACCAATAAAAACTGACCGCCACGAAATAGCACAATAGTGTCGAAAGTGGCGTTAAACAGCAATCAATCAATCAATCTATTCTTTATATTTGAACACCCCATTATTCTCTATTCTTTATTTTTTTTCTCTATTTTTCTCTTTTCTTTAGCCCTTTATTCTGTATACCCCATCCAGACCCTCTTTAATTTTGTTCTAAAAATAAACCCATATTGCAAACTCTATATATGTCGAAGTTGTGGATGACTTGAACTAACTCCATGTATAAAATGAAACAACATACAATGTTACAAATACTGTACAATTCAATCTTAAAGCTTATGATGATCTGAAACACACGCAACAAAAAATCAGGACAAAAACACTAAATTTAAAATTATTTGTTGGTTAGTTGACTCTTAATAACTTTTGATTTACTTACTAGTATTACTAGTTATTTAAAAGAGAGGCGAACGATACCAAAAGAATATTCAAATTCATAAGTCGAAAACAAACTGACAATGCCATGGCTAAAAAGGAAGACAACAGTACACAAAACGCAACATAGAAAACCAAAGACTGAGCAGCCCGAACCCCACAAAACCGGTGGTGATCTTAGGTGCTCCGGAAGGGCAAGCAAATCCTGCTCCACATGTGGCACATTTCGTGCTGCTCATTTACATTTATTTGTTGTTTCATAGTTGTTTGTGTTGATAACTAAATAACTTCCATATTCTCGTTACAAATACTTTATAAGCTGCACTTTGTCTTTTCTAAAAAATGAAAATGTTTCCATCTTGAATTAAACATCTCTTCATGTTGGAATAGAAAAGGATTACAAGGTCGTAGGAATATATTCACCAGAGCATTTCCCACCCTACAGGATGGTCTGGATAGAGGGTTCTTCGATTCTGTATTTTTAAAATATATTAAGCCATTTTTCTCTCTTCTTTATGAATTTGGCCCCTGTTTATCTATTCTTTATATTTAAGCACCCCATTATTCTCTATTCTTTATGAATTTGGCCCCTTTTTATCTATTCTTTATATTTAAGCACCCCATTATTCTCTATTCTTTATTTTTAAGCACCCCATTATTATCTATTCTTTATATTTTTGCATTACATTATTTTCTATTCTTTATATTTAAGCACCCCATTATTCTCTATTCTTTATATTTAAGCACCCCATTATTCTCTATTCTTTATATTTAAGCACCTCATTATTCTCTATTCTTTATATTTTACCACCCCATTATTCTCTATTCTTTATATTTAAGCACGCCATTATTCTCTATTCTTTATATTTTAGCATCCCATTATTTCTATTCTTTATATTTAAGCACCCCATTATTCTCTATTCTTTATATTTAAGCACCCCATTATTCTCTATTCTTTATTTTGTTAGACATTTATTCTGACCTTTTGCCCATTATTCTCTATTCTGTAAACCCCATCAAGACCCTCCTACAGTAAGATTCGCGCTAATGGGGCACCTGTTTGGCTATGTTGGATACATAAATGCCTATCGACATCTGTTTTGAACAGAACATTCAAATGGAAGATCCTGTGCTTTGAGAGTATCATGCTCCTAGTATCTGAAGTACATGTGAAACCCTTTTAACAACTCCTATATTCTAACAGTGATAAAACTTCTTAGTTAAGCTTCTAAATTGATCTTTTGTTTAGTTTTCTCATCCTCAATATGAAGGAATGTTTGTCTCAGGGTAAAAGTAAACAAACATCAATAAGTATACCCCCCTTTTTAAAAAGTGGGGTATACTGTTTTACCTCTGTCTGTCCGTCTATCCATCCGTCCGTCCATCCATCCATCCATCCATCCATCCATCCATCCATCCGTCAGTCCGTCCATCCGTCCCATGAATATTTTTCGTCGCATCTTTCTCATTAACTACATTACAAGGAAATACTGAAATTTGGTTTCAGGGTTTATATGAGTCAGCTATACCGTGTGATGCGTTTTCAGATTCATCACTCAACAACTTCCTGTTTACCGAAATATTTGGGTGGGGTTATCATCAGTGAGCAGTAGCTCACAGTTTCGCTTGTTTTATATGATTTGCATATCTGCAAATACTTGTGCGATTTGTCCGTAAGAATCTTTTTCCTTGGTTTACACTTCGACAGACCATGTTGCCGAAACTAATTTCATAACATATAACAACCTTATTCTTAAAAAGTTTATTGAAAGATACCAAGACCTTGTTGATAAATATTCCGTATCAACTTCACAAATAATACATGATGGTCTTGAAGTATAGATTCTATAGGTACTGACGTTGTTTATCATCTTAATTACGTGTTATATTGTTCTTTTTTATTTGTCTTTGTATATCTTTAACCTTTACTGGTTTGTCCATTTTTTGTAATGTCCTTTTGGCGTGGCTCGGTATTTATACATCCCACCATTGTGTTATTGTGCTATGGTAATTTTTGTATTCTCGTCTTTCTTTTTGCTTATGTGCTTTGTCCATAGAATGTGTATATGCCATTTTGATTTTCTTTGTTGACATAGTTGTTTGTTTTTATAGTGATTAAGATTATCACACAATGTTGACTGCTGTACCCAAATTTTGATTTTTTTACCTATTATGTCTGTTTGTTTTGCTTACACAACATAATGGAATTCTATGCGACTGTCATACAAGTGAGAGGTTTAGCTAGCTATAAAACCAGGTTTAATCCACCATTTTCTACTCAAGGAAATACCTGTACCAAGTCAGGAATATGACAGTTGTTTTCCATTCGTTTGATGTGTTTGAGCTTTTGATTTTGCCATTTGATAAGGGACTTTCCATTTTGAATTTTCCTTGAGTTCGGTTTTTTTTTTTTTTTTTATTTTACTTTTTTCTATGTAAACACTATTTAAATTCCACTTTGATATGTGCATGTGCGATGCAATGAAATCATATGGTTCCAAGAAAGAAAACAATAACAAATATTTGAATAGTTGAAAATTATAAGGATTGAAACACGTATATTTTAGGGAAAGTGATAAGTAAACCGGGACACTGACTCACTGATGTAATATACACTCCATTGAAAATGAAATCGCCAGTTTACGCATCAATAACCTCTATAAAGATGTGCTTCGTCTTATAAAACATTGACATGTAAATCAACACAGCTACTAACCCTTCTGGAGCACCTGAGATCAACCTTGGTTTTAAGTCGGGTTAGTGTTGCCCATTCACAAGTTTTCTATGTTGTGTTTTGTGTACTGTTGTTTTCGTTTTTCGTTTTCTGCCATGGCATTGTCAGTTTGTTTTTCGACTTATGGGTTTGAATATCCATTTGGTTTCTCTCGCCTCTCTTTTATTTAGACGAATAATGCAGCACCCATTTTTTGGATTTAACTTAATTATCCCTTATAACAAAATTGCTTAAATGGGGAAAGAAGTGTAATGCATTGCAATAAAATACTATATTTTCAAATAACGAGTATCATTTCATATTGTAAATATATAATGTTCAATTCAGAATGTTAGTTTATTTTTGACGATGTTTTCATTGTCTGCCTTTTCTACCATATTCTTGGCCTTTTCTTTAATCTTCTTTTCGGCCAGCAATTTCCCCAGCTTTTTTAAGTACAAACATTACACCGTGCATACAATCTTTCTTGTCGAAATCAGATGCAGCACAAAATCGCTTTCCTTCTTCAAAAGCACATTTTCCGATTTCCTCATCACCCTCGACATCCTTGCATGTTTCATAAACGGCCTTTAAGAAGTCGGCGAGAGCAGCGACCTTAACTCTGGCGTCATCTCTGGCCTCTTTTGGGACATCTTTTCCAAGAGCATCGGAAACAGCATCAACCTCTCCTTCCAAACAATCTGTGACATCATCTTGTTGCATGCAGTCGTCGACGGTTTCTTCAACTTTATCTTTTACTCCCTCGATATCGAATGTTTCGACAATGACTTCAGTAGCTAATGTTTTGAGTGGTTCAAACCATTCGTCGTCCTTTGAAAGTCCTCTCTTATCACTTTTCTTTTTTCCATCAGCCATTTTCTTTGCCTTTCCAAGAACAAACATAACGCCACCCATGCACTCCTTTTTATCAAAGTCAGAAGCTTCACAAAATCGCTTTCCTTCTTCAAAAGCGCATTTTCCGAGTTCCTCTTCAGGGACATCTTTGCATGTCTTATAAACAGCTCCTAGAAAGTCTGAGAGAGCAGCTACCTTAACTTTGGCGTCATCTCTAGCCTCTTGTGGTACATCTTTTCCAAGAGCATCGGAAACAGCATCAACCTCTCCTTCTAAACAAGCTGTTACGTCATCTTTCTGCATGCAGTCTTCAACGGTTTGTTTAACTTTGTCTTTCACTCCTTCCAAATCGAAGGTCTCGACAATTACCTCGGTTCCGAGATCACGGAGGGGTTCGAACCAATCATCATCTTTTGATACGCCTCTTTTGTCTTCTTTTCGGTTAGCGATTTCCCCAGCTTTTTTAAGTACAAACATTACACCGCGCATACAATCTTTCTTGTCGAAATCGGATGCAGCACAGAATCGCTTTCCTTCTTCAAAAGCACATTTTCCGATTTCCTCATCACCCTCAACATCCTTGCATGTTTCATAAACAGCCTTTAAGAAGTCAGCGAGAGCAGCGACCTTAACTCTGGCATCATCTCTGGCCTCTTTTGAGACATCCTTTCCAAGAGCATCGGAAACAGCATCAACCTCTCCTTCCAAACAATCTGTGACATCATCTTGTTGCATGCAGTCGTCGACGGTTTCTTCAACTTTATCTTTTACTCCCTCAATATCGAATGTTTCGACAATGACTTCAGTAGCTAATGCTTTGAGTGGTTCAAACCATTCGTCGTCCTTTGAAAGTCCTCTCTGTTTAAGACTTCTGGCGTTGATGATGCCAAATATAGCAACAGCTAACAGGAACAACTTCATTATGCTACAAATAGAAAGGAATATGAAGTTTTAATTAATATATCTATATGTTTTTATATATAACTAAGCTCAAATAGTGTGTTTACATGTTACTTCATATTTTATCAGCTTGTGGTTGTAAAAGTTTAGTTTTCTCAACTTTATTGTTAAAATTGAAATTAAACCGTCTAGGGACCAGTTGCTGTTCGGAACCTTTCATTCATTTATGTTTGAATAATATACAATTTTTGTCGTCCGTCGTTTCTCATTCTTTCCAATGATCATGTTGTTGGTTATTCTTCGTATTCTTATAGTCCTGTTTGTATCTTCTATCGATTTGTTTTAAAGAATGTGAAATTAATACGGTGAAGACCGTTTCCTGAAGCATATGTTATTATTTAGAATGTTCGACTCCTTTAAACGACCAAGAAAAGACCAATTCCTCTGAATTTTTTCACATCATTTTCACAAAGTGTGGTCAATCGTACTAAAATCCAATGTATCACAGCTTCATGTACACACTGAAGTTGTTGAAAATATTAAACTGACATGTCAGCGAATTATATCTACTTAAACATGACCGATAAATCGCGAAAAGGTTTTTACTTTGTATATCTAACCAATCAAAAATGCGAAAGAAGGAATTCTTTTATCCAAAGCTAAAATTCTCTCTGGTGGTGAGCAACGCAATGCTTTTAACATGAACATCTTGTCATTGTGTTATCAAATATAAAAAGTAATACCAATTTGAAATTACGTTTCAAATTTATATCCAACTGCTGATTGTATCGCGTTGAATAACATTTTACGGATTTGGTTTAAAATGAGGAAAACATTTAAAGTTTACTATTAAAATTCTTTGATATTCGATTCTCAAAAAAGTTCAACAAATTTTAAGAAAACCTTCACATTTCGTGGAGAAGTTTTTCAACCTAACTACTTGCATCCCAAAAACTTAAAACTGTGAACTTTATAAACGTTCAGATCTCATTTAAGATTTATCGTGAGTAAACATTTTCTGTCTGCAGAATTTTCCGAGGATAGTAAAATAGACCAAAACCTTACAGACAAATAAATGGAATAATTAGATATAAGAAGATGTGGTATGAGTACCAATGAGACAACTCTCCATCCAAGTCAAAATTTATAAAAGTAAACCTTTATAGGTCAAAGTACGGTCTTCAACACGGAGCCTTGGCTCACACGGAACAGCAAGCTATAAAGGGCCCCAAAAATGACTAGTGTAAAACCATTCAAACGGGAAAACCAACGGTCTAATCTATATAAAAAACAAGAAACGAGAAACACTTATGAACCACATCAACAAACGACAACTACTGAACATCAGATTCCTGACCTAGGACAGGTGCAAACAATTGCAGAGGGTTAAATCTCTGTTTGCAACCTTGCGATATTTGAGGGTCTGTATGGGGTTTACAGAATAGAGAATAATGGCGATATTTGAGGGTCTGTATGGGGTTTACAGAATAGAGAATAATGAGCAAAAAAAGAAAATAAGGGCAAACAAATAAAGAATATGGAATAATGGGGTGCTCAAATATAAAGATTATAGAATGTTGGGCTAAACAATATAGAATAGAGATACATGGTATAAAAATAAAGATACAGAAAAGACCCCCCCATTTTTTTCCCCCAATTTCAACTTTAATCTAGACCGTATTTTTTATCAACAGCAAAAACATTTTTCCTGGCAAAGCAGTGATAATGAGTTATCTCTGCTTGGAGAATAAACTTAAAACTATCAAATGATTTGTATTGGATTGAACAAAACGGCAAAGTTCAGAATATCAATAACGCTATCGACTTGAAAATAACTAGAATAACGCATTCAACAATACATTCTATGAAATGAAAGGACACATTGCACTGAACGTCATGCAAAATTCATATACATGTATATTCTTTTAATTCCTAAAATTAGATAAATAGATATAGGAAGATGTGGTATGAGTGCCAATGAGACAACTCTCCATCCAAGTCACAATCCACAAAAGTAAACCATTATAGGTCAAGGTACGGCCTTCAACACGGAGCATTGGCTCACACCGAACAGCAAGCTATAAAGGGCCCCAAAAAATTACTAGTGTAAAACCATTCAAACGGAAAAACCAACGGTCTAATCTATATAAAAACGAGAAACGAGAAACACGTATGAACTACATAAACAGACGACAACTATTGTAATCAGATTCCTGACTTAGGACAGGTGCAAACATTTGCAGCGGGATTAAACGTTTTAATGGTACCAAACCTTCTCCCTTTTCTGAAACAATAGTATAACATCACAACATAGAAAAACACTCTATAAAATATCAATTGGAAGGCTTAACTCAATCAAAAAACGTAAATTAACACACAATGAACGAATAAATTTGACCTGTGACACCTGAATGCAAATACACAGTTAATAAAAAATTACAAGGGACAAATAATTAAAGTCAAAAGTAAATAAACAGGTTTAAACAAAGTTAAAGTATGATACCACTGTAAAATTTCAAACAATTTTCAGAAAATCATCACATTTGAAGAAACCTGCGTCATATTATACACAGGTAAATGAAAATAATTTTGTTGTTAAGTATACTTCTTCTTCTGTGTATAAAATCTTCCGTTTAAGAATACCAAGAAATTTCTTTAATATCAATAAAACTAATCTAACACTTGGTAAATATGGGGTGAATATCAACAATAAAAATATACAATTAGTGCTAGATAAAACTTCCTGTACAGGTCCAAGAACAGCATCTAAGGAAAAATGAAATAATTTTGATGTTCATAGTACGAAGAAGTGAAAATTTGTAGTAAATTAAATACCAAATAATCAAAGCTGGTATATAGACAAGATCCATGTTAACATTAAATAACAAAAAAGCATTACAAATAGTATCAACAGGTCAAATTAAAAGAAAGTACGATTTGAGAGTACTCGCAGTTACTGACAGCTAGTTAAAAGCCAAAACAATTAATAATAAAAAATCATGCATCAGAGACTAAAATCAACTAAAATACATCCCAGGGATTTAGTATTTTAACGTCATGAACAGTCAAAGAAGACATGACTTGTGCAATGCCAAAAATAAATGTATCGACAGGTAGTAGGATAGTTAGGAGTGACTTCATTATAGATAAAATGAACGTGTGTCTCTTTATACATCCAGTTTGAAAAGAAAATACAAATTTAGTTATGTTTTAATTTGCTAATGACAAAATCGATATAAGCATATTTTTTTTCTGTGGGAATTAGTTACAAATGTGTTCCTTTCTAAACAGATATTTTAAAAAAAGCATTATATTTACTAATTCACATGTTTTGCCCTACTAAAGTTTAAAAACAACGTTTTTGTATTAAAATATAAACAACATAAAACAAAACATTCAATGTATCTGGTTTAGCACAGACCAAAAGTTATAGAATTTAACATCTTCATTAATTCTAGACATATGAAATCATATAGGACCAATTAAAATTAAAATAAGTACCAATTTCAACCAAATAAATGGGAACGCCCTGCACCATTGATCATAAAAAAGTTTGCATTTCTGTCAAAAATCAAGTCTTGGGTTTAAGGGTTCTGAAGAAATTCCCACGTCACTGCCAGAAATAACAAAGCTCTTTATTTTTCATGCACAATGTTTTAAAACGACAACAAAATTAAAATGTAAAGCAAATAATAGAAAAACAAAGGATATGGGGTATCCATCCATGACACAAAATCAGTACATGCACAGCAAAAAAACACACAAAAAGCAAAGGAACAGTGCTTTAATTGCTGTTCTTCATCTCAAAGTCACAATGAGGCCTTCAACGTGAAGCAAAAAAAAAAAAACTCTCACCTCACTGCAAGTTTAAGACGGGCCCTAGCACCGACTTGAGCGGAATTCTTTGCAAAAATAATTTTGATAGACTTTGTAAGATGTAACACCACCTAATCGGGACTGGTCAAAAAAGTATAGTTGTTAATTTTACTTACCCCTTTAGTGTTATGCTTTTGTTCGATAGTTGTAGAATGGTGACTGTTCCAAACAATTTTTACTTTTATACACCCTACCCTAATACGCCAGTCACGGTTTGTTTATACTGTGTGACAATTCCGAAAACTACGGACCAATAGGAATAAGCGCAAATTACAATCGTACGATTTAAAAAGAAAAAGCTGAAATGCAAATAAAAGTCAGAAATAAATTTGAACAATTGAATAAGTGTTGAAAAGAACTACACAAAACAATAGAGATATCGTCATCACGACTTAGGCATCCACCAATGTATTTATCTTTTATTGGAAGCATGTTTTGTTTTAATTAAATTGTTTGATTTTAATTGCGTGAAAACAATTGTTTAAGAAGGAAGTAACGAAAATCGTTTGTCCCGAAAAAAAGCAATCCCCAAAGATGAATAGTTGGTGCCTAAAATTGTACTTCGTGATGACAGAAATTTTTTTTCTTCAATCAACAATTTTGCCCGTAAATACAAGTGCACTTTCAATGACTCTGAAAGGGTTGACCAATGTACACATAAACGATGGTGTTTGATCAATAGATTGGATTGTTGACACTGGTATTTCAAATATAAAAATAGGTCATTTTCACAATTTCACACCAAAATCTACAAAAAATTAAATCTATGTAGTCATTCAATCTAAGCGTTATGCTAACATATAAAGCTCTAGAGAATAAATATTGCAAATAAAGTTAACGAGGACATACAACTTTGATAAATTAACAAGTGCCTTGGAATAGGGACAAGGAACCCCACCCCCCCACCCCTAAATACATCATGTTAAACACTTATGAAAGCCAATGAAAAGATTGAAAGAACCCCCTCCCAAAAAAAAAAATAACAAATTTTCCCCATCGAAAACATTGTCTACTGCCTTTGTAAAATAGTGTATTCATATGAATCGTACATTTACTGATACATGAAAACTTATATTCATCAAAAATATATGAAAACATTTTCCGCTGAATGTTTTATTTATGAGGTTATTACCTGTATTAAACTTCAAATATTATCCATTTCATCTCTGTTTCTTTTTTCAGCTATTTTAATTACCTGTATTTTTAATAAGATATTTAACCTTTATTATCCAATCTAGTTTAAACAATCCAGACTAAAAATAGACAATTAAAATGTACTAGCTTAAAGGAGATCTTTTTTTCAAAAACCATTTCACTTGCATTTATTTGCGTGATATATTTTTACGAAAAAATTCAGAATTAAATTGTCAACCTTAATAAGCATATGACCGAAGATCTCTTGATCTTTACCACTTTTGATTAGTATGGTTAAGGTCGTGAGTAAGGTCCAATTTTCAAATATTATTTCAGAAAAACAAATATTGATCGCTACATTAGTATATAGTATTTTGTGTAAGTTTCAAAATATTTTAAAATATTTGACATGTAATAACAATATTCACAGTAAAAATTGCTTGATTACATCTTATATATATCAAGTTTCCAGGATTTTGATTGGTTGATATCTAGTGTATTTTGCATGTATTTTCTTTTTTCAGATCTGTTGGTTCATATTTCATCATAGCTGGGGCCTGTGTACAAGAATGTGTCGCTTTCACCTTCTTTGACGTGGTATTTTCTTTGTTTATGCAATCTCTTTATAGTTTATAGATTTTTTTTATCAATAGTGTACTTTTAAAACATAATATTTCCAATATATAAAAACGAAAATACACTTGTAACTTGCGAAAATATAAATAATGTACGGAGAACTCAAAGTACCAGTTTAATATTCAAAATATGTTGCAAAAGTCTACCGGAAACCGCATCAATGCCCGTGAGACCTTCCTGGTCTATCAATGTCAATAATATTTGGCTAACAGTAAGACTAGGTATCGATAAAGATACTTTCCAAAAAATATGTCGTCTTCGATATGTAAGGAGGACTTATAGTGTCACTTTGCAATTAAAAATCGTCGAACATTCGGGTAAAAGGACCATGGGCATTACCTAGGTCATTCAATCGTCTTAAAATAAAATTGAGAATAGAAACGGGGAATGTGTCAAAAAGACAACAACCCGTCCAAAGAGCAGAAAACAGCCCAAGGCCACCGATGGGTCTTCCAAAAAATGTCATTGTCATACTTTAGAAGTATGCATAAAGTTAGCTAACATATAGACATTAATGACTTCAAGGGGAATTTATCGAATCATTTCGTCTTCGATATGTACGGAGGACTCAAAGTGACATATTCGATGAAGAACTAGTATGAAGAATGCGGATGGCGGGTTCAGAAAGCGTAGAGGGCGTCTCTCGCTCTCTCGTTCAAACTACTGAACATCAGATTCCTGACTTAGGACAGGTGCAAACAATTGCAGAGGGTTAAATCTCTGTTTGCAACCTTGCGATATTTGAGGGTCTGTATGGGGTTTACAGAATAGAGAATAATGGCGATATTTGAGGGTCTGTATGGGGTTTACAGAATAGAGAATAATGAGCAAAAAAGAAAATAAGGGCAAACAAATAAAGAATATGGAATAATGGGTGCTCAAATATAAAGATTATAGAATGTTGGGCTAAACAATATAGAATAGAGATACATGGTATAAAAATAAAGATACAGAAAAGACCCCCCTTTTTTCCCCAATTTCAACTTTAATCTAGACCGTATTTTTATCAACAGCAAAACATTTTTCCTGGCAAAGCAGTGATAATGAGTTATCTCTGCTTGGAGAATAAACTTAAAACTATCAAATGATTTGTATTGGATTGAACAAAACGGCAAAGTTCAGAAATATCAATAACGCTATCGACTTGAAAATAACTAGAATAACGCATTCAACAATACATTCTATGAAATGAAAGGACATATTTACCACTGAAAATGCAATAAAATGATTTTTTTTTTCTAAATTGCACTGAACGTCATGCAAAATTCATATACATGTATATTCTTTTAATTCCTAAAATTAGATAAATAGATATAGGAAGATGTGGTATGAGTGCCAATGAGACAACTCTCCATCCAAGTCACAATCCACAAAAGTAAACCATTATAGGTCAAGGTACGGCCTTCAACACGGAGCATTGGCTCACACCGAACAGCAAGCTATAAAGGGCCCCAAAAAATTACTAGTGTAAAACCATTCAAACGGAAAAACCAACGGTCTAATCTATATAAAAACGAGAAACGAGAAACACGTATGAACTACATAAACAGACGACAACTATTGTAATCAGATTCCTGACTTAGGACAGGTGCAAACATTTGCAGCGGGATTAAACGTTTTAATGGTACCAAACCTTCTCCCTTTTCTGAAACAATAGTATAACATCACAACATAGAAAAACACTCTATAAAATATCAATTGGAAGGCTTAACTCAATCAAAAAACGTAAATTAACACACAATGAACGAATAAATTTGACCTGTGACACCTGAATGCAAATACACAGTTAATAAAAAATTACAAGGGACAAATAATTAAAGTCAAAAGTAAATAAACAGGTTTAAACAAAGTTAAAGTATGATACCACTGTAAAATTTCAAACAATTTTCAGAAAATCATCACATTTGAAGAAACCTGCGTCATATTATACACAGGTAAATGAAAATAATTTTGTTGTTAAGTATACTTCTTCTTCTGTGTGTATAAAATCTTCCGTTTTAGAATACCAAGAAATTTCTTTAATATCAATAAAACTAATCTAACACTTGGTAAATATGGGGTGAATATCAACAATAAAAATATACAATTAGTGCTAGATAAAACTTCCTGTACAGGTCCAAGAACAGCATCTAAGGAAAAATGAAATAATTTTGATGTTCATAGTACGAAGAAGTGAAAATTTGTAGTAAATTAAATACCAAATAATCAAAGCTGGTATATAGACAAGATCCATGTTAACATTAAATAACAAAAAAGCATTACAAATAGTATCAACAGGTCAAATTAAAAAGAAAGTACGATTTGAGAGTACTCGCAGTTACTGACAGCTAGTTAAAAGCCAAAACAATTAATAATAAAAAATCATGCATCAGAGACTAAAATCAACTAAAATACATCCCAGGGATTTAGTATTTTAACGTCATGAACAGTCAAAGAAGACATGACTTGTGCAATGCCAAAAATAAATGTATCGACAGGTAGTAGGATAGTTAGGAGTGACTTCATTATAGATAAAAATGAACGTGTGTGTCTCTTTATACATCCAGTTTGAAAAGAAAATACAAATTTAGTTATGTTTTAATTTGCTAATGACAAAATCGATATAAGCATATTTTTTTCTGTGGGAATTAGTTACAAATGTGTTCCTTTCTAAACAGATATTTTAAAAAGCATTATATTTACTAATTCACATGTTTTGCCCTACTAAAGTTTAAAACATATTGCAAAATTTTACCGAAAACTGTATAAATGACGTCAGACCTTCTTGGTCTTGAAATTCAATGGATAAACAATAGCTCTTATTATAACCCCTTCTTTATCAAATACCATAATTACATCATCATCATACATCATGTTGTTAACCAGCGTATACTACTGGTGTATGTTGTGTGGGCTTGATGAATGAATGGTTTGATAAATAATCATATTAATTTTGATTTAATTTTATATGGATACAAGGTTTATGAAATATGTTCTGTCTTAGAATATTTATGGGTTTTTCTGGTGAAGCCTGCATTAGAATCAAATGTTATACCAACATAGTTTTCCTTTTCGTGTTAAGTTTTTTCCAAAAAGAGCCAATATTCTTTTATGATTTAATGATAAAATAAATAAGCAACTGCACCTTTACTCAAAATAATAAAACCTTGCTACACCTGTATTATATATTGTTATAACATGATGATGAAGAACTAGTATGAAGAATGCGGATGGCGGGTTCAGAAAGCGTAGAGGGCGTCTCTCGCTCTCTCGTTCACTCATTCTTTCTGGGTAATTTACCCCCGCTCTTGTTCACACACTCACTTTCTCTTTCGCTCATTGTCTCTCATTCACTCACTCATATTTTCTCACTCAATATGTCTCGTTCACTCAGTCACTCGTGTCCTTCCCCTCAATATATATCGTTCACTCAGTCACTCGTGTCCTTCCCTCAATATGTCTCGTTCACTCAGTCACTCGTGTCCTTCCCTCAATATGTCTCGTTCACTCTATTATTTGCCTCGATCACCACTCACTCTCTCTTGTTCGCTCGCTCACTATCTCGTTCACTCACTTACTGTCTTTCCTGGTCGCTAACTTTTGTTTACTCATTCACTCTTATTTGCTCACTCTCTCGTTCTTTTACTCGCGTGTTTTCCATCAGTATTTCCCTCGTTCAATCACTATCTCTTGTTTGCTTGCAGAGACACTTTATCGTTCACTCACTATTTCTTGTTCGCTTGCAGAGACACTTTTTCGTTCACTCACTTTCTCATTCACTTACTCAGTTGATCACTCACTTACTCAATCACTTACTCTTACTGAATCATTCAAAAACTCTCTCTCTCGTTTTCTCATTTATTCACTCAATTAATTTCTGTCGTTCATTCTGTCATTTATTTCACGTCTCCAAGTGAATTTTCTAATAACTTTACAATGCTGAAGTAATTCAAAAGAATCGGCTGGCTGTGACATTACAAGAGGTCTACTCCTTTGGGGCTGTGGATGCCACAGTCGATCGGGGAGGTCACTAGTGTCTACCATTGTATGAGAATGATTGGTACACATACCTTCTGATACCTTCATTAGGTTTGAGTACAACGTTTGTATGTTGATATAAGTAGAAGTTTTATCACAATATAAAGAAGATATTATGTGGTATTTTAGCCTTTTATATTTGGCAATTTCATTTGAAATAAAGAAGCCATCTTTCACGGTACTACAATCTGTCGGTACCTATTGTTTGGCATTGCACAGGGTCATGTTTTTCTCTGACTGTTAATGACGTCTTTACACTAAATCCATTCGATGTTAGATGTGTACTGATTGATATTTCAATCTTAGATACATGATTTTTTCATTAGTTGTTATTGGCTTTGAACTAGCTGTCAGTAACTGCGAGTACTCTCAGATCTGTACTAAGTGTCTTTTTGTTTTGGGATGTATAAGTACCCGTCCACGTCCACTCTGTGTTTTTGTTAGATGTTTTCTATTTGTATCCATCTGATGAGTTAAGCCTTTTTCAACTGATTTTTATAGTTTGTTCTTATGTTGTACTGTTACACCACTGTCCCAGGTT
The DNA here is from genome assembly GCA_017311375.1 of Mytilus coruscus. Classification (NCBI taxonomy): domain Eukaryota; kingdom Metazoa; phylum Mollusca; class Bivalvia; order Mytilida; family Mytilidae; genus Mytilus; species Mytilus coruscus. Next base: position 74,509,020 of record CM029606.1, read on the forward strand.
AGGGGGAGGGTTGAGCGCTCACAAACATGTTTAAATTCAACAACACTTACCGTTATCTTGGTGATATTTTTCGTTAAATAATCAAGAATTTTCTGAATATACTGTCGAAATTTTCCCAAAGGAACTTACTTTAAATAAATCAAATATAAACGGTAATAAAAGTCCTTTCCTAGATTTAGATATTAACCAGTTTTACACGGAAACCTATATTAAAATATACAACAAAACGGACGATTTTTCGTTCCTTTGTTAATTTTCCTTTTTGGCACCATTTTACGGTGTTTATATATCACAACTCGTTCGCTATGCCCGTGTCTGTTGTGACGTTTTGGATGTTAATGAAAGTAATCTATGTATTACTGGTAAATTATTAAGTCAGGGATTTCGTTACTTCAAATTACTTAAAACCTTTACTAAATTCTTCCATAGATATAAAAAATTGGTATTTCAAACGGGATAGTACATCCATATTTTTACGGAGATGTTGTTTACCGAGCCCGGAAATTTAGAAACGATCCGGGTAAACTTATTGGTCCTTTAAATAAACTTATTCTAAAAGGTTACCAATTCAACACTGTAATTATATCTTTGAATATTGTTTTTATTGGTATTAATATTGATTTTGTTATCAGTAAATTAAAAGCAAACTAAATATTATTGGTATATAGATATGTACATTCATGGCTCTACAATCTGTCGATACCTGTATCTTGGCAATGCACAAGGTCATGTTTTTTCTCTGACTGTTTATGACGTCTTTATACTAAATCCATTGCATGTTGGATGTTTACTGATTGATAATTTAGCCTTAGATTCCTGATTTTTTTTATTAGTTGTTATTGGCTTTGAACTAGCTGTCAGTAACTGCGAGTACTCTCAGATCTGTAGTTGTGTCTTTTTGTTGTTGGGATGTACAAGTACCCGTCCACGTCTACTCTGTGTTTTTGTTAGATGTATTTCTATTTGTATCCATCTGATGAGTTAAGCCTTTATCAACTGATTTTTATAGTTTGTTCTTATGTTGTACTGTTACATCACTGTCCCAGGTTAGGGGAGGTTGGGCGCCCGCTAAATGTTTAATCCCACCACATATGTGCCTGTCCCAAGTCAGGAGCCTGTAATTCAGTGGTTGTCGTTTGTTGCTGTGTTACATATTTGTTTTTCGTTCATTATTTTGTACATAAATTAGGCCGTTAGTTTTCTCGTTTGAATTGTTTTACATTTGTCCTTTCATGGCCTTTTATAGCTGACTATGCGGTATGGGCTTTGCTGACTGTTGAAGGCCGTACGGTGACCTATAGTTGTTAATTTCTGTGTCATTTGGTCTCTTATGGAGAGTTGTCTCATTGGCAATCATACCACATCTTCTTTTTATATTAACCCGCCACATTCTTTATGTGCCTGTCCCAAGTCAGGAGCTTATGGTCATGTCTGTCATATTTGTTTTCGTTAATTGTTTTGTTATAAATTAGGCCGTTAGTTTTCTCAATTGAATTGTTTCATATTTTTCTTGTCGGGGCCTTTTATAGCCGACCATACAGTATGGGTTTTTTCTTTTGTTTATACTGTGTGACAATTCCGAAAACTACGGACCAATAGGAACAAGCGCAAATTACAATCGTACGATTTAAAAAGAAAAAGCTGAAATGCAAATAAAAGTCAGAAATAAATTTTAACAATTGAATAAGACTACACAAAACAATAGAGATATCGTCATCACGACTTAGGCATCCACCAATGTATTTATCTTTTTATTGGGAGCATGTTTTTATTAATCAAATTGTTTGATTTTTAATTTCGTGAAAACAATTGTTTAAGAAGGGAAGTGAAAACAAAAGATGTTTCCATTAAAACTATGGAAAATAAAATAAATACAACATTTCGTTTTTGAAAAAAAAGTAATCGAAAAATCGTTTGTCCCGAAAAAAAGCAATCCCCAAAGATGAATAGTTGGTGCCTAAAATTGTACTTCGTGATGACAGAATTTTTTTTTTCTTCAATCAACAATTTTGCCCGTAAATACAAGTGCACTTTCAATGACTCTGAAAGGGTTGACCAATGTACACATAAACGATGGTGTTTGATCAATAGATTGGATTGTTGACACTGGTATTTCAAATATAAAAATAGGTCATTTTCACAATTTCACACCAAAATCTACAAAAAATTAAATCTATGTAGTCATTCAATCTAAGCGTTATGCTATCATATAAAGCTCTAGAGAATAAATATTGCAAATAAAGTTAACGAGGACATACAACTTTGATAAATTAACAAGTACCTCGGAATAGGGACAAGGAACACTCCCCCTCGCCCCAAACCCCTAACTACATCATGTTAAACACTTATGAAAGCCAATGAAAAGATTGAAAGAGCAGATCAAACTAGAACGTTACCTTTAAAAGTCTTGTGAAACATAATTGGTATAATTATTCATAGCAATGTGAAAACCCTATTTTGTCTGTTAATTTGTTTTTTACATGAAACATTCCTGAACCCCCTCTTCCCCCAAAAAAAATAGTAACAAATTTTTCCCCATCGAAAACATTGTCTACTGCCTTTGTAAAATAGTGTATTCATATGAATCGTACATTTACTAATACATGAAAACTTATATTCATCAAAAATATATGAAAACATTTTGCGCTGAATGTTTTATTTATGAGGTTATTACCTGTATTAAACTTCAAATATTATCCATTTCATCTCTGTTTCTTTTTTTTTCGCTATTTTAATTACCTGTATTTTTTAATAAGATATTTAACCTTTTATTATCCAATCTAGTTTAAACAATCCAGACTAAAATAGACAATTAAAATGTACTAGCTTAAAGGAGATCTTTTTCCAAAAACCATTTCACTTGCATTTATTTGCGTAATATATTTTTACGAAAAAATTCAGAACTAAATTGTCAACCTTAATAAGCATATGACCGAAGATCTCTTGATCTTTACCACTTTTGATTAGTATGGTTAAGGTCGTGAGTAAGGTCCAATTTTCAAATATTATTTCAGAAAAACAAATATTGATCGCTACATTAGTATATAGTATTTTGTGTAAGTTTCAAAATATTTTAAAATATTTGACATGTAATAACAATATTTACAGTAAAAATTGTTTCATTACATCTTATATATATCAAGTTTCCATGATTTTGATTGGTTGATATCTAGTGTATTTTGCATGTATTTTCTGTTATCAGATCCGTTGGTTCATATTTCATCATAGCTGGGGCCTGTGTACAAGAATGTGTCGCTTTCACCTTCTTTGACGTGGTATTTTCTTTGTTTATGCAATCTCTTTATAGTTTATAGATTTTTTTTATCAATAATGTACTTTTAAAACATAATGTTTCCAATATATAAAACGAAAATACACTTGTAACATGCGAAAATATAAATAATGTACGGAGGACTTAAAGTGCCAGTTTAATATTCAAAATATATTGCAAAAGTCTACCGGAAACCGCATCAATGCCCGTGAGACCTTCCTGGTCTTTCAATGTCAATAATATTTGGCTAACAGTAAGACTAGGTATCGATAAAGATACTTTCCAAAAAATATGTCGTCTTCGATATGTAAGGAGGACTTACAGTGTCACTTTGCAATTAAAAATCGTCGAACATTCGGGTAAAAGGACCATGGGCATTACCTATACCTTCCTGGTCATTCAATCGTCTTAAAATAAAATTGAGAATAGAAACGGGGAATGTGTCAAAAAGACAACAACCCGACCAAAGAGCAGAAAACAGCCCAAGGTCACTAATGGGTCTTCAAATAAAATGTCATTGTCATACTTTAGAAGTATGCATAAAGTTAGCTAACATATAGATATTAATGACTTCAAGAGGAATTTATCGAATCATTTCGCCTTCGATATGTACGGAGGACTCAAAGTGACATATTCAAAACATATTGCAAAATTTTACCGAAAACTGTATAAATGACGTCAGACCTTCTTGGTCTTGAAATTCAATGGATAAACAATAGCTCTTATTATAACCCCTTCTTTATCAAATACCATAATTACATCATCATCATACATCATGTTTTTTACGACATTAGCAGCTTGTTAACCAGCGTATACTACTGGTGTATGTTGTGTGGGCTTGATGAATGAATGGTTTGATAAATAATCATATTAATTTTGATTTAATTTTATATGGATACAAGGTTTATGAAATATGTTCTGTCTTAGAATATTTATGGGTTTTTTCTGGTGAAGCCTGCATTAGAATCAAATGTTATACCAACATAGTTTTCCTTTTCGTGTTAAGTTTTTTTCAAAAAGAGCCAATATTCTTTTATGATTTAATGATAAAATAAATAAGCAACTGCACCTTTACTCAAAATAATAAAACCTTGCTACACCTGTATTATATATTGTTATAACATGATGATGAAGAACTAGTATGAAGAATGCGGATGGCGGGTTCAGAAAGCGTAGAGGGCGTCTCTCGCTCTCTCGTTCACTCATTCTTTCTGGGTAATTTACCCCCGCTCTTGTTCACACACTCACTTTCTCTTTCGCTCATTGTCTCTCATTCACTCACTCATATTTTCTCACTCAATATGTCTCGTTCACTCAGTCACTCGTGTCCTTCCCCTCAATATATATCGTTCACTCAGTCACTCGTGTCCTTCCCCTCAATATGTCTCGTTCACTCAGTCACTCGTGTCCTTCCCCTCAATATGTCTCGTTCACTCTATTATTTGCCTCGATCACTCACTCACTCTCTCTTGTTCGCTCGCTCACTATCTCGTTCACTCACTTACTGTCTTTCCTGGTCGCTAACTTTTTGTTTACTCATTCACTCTTATTTGCTCACTCTCTCGTTCTTTTACTCGCGTGTTTTCCATCAGTATTTCCCTCGTTCAATCACTATCTCTTGTTTGCTTGCAGAGACACTTTATCGTTCACTCACTATTTCTTGTTCGCTTGCAGAGACACTTTTTCGTTCACTCACTTTCTCATTCACTTACTCTGTCGTTCACTCACTTACTCATTCACTTACTCTTACTGATTCATTCAAAAACTCTCTCTCTCTCGTTTTCTCATCCATTCACTCAATTAATTTCTCTCGTTCATTCTGTCACTTATTTCACGTCTCCAAGTGAATTTTCTAATAACTTTACGATGCTTAAGTAATTCAAAAGAATCGGATGGCTGTGACATTACAAGAGGTCTACTCCTTTGAGGCTGTGGATGCCACAGTCGATCGGGGAGGTCACTAGTGTCTACCATTGTATGAGAATGATTGGTACATACCTTCTGATACCTTCATTAGGTTTGAGTACAACGTTTGTATGTTGATATAAGTAGACGTTTTATCACAATATAAAGAAGATATTATGTGGTATTTTAGCCTTTTATATTTGGCAATTTCATTTGAAATAAAGAAGCCATCTTTCACGGTACTACAATCTGTCGGTACCTATTGTTTGGCATTGCACAGGGTCATGTTTTTCTCTGACTGTTAATGACGTCTTTACACTAAATCCATTCGATGTTAGATGTGTACTGATTGATATTTCAATCTTAGATACATGATTTTTTCATTAGTTGTTATTGGCTTTGAACTAGCTGTCAGTAACTGCGAGTACTCTCAGATCTGTACTAAGTGTCTTTTTGTTTTGGGATGTATAAGTACCCGTCCACGTCCACTCTGTGTTTTTGTTAGATGTTTTTCTATTTGTATCCATCTGATGAGTTAAGCCTTTTTCAACTGATTTTTATAGTTTGTTCTTATGTTGTACTGTTACACCACTGTCCCAGGTTAGGGGAGGGTTGAGCGCTCACAAACATGTTTAAATTCAACAACACTTACCGTTATCTTGGTGATATTTTTTCGTTAAATAATCAAGAATTTTCTGAATATACTGTCGAAATTTTCCCAAAGGAACTTACTTTAAATAAATCAAATATAAACGGTAATAAAAGTCCTTTCCTAGATTTAGATATTAACCAGTTTTACACGGGAAACCTATATTAAAATATACAACAAAACGGACGATTTTTCGTTCCCTTTTGTTAATTTTCCTTTTTTTGGCACCATTTTACGGTGTTTATATATCACAACTCGTTCGCTATGCCCGTGTCTGTTGTGACGTTTTGGATGTTAATGAAAGTAATCTATGTATTACTGGTAAATTATTAAGTCAGGGATTTCGTTACTTCAAATTACTTAAAACCTTTACTAAATTCTTCCATAGATATAAAAAATTGGTATTTCAAACGGGATAGTACATCCATATTTTTACGGAGATGTTGTTTACCGAGCCCGGAAATTTAGAAACGATCCGGTAAACTTATTGGTCCTTTAAATAAACTTATTCTAAAGGTTACCAATTCAACACTGTAGTTATATCTTTGAATATTGTTTTATTGGTATTAATATTGATTTTGTTATCAGTAAATTAAAAGCAAACTAAATATTATTGGTATATAGATATGTACATTCATGGCTCTACAATCTGTCGATACCTGTATCTTGGCAATGCACAAGGTCATGTTTTTTCTCTGACTGTTTATGACGTCTTTATACTAAATCCATTGCATGTTGGATGTTTACTGATTGATAATTTAGCCTTAGATTCCTGATTTTTTTATTAGTTGTTATTGGCTTTGAACTAGCTGTCAGTAACTGCGAGTACTCTCAGATCTGTAGTTGTGTCTTTTTGTTGTTGGGATGTACAAGTACCCGTCCACGTCTACTCTGTGTTTTTGTTAGATGTATTTCTATTTGTATCCATCTGATGAGTTAAGCCTTTATCAACTGATTTTTATAGTTTGTTCTTATGTTGTACTGTTACATCACTGTCCCAGGTTAGGGGGAGGGTTGGGCGCCCGCTAAAATGTTTAATCCCACCACATATGTGCCTGTCCCAAGTCAGGAGCCTGTAATTCAGTGGTTGTCGTTTGTTGCTGTGTTACATATTTGTTTTTCATTCATTATTTTGTACATAAATTAGGCCGTTAGTTTTCTCGTTTGAATTGTTTTACATTTGTCCTTTCATGGCCTTTTATAGCTGACTATGCGGTATGGGCTTTGCTGACTGTTGAAGGCCGTACGGTGACCTATAGTTGTTAATTTCTGTGTCATTTGGTCTCTTATGGAGAGTTGTCTCATTGGCAATCATACCACATCTTCTTTTTTATATTAACCCCGCCACATTCTTTATGTGCCTGTCCCAAGTCAGGAGCTTGTGGTCATGTCTGTCATATTTGTTTTTCGTTAATTGTTTTGTTATAAATTAGGCCGTTAGTTTTCTCAATTGAATTGTTTCATATTTTTCTTGTCGGGGCCTTTTATAGCCGACCATACAGTATGGGTTTTTTTTTCTCATTGTTGAAGGCCGTATGGTTGCCTATAATTGCTTACACCCACTTCATTTGAACTTTGGTGGATAGTTGTCTCATTGACAATCATACCACATCTCCTTAATTTTGTATTTTATTTTGTTTTCATTTTCACTTCGCTTGTTTATTAATATCCGATTACTTTTCTAGTTCAGTTAGCTTTATTTTTTTGCTTATTTTGTCTCCTTAAATTAAGATAGTTTAAACCAGTTCACGTGTAATCAGTGAAGCATTAAAATAGTTTAAACAGTTCACGTGTAATCAGTGAAGCATTAAAATTTAAACATAACCTTAGGAGGCAATATCAAACGTAAAAGACTTCAGTTTGGACCTCCTTCAAAACAGTTCATTTTTTATCTTACGGATATATATCTTTAAAAATCACTACAAGTATTAAACAAAACCACAATCTGCACAAGGTACCAGTAACTTGCTAAAAAAACAGGAAAAAAAACAAAAAAACAACATACAAACCATACAAAACAATAAAAACATATACATTAGGTCTATTCGTTTCACCACAAATGTGGGATAATACTGATATTAATTTCCCCCATTAGAGAACACCGTCTCAGACACCCATCATCATCTCATTAACAGGTACAACATATAATACACAGCAACTTTAGTGCAAGCAATCTTTACAGATATATACAGTTTAAATGCATTTTCACAGATGTGCAGCTTTACAGATAGATATAAGAAGATGTGGTATGAGTGCCAATGAGACAACTCTCCATCCAAGTCAAAATTTATAAAAGTAAACCAATATAAGTCAAAGTACGGTCTTCAACACGGAGCCTTGGCTCACACCGAACAGCAAGCTATAAAGGGCCCCAAAAATTACTAGTGTAAAACCATTCAAACGGGAAAACCAACGGTTTAATCTATATAAAAAACGAGAAACGAGAAACACTTATGAACCACATCAACAAACGACAACTACTGAACATCAGATTCCTGACTTAGGACAGGTGAAAACAATTGCAGCGGGTTTAAACGTTTTAATGGTACCAAAACTTCACCATTATCTGAAACAATAGTGTAACATCACAACATAGAAAGACACGCTATAAAACATCAATTGAAATGGCTTAACTCAATCAAAAGACATATTAACACCAGTGAACATACACTGAACAAATAAATTTGATCTCTGATACAATGCAAATACAAAATAAATAAACTAAGGGAAGGATAATTAAAGTAACATGTTACACCGCTGTGAAATGTTAAACAATTTAAGAAAAACAATATGCTAGAACAAAAATATCAGCCATTTGCAATTACTTTAAACACAGGTAAATGAAAATAATTTTGTTGTTAGGTATACGTGTACAGTTCAAATGGAGAAAGGAAATATTTTTACAAAATAAATAATTTTGATGTTTATAGTACGAAGAAGTGAAAATTTATAGTAATACCAAACACTTATCAAAGCTGGTATATAGACCAAGTTTAACACTAAATAAGTAAACATTAAATAACAAAAAAGCATTACAATTAGTATCAACAGGTCAAATAAACAAGAAAGTACGATTTGAGAGTACTCGCAGTTACTGACAGCTAGTTAAAAGCCAAAAACAATTAATAATAAAAAATCATGCATCAGAGACTAAAATCAACTAAAACACATCCCAGGGATTTAGTATTTTAACGTCATGGACAGTCAAAGAAGACATGACGTATGCAATGCCAAAAATAAATGTATCGACAGGCAGTAGGATAGTTAGGAGTTAACCTCTTTATAGATCAAAATGAACGTGGGTGTGTCTTTATACATCCCGTTTGAAAAGAATACAAATTTAGTTATGTTTTAGTTTGCTGATGACAAAATCGATATTAGTGCCAATGTAAACTATATTCAAAGATCTAATTACAACATTGGTAAGATAACCTTTACTAATAAGTTTGTTTAAAGGTTCGATGAGTTTACACGGATCACATAGTGATTTCCGCGCTTTAAGTACAATATAACCGTAAAATTTAGGATGTGAAATACCGTTTTTAATCAGTTTTCTACAGGTACAGCCAAATTTACTATTCAGATCTTTGTATCTATGAAAGAATTTAGTAAAAGTTTTACGTAATTTATGATAACGAAATCCTTGACTTAAAAATTTACCAGTGATGCATTGATTACGTTCGTTAAAATCTATGACATCACTAAACACACGGTATAACGAACGAGTTGGGATATATAAACACCGTATGATGGAGCCAAAGGAACATCGCCGTTTAAAAAAGGAAAATTAACAATAGGGAATGAAAAGTCGTCTTTTTGTCGTAAATTTTAGTATGGAGTTTCCTTTAGAGATTGAAATGTCCAAACCTAGAAAAGGACAACTACTGCTATAGTTTATACAATACAATACAATACAATACAATACAAATATGTTTATTATAGTGACATTGCGTATGACAAAAATATGCACAATATCAAAATATTGCAATTAATTACACCCTGCCCAATGGACCTATAAGTCACTTTGAATATATATACTAGTATAAATTCAGATTGACAGAAGAAATTTTATATACATGTTTATTAAAATCGAGAATGGAAATGGGAAATGTGTCAAAGAGACAACAACCCGACCAAAGAGCAAAAAACAGCCCAAGGCCACCAATGAGTCTTCAACACAGCGAGAAAATCCCGCACCCGGAGGCGGGCTTCAGCTGACCCCTAAACAAAAATGTGTACTAGTTCAGTGAAAATGGACGTCGCACTAAACTCCGAAACATATAAATGAACTAAAATTAATAAAAAGCTTACAAGACTAACAAAGGCCAGTGTTTAAATATAAGCGTTGTCTGCGTTTTGTTAATGACTATTAAGTATCGAGCTGTTTTTCGAGAATATTTAGACAATAATGATTTTAACTTTTCATTGTTATTCAAATTAAATACGGTCTCACTAAATCCAGAGAATAATTGATTGCGTAGTCCCTTGTAGAATTGGCATTCAACCAGAAAGTGTAGTTCCTTTTCAACGTGTCCGGAGTCACACATTCTGCAAATTAGTTGGTATTCTGGCTCACCAACAAAACGTCCTGTTTCTAATCTTAGTGGGAGAAAACCACATCTAAATTGTGCCAGTACTGATCTTTCACTGCGTTTTAAATTGAGTTTAAAATACGATTGATTCTGGTGAATATGTAGATTTAAAGGTTCTATATGAACGCAATTTCGGAAAGTTAGATAAATTTGTGTGCCATTCTGTTATATGCATCTTGACCTGTATACAGTTTATATGAACATAAACTTGTGTGTTTACTAATATAAAAAAGCTGTGTAGTAAAATATAAATACATGTGCTGATGTGTTACAGACTTTTGATTTTCGAATTCAAGGAGCAAAAATAAGAGGCCATTTCATACCTTTCTCCTTTATGGTTAAGAGATATAGGCTTTTTTTCTGAACATACGGTATTAAACATATGTTATGTATAATTAGAATATCGCTTTGACTTGACCACATTTGATCGCCATTGAAATAAATACTAAAATAAAAAATCTAAGATGCAAAATGCAAAGATGTAAAAGCTAAATGCAGTCACGCACTGTAAATTCAGAAATTCATTTGTGCGATTTTTGAACAATAAACTATGCACAAAAATGCGAGATTAATTATTACGATTTCAAGAAATGCTGCAGGCAAATAAGGCTATTAGAATTTTTCCTAAAACACGAACAACAAAAAAAGAACTTCGGAAAAATTTGTAAATGATTTCTGAATTTCTGTATGACTGGAGTATTTCACACAACTAAAGCACATCGGAACAATATTATATTGTAGCTATGCAATGTCTCTCATACACCTTCATATGATTTATGTTTGCTGTACAAATCTAATATGTAATTTTCAAATAAATATTATAATTATAGGAGATTTTTGTTTGCCCGAGTCACAATTCTTAACCTATTTGAATCCGGAGAATAGACTGGAAAGGTCAATACATTTATCATAGAGTGGAAAGGTCAATACATTTACCATGTATGAGGTCTTATTTTCAAATATTGTGTGAGGGTTGTTGAACATATTGTTAGTACTGTCTTAAGTACGAGTTAATAAATATTTAACATTAAACAACAATATTTATGCTAAGAATTGTATGATGTTACTTTAGTTAAAGCATTATACCTTGAAAGGATAAAAGAAAAGTAAACACCTTTAGTAAGAATTATCCCATATTTATATAAGTTAAACTCCCCCGCTGGTAGAGAAAGTTTGAAAACGAAGTTAAGGCCTTTTTTGGTGTCAAATTAGTAAAATTGACCGTGTAATTGTAAGTTTTCTGCAAGGAAATCATTCGTTAAAAGTATGTTTACTTCCAACACTTTTTGAGAAATTTCATATTTTCTATAAACTTAACCTCATATATTTGAGCAAGGTTATAGAAATACCGCGGTCGCGTATATCCCAATCTTTTGCTTGCATGAACAATATTTATTTTCAATTTTATCAAAAAGGTTTCTTGAAAATATTGCAGATGTTAAAAAAAACAAGCTTTTGGGCATGATGTTTAAACAACTCGACTTTAGTAACAGAGAACATGAATTACATTTTGTATGTATCAGATTGATTGGCTTTGAACTAGTTTTCAGTAACTGCGAGTACTCTTATATCGGTGCTTATGTCTATTGTCTTATGTTAGTTGCTTTAGTGCTTCGTGCCGATGGATTCAGCCAAGCCAATTGCAACTGATTTTTACAGTTCGTTTTTATGTTGTGCTATTACACCACTGTTTCAGATATTGGAGGTGAAAAAGTTTCGGTGTTAGTATATGCTGACGACCTAGTGTTATTTGCCAACTCTGAAAGCGAACTGCAAACTTTATTGGATTCAATGAATATATGGTGCGTCAACAATAAAATGACAGTGAATGGAAACAAGTCAAATCTCTTACATTTCCGTCCGAATTCTTCACCAAGATCTGCATCAAATTTTAAATGTGGAAATATAACTTTGCAAACAGTCGATAAGTATACATATCTTGGACTCGTATTAACAGAACATTTGGACTACCAGATCATGGCTAAACATGTTGCAGCTGCAGCCAACAGAGCTTTAGGACTTTAAATTTCGAAACATAAAGCGTTTGGAGGTTTTCCGTTTCGCACATTTTCCAAACTATATGATTCAACAGTTTGGAGCACTATCAGCTATGGAGCGGCAGTATGGGGAGATAAAAACTTTTCCTGTGTAAACGCGGTTCAGAATAAAGCGATTCGCTTTTTTATGGGTGTTGGACGATATACACCAAACACGGCGATAGTCGGTGACTCAGGATGGATACCAGCTAACATAAAACAATTGAACAGTGTCAGTAACCAGTGGTGTAGAATAAAAAACATGGACCGTGATAGACTTAACTACAAAATTTTCAAATGGTCAGAAGTTTGTAGCTTGAACGCACGTAAATGTAAAAACTGGAACTATAGAATCCGTCAATAATTTTTATCAGCTGACCTGATTATCCTGTATAACGCCGAAAATGTGGATAAAACCTTAGTTAAGAATGTACCCTATGACAAACTTTTATCTAAATTGTACAATGAATGGTCAGAAAATCTCAATAAAACTTTATCTCAAAGGAATGGTAACGGTGGAAATAAGTTGAGGACGTACAGAACCTTTTAAAACGTCATTACACACCGAGGAATACATGCACAAAGTTATAGTTCCATCGCATAGAAGAGCATACGCGCAGTTTCGGTGTGGTGTTGCACCGATCTGCATAGAGACTGGACGATTTGAGAGGTTAACCGTGCAACAACGAACTTGCGAAACCTTTAAAAACATTGTTGAAACTGAGGAACATGTCTTGTTAGAGTGTCCGTTGTACGATAACCTGCGAAATGAACTTTTTAAAATTATTTTGTCAGAACACTCAAACTTTTTAAATTTTTCTAAATTGTCTATTGTTCTAGCCAGTGACTGTGATTGTATTATTATTGATAGTGCCAAAATCTGCATATTTATTTTAGATAGAAGACGTCGTTTTTATACCGTTAAACATTTTGTCTTAACTGTAAATATAAATATTTTAAAGAAATTTTTAAATCTAGCTGTACATTGATATTTACTATTATTAATTTTCAATATATATATTTTTTAATCCGTCTCTCATAATTCTTTTAGAATGGGATTAATATTTTACATTATTTTATGTATTCGTGTATTATGTTATGTATTGTAATATTAATGGTGAGACGTGAATAAACTATTTATATTGTATTGTATTGCTATTACACCACTGTCCCAGATTATGACCGCACACAAACAGGTTTAACCCAGCGACATTCTATATGTGCCTGTCTCAAGTCAGGAGCCTGTAGTTCAGTTGTTGTCGTTTATTCATATCTGTCATATTTGTTTTTATAAATTGTTTTGTTATAAATTAGGCCGCTAGTTTTCTCGTTTGAATTGTTCACAATTTTCATGTCGGGGCCTTTCATAGCCGACTTAATGGTATGTTTTTTTTTTCTTATTGTTGAAGACCGTACGGATACCTATAATTGCTTATATCCACTTCATTTGAACTTTGGTGGATAGTTGTCTCATTGGCAATCGTACCACATCTAGTTTCATATTTTATTTCGCCACTCGTCACATGCGGACCCTAAAAAGAATTCTGAAGGTTTCTTTAACTTGCAAAGACTTCATATTGTGGCATTCTCCCACAAAAGAATCGTATTTATGATTGCCTATGAGACAACTATCCACCCGAGTTAAATGAAGTGGATATATATGTATGTTCAATATAACAGCCGTCTGCTATTAATATAGTTTTTACAATTGTCTATCTATTTGTACGCCAGTTATAATCATCGGATTTAACAGGACATTCATTTTGATTACATATACATCAGTAGGAAACATTATAGTTTTTCAGACAGTTTAACAGCCGATAAGAATGTCCATTATAAGCCATATTATTTTTCTTTTTTTGTTTCGGTGTGCAAAAGATCCGTCTTATCGTATCACACGTGATATCATCAACGAGCGCTTTAAGTCGTTTATTTTTCTAAAAGAAGTATCACATCCGTTTGGGATACGTATGGCTGATCTGATTATTTATTTGGTTTTTTAACTGAACGTTCATCGGCAAATATTTCATGTAGAAACAAATTAACAATAAATCTAATTGATACAATCTAAAAATGGCGTCTCGATCCTTAACGCAACCATAAGCACATTCTTCTCTCGTTTTTTGTGACGCCAAATTTTCTCAATACGTTTACACACGTTTAGGGTTCCCAAACAAAATGTGCCCATGGATTCGGCCGTTTAAGTTTTTACTGTATAGATATTTTGTTCGCTGAAGCACATAATGTCTTGATTAAATTGGTTTTTTTATAAGTAATCGATTCGAATAAAAATAAAATTGAGAATGGAAATGGGGAATGTGTCAAAGAGACAATAACCCAACCAAAGAGCAAAAATAGCCCAAGGCCACCAATGGGTCTTCAACACAGCGAGAAAATCCCGCACCCTGAGGCGGGCTTCAACGGACCCCTAAACAAAAATATGTACTAGTTCAGTGATAATGGACGTCACACTAAACTCCAAAACATATAAATAAACTAAAATTAATAAAAAAAACATACAAGACTCACAAAGGCCAGAACCTACTGACTTGGGACAGGCGGAAAAATGCGGCGGGGTTAAACATGTTTTGTGAGATCTCAACCCTCCCCTATACCTCTAGCCAATGTAGAATAAACAAACACACAGCAATACGCACAGTAAAACTCAGTTTAAAAGAAGTCCGAGTCCGATGTCAGAATAGGTAACAGAAGAAACTAAACAATATGACAATGATACACAAATTAACAAAGGACTACTAGCAGTTACTGACATGCCAGCTCCAGACCTCAATTAAACTGATTGAAAGATTATGCAAATCAAGCACAATGCCTCCCGTGAGGGGTTTAGTATCATACCATCATAAAATATATGAGAAGAACATAACCCGTATTATGCCAACAACTGGTTTTAGAATAAATGTGTTTATTTCCGATGCAAAGACCCTATGAGTGAATCAATATTAATTCCAAAATATGCTATCTTTAATGACCTGGCAACAGTATCGTAACTATATCCCTTCTGAATAACTTTATTTAAAGATTTGGTTAGCTTTTGAAATCTGTTTCTGTAGATTTGTGCCTGTTTGTACCTAACAAATTTCTAGTGTTAAAATTTAAAAAAAACATGTTTTTGGACTCGCTCCCGACTTCACTGAAAAAATTCCAAACAGTTCTCTTCGTGATCTCACTAGATAGCTGCATTCTTAAATGGAAAGTAAATATAAAACTCGTTGTATGTACTGGTGAACAAAAATATAGCGCCACCTGTTTTAAGGAGGTTCGCTACTCAGTTTCAAAATAACAAGCTTTTCATAACACTAGTATAAATTGAAAGGGGATTATTAAAGGAACCAAAAGAGCAACAAAAAAATATAGGTCAATGTGCTTGTTTTTGAGATATAAGCCATTGAAATTTTGGCGGGAAATGTTCTCTCTTGATTTTTCATAGCCTTATCATTGAAAAGTTCAAGTTCTCAAAAACTGTTACAAAATAACAAAAATTTTATAAGACTTTTACAGATGGCTTATAATAATACATGTAAAAGATTTATAAAAAGAAAAATGGGGGTCAATGGGCAAAATTTTTTAAGGCATTCACATGGATAAAACCAGAGGATTCCGAAAATCTGACAAAAATTCCAAAACATGACAAGCGAACATCCTTAAGAACATGAATAATGGGTGTAAATCATAAACACAATAGTAATACACATGAAGGATCTAATCTAAAAACATGTAATGATGTATATAATTTAAACACAATCCTAAACACGTCACACCAACTGCATGCAGACCCGTCTCATAAACACGATATGATGTAAGATCCTAGAATTTATAGGTAGTATTTTCATGAAACCGCTAAACGCATACGACATCTTAACAAACGCATAGCACGAATTCAGAAAATCATTCTCAAGCAAAGCACAACTGAAGCTGAAGACATTGCTGATAGCCTCAGCAACAACCAATAAGTCGATACGATACGTCTGAACTTAAGCAAAGCCTTTGATTAAGTACATCATCAGAGACGGCTGACCAAGTTGGGAAACTATGACATAAGGAACCTCCCCACCCCCCCCTAAAAAAACAACAACAAATTAAAACAAAAAACAAACAAAACTGGTGGAAGTAAACATGAAGTAATATTAGAGGCTACCTCTTTTCATTAGGGATGGTATATTTTTGTTGAATCAATACTCGAATACTAGCATGTTTGGGAAAATCAGGACTCTTTTTTCAAAAAGGCGTGTATTGCCCGATCTTCTTACCAAACTTAATGATAGATATCTGAATTATTGGAAGAAAAATATTTTTGTGATGATAAATCATTGAACGGTAATAAGCTCAGAACATATACACAGCTTAAAGAAAATTACAAATTGGAAACCTATTTAATGTTAAATATTGGCATTTTGCGAAAAATTTGCATAAGTAATAGTGTTCGTAGAATTGAACAAGGTCGACATACTAAAACTTCTTTAGAAGAAAGTATTTGTCCCTTGTGTCTCTTAGAAGTAGAAGATGAATTTTATTTCACTATAAAATGTACAAAACTAAATACTATTAGAGAACAATTATTTTCTAAAATTAGTGAAGTATTTCCCTTTTAAATATGACTAATGAAGCAAAATTTAAATTTTGTACACGTGTTGAGAATGATATAATTAGAATAATTGTAAAATTCATTGGTGACATGTACAATTCTTGAAATGCTTTATTGAGTAATAAATAACTTTGTAGAGCTCCTTAGCGGAGATAAGTTTATATATATTAATATAACAATATCTGTATTTTTTAATAATGGAGGGCATATATACAAATTTATATATTAAACAATGTTTATAAATGTGGACAGATATATGTTTGTATGTTTATGTATAGCCAATGTTTGTTGTCTTGGTAACAATCCTGTAATTATGGATTTAAACCCAATAAAATATCTTATCTTATCATATTTAAAAGTGAGAGGTTTAGCTAGCTATAAAACTAGGTTTAATCAATCCTTTTCTACATAAGGAAATGCCTGTACCAAGTCAGGAATATGACAGTTGTTTTCCATTCGTTTGATGTGTTTGAGCTTTTATTTTGCCATTTAATAAGAGACTTTCCTTTTTCAATTTTCCTTGGAGTTCGGTATTTTTGTTATTTTACTTTTTTCTACCCTCAAATCATCTAAGTAATTTTAACAGCGAGCAATACAAAAGACAATTTAATCCACGTACAATTAAAGGTATTACGTATATACACAAGTTTACGATCCATGGACTGTCAATTAATTGCATTATAAACATCGTCAGATTTCGATTCCCATAAATGTCTAATTTTGTGACTCTCAAAGAATATTGTACTTATTCAAGAATTTAATCTCGTATAATATGTCAGATGAGAGTCGACTAAGATGTTAATTATTATTATTTAGAGTACTCGATTTGCCAGCCCTACTTATCAACCTCTGTATTAACATCAGGTGTCTCACTAGGACCAGTTCTGTGTCCTCCTTTGTTTCTTGATTTTATTAATTAGATGTCACAGAATATATTTTTAACTGCCAAACTTTTTTGCAGACAATTACCTATTGATAATAAGAAAACATCTGGCTTATGGAATTTAATCCTGATCAATGTAAGATAAATATCCTCACATATGAATATAGTGAGTTCGACAATGCTCAGGTACCGAAGGGATGAACTAATTGGAAAAAGAAGAATTATATTTCTAACGTCTATTTTACAGTGTCAGTTCTACTAAGTAGGTCGAGTAGCATTATAAAAGGACATCTTGGACTGCCACTGGAAAATGAAGGCGTGCTGGATAGGGCAGAAATATTGCCTTGCAACAGGCACCTTACCAAAGATGAAGAACTGGATCTTCCATCACTGTATTGGATACCTAAACTACATAAGTGTCCTTACAAACAACGGTATATTGCTGGGTCTTCCAAGTGCTCCACGAAACCTCTTTCTCAATTATTAACATCTATTTTATCAGCAATCAAAGCCGGGCTCCAAAGTTATTGTGAAACTGCCTATTCTAGAGGTGGCGTGAATCAGATGTGGATACTAAAAAATTCCAAAGATCTTTTAGAGTACATACAATCTAAGAATCTCTCATCTTGCAATAGTATTAAAACATTTGACTTTTCTACACTTTACACAAGTATTCCCCATTCCAAACTAAAAGACAAACTGAAAGAGTTGGTATTACTTTGTTTCATTAAAAAGAATGGCGAAAGTAATACAAGTATCTTGTCTTGGGAGGATAAATCCTACTTTGTAAAGAATCACTCTGATTCAAACAAAAATTCTCTGAAACTGACATTATCAAGATGCTTGATTTTTGATTGACAACATATTTGTTACGTTTGGAGGACGTGTTTTCAACAGACTGTCAGAATTCCAATGGGAACCAATTGTGCCCTCTTCTTGCCGACTTGTTTCTTTATTATTATGAGGCTGACTTCATACAGGAACTTCTTAGGAAGAAAGATAAGAAGTTAGCAATATCCTTTAACTTTACGTTCCGCTATATAGATGATGTTCTCTCACTAAATAATACAAAATTTGGTGACTATGTTGACCAAATCTATCTCATCGAACTAGAGATAAAGGATACTACAGATACAGTTAAGTCTGCCTCATATCTTGACTTACATCTAGAAATTGACAATGAGGGTCGGTTGAAAACAAAACTTTACGACAAAAGAGATGATTTCAGCTTCCCAATTGTGAACTTTCCATTTCTATGTAGCAACATTCCAGCAGCGCCTGCATACGGAGTATATATCTCCCAATTGATACGATATTCCCGGGCTTGTATTTCTTATCATAATTTCCTTGATAAAGGATTGCTGTTTACAAGGAAGCTATTAAACCAAGAGTTCCAAATGGTGAATTTGAAATCATCCCTTCGTAAATTTTACGGACGCCATCACGAGTTGGTTGACCGTTATGGAATAACCGTTTCACAGATGATAGCGGATATGTTCCTTATGTCGTAACTACAATACTCTTCCCTTTTCACGAATGTGACCTACCGAATTAGAATATTTACCGGATTTGTAATAACATAAGCAACACGACGGGTGCCACATGTGGAGCAGGATCTGCTTACCCTTCCGGAGCACCTGAGATCACCCCCAGTTTTTGGTGGGGTTCGTGTTGCTTAGTCTTTAGTTTTCTATGTTGTGTCATCTATACTATTATTTGTCTGTTTGTCTTTTTATTTTTGGCCATGGCGTTGTCAGTTTGTTTTCGATCTATGAGTTTGACTGTCCCTCTGGTATCTTTCGTCCCTCTTTTAGTGATTCATCTCTCAAAGAGTTGTGGTAAAGTTTCTTTAACGTGCAATTTTTTATTTATTTTCCCCTTTCCGACTGCCTTTTCGACTTTTATATTACTCGAAACGTACTTCCCATACTTGCCCTTTTAATTCAAAAGTCCGAGAAAGTAGGTCGGTTAAATTATGCATTTATTCAATATTCTGAACTCGTGGTACTGAAGGAGGATAACTATTCCCCGCGATTTGTTATTGAAATAATAATGAACAACCAAGAACGATAATCATTTAGATAGACATTTATATATTAAAATTACAAATGCATACACTAGCTAGATTAGTCACGAAAACAAATATTAAACAACATGTCCGTACATGGGTGATTTGAATGATTTTCATGAATTTTTCTAAACAACTAAAAAACACAAGGACCTGGATACGGGTATCGAAAATTGTTATAAATATTTCTAAATTTGTCCGATTCAATTAATTGAATTACTGTTGCTTGAGTAATGTCCAGTGACAAATATTTCATGATTTTTAAGGACGAAAACAGTTACGTTCGGTAGGCTAACCGCAGTAGATGACACGTTATTCGAACTAGTGAAAAAGAGGGCACGGCACGTTCGATATGGACAGACAGTTACTTGCATCCACATCATGTGGACTCTGGTGAATGGATAATTGTCTCATTGGCAGTCATACCATATCTCGTTATTTTCAAATTTCACCTTAGCATAGGTCACCTACGGACCACAAAAAGAATTGCTGCAAGGTTTCTCCAACTTGCGAAATACGAGCAAAATACTAATGATTTTCTACCCCAGGAATAGATTACCTTAGCTGTATTTTGCAAAACCCTTTGGAATTTTGTGTCTTCAAAGCTCTTCAACTTCTTTCTTTATTGGGCCTTTTCAATTTTGTTGATTCGAGCTCCACTGATAAGTCTTTTGTAGACGAAACGCGCGTCTGACATACATAATTCTAATCCTGGTTACGTATAAGTTTATTTGCAAAAAAACGTGCAGAATGTGGCATTTTCTAACAAAATCCTCGGATTTAACAAAGAAAGTGGCTGCATAATTCTGCATTATGGGTTATACTGCATAGCCAAACGACAACCCCTTCGTATGGGTTGAACTGCAAGACAGAATAGACCAATACAAACATATTGGTGTGATATTTCTATGACAGTGCAGGGGCCTCGCTGCCCCAGTGGTCTACGTAGTCGAACTACTGTATCACTAGCCTGTCAACACTGGTTTTTTTTAGATCGAATCCGGCACGTTGCAGGTGCGTTCGACTTCAATCGTAATTGACTAGGATGGCTAATTTTCCTACCGAAGGTCGGTAGTTCTCTTCGGGCACTCCGGATAAAGCGTCAATGTCACATGCGGTCATCAACATTATCAGTGTCACATGTGGTGTGACGCAGTAATTGGTCATTATATCTTGTGTTATTTCAGCATCATAATATTTTGATAAAGGATAAACAATTATACCCAAAATTATTAATGCGATATTTAAATATTTAGTTTTGACATAAAATCGTTTGATTACAAAATATACAAGAATATACAGGTGACAAAGTCATAAATAAATTGTATAATGGTGTATTTTTTATGTTGATAGGATGTTTCAGAACTTAATGAATCTGGGGGGGGGTCAAGAAATAAAAAAACAAAGGGGTATCATTTAGGAAAAGGAGTCACTGATTAGTTTTAATTACAAAAATCAAAAAGAAAATTGGTATATAAATTTCCATTATATTTGTGGTCTTGGTCCTGATGATCCAAAGTGTGATTTTACAATTTATGACATCAATTATTTATTTTTTAAATTAATATTTTTGTGAATGAAACAAAATTGATCTTGAAATGCAACGCTTTTAAAAACAAAAGGTTAGCTGATAAAATAACATAATCTTATACAATATACTGTTAATAACAGGGAAAAGGGATAAAAAATAACCTATTTCTAACAGACTTCAGAAAGTCGCCTATTTTAAAAGGTTTTAGAAGGGGTTCTGTTCCCTATGGGCCCCAGAAAGTAGTATATTTCTAAAGGCTTCAAAAAGTCATCTTTTTCTAATAGACTTTATAAAAATCGTCATTTCTAATAGGCTACAGAAAATCGTTTGTTTCTAATAGGCTTCATTTGGGGCCTTTTATAGCTGACCATACTGTATGGGTTTTTTCATTGTTGACGGTCGTACGGTTGCCTACAATTGCTTACATCCACTTCATTTGAACTTTGGTGGTTAGTTGTCTCATTGGCAATCATACCACACACATCTCCTTATTTTCATATTCAGCAAGATTACTTGATTGTATACAGTGGACGTAAATTCAACCGATAGAAACATATTGACACGTCCTCGACTTAAAGCTCTTAAAGGCATGGGTGTTTAACTTTTGGATAAGATTAAAAAATCTATTTAAGTTTACAATTTATTATTTTCTGATATTAACCTTTCATGCTTTGTCTTCTTAACAGAAGAAATGTTTTATGCCATGTTTATAAAACGACACTTTAAACAAACAGGACACGAAACGATGCCTTTCTGAAACAAAATTAATTTCAGTCAACATTGTTATAAAACATTTACATTTTGGATTTGTCCCGAATCACGTGCTGTATACATGCATCAGCATTTATATTTCTTATACAATAGCAGTTTAATAAATGGGACTCAATCCCAAGCTTTCTCCCGGAGAAAAAGTATATATTTCATAACCATTATCATATATAAGAAAGCATTCTATGTGTAAATATTTGATACTTGACGTCAAGCAAACAATTTTCAATTTTAGGTTATTACTCGGTCAAAGATTTCATATCAATGATGCTTAAATATAGACATTCTGACCTGTAAAAAGGTCAAAATATAGAACTTTGATGAAAGTGCAAACGAACAAAATGTTTATTGATGTATGCTAAGCAATAATTTGGTTAACATCCCAACTCCTTTGTTCTTACAGGAGTGATCTGAGTCGGATCACCCATACCAGATCACCCTACTTTGAGTTTCTTTGTTCTGCAGCTTTCTTAATTTGTTCTATAACATTTTTGCGGGAATGTTGAACACACAATAAATCTTAGAAATATTTATACGGAATAAAGACTAACTTTCAAAATTTATGCAGAAAAAATCCACTAAAGACCTTAAGCATATGAAGCCACGATTCATACCCCTTCACCAGGACGACTGGATACGGTTCATACCCCTACACCGGGACGACTGGATACAACGATGCATACCCCTACACCGGGACGACTGGATACAACAATGCATATACCCTACACCGGGACGACTGGATACAACGATGCATATACCCCTACACCGGGACGACTGGATACAACGATGCATATACCCCTACACCGGGACGACTGGATACAACGATGCATACCCCTACACCGGGACGACTGGATACAACGATTCATACCCCTACACCGGGACGACTGGATACAACGATGCATACCCCTACACCGGGACGACTGGATACAACGATGCATATACCCCTACACCGGGACGACTGGATACAACGATGCATACCCCTACACCGGGACGACTGGATACAACGATGCATATACCCCTACACCGGGACGACTGGATACAACGATGCATACCCCTACACCGGGACGACTGGATACAACGATGCATACCCCTACACCGGGACGACTGGATACAACGATGCATATACCCCTACACCGGGACGACTGGATACAACGATGCATACCCTACACCGGGACGACTGGATACAACGATGCATATACCCCTACACCGGGACGACTGGATACAACGATGCATACCCCTACACCGGGACGACTGGATACAACGATGCATACCCCTACACCGGGACGACTGGATACAACGATGCATACCCCTACACCGGGACGACTGGATACAATGATGCATATACCCCTACACCAGGACGACTGGATGTCAAGCGTTTAATTCAGCATCAATAACTGTAAAATCTAAATTAGATATAATACAAGCTAAAGGTCTTCGCATAGTGTTAGGGGCCCATAAATCGACCCCGTTAGAAACAATACTAGCCGAGTGTGGCGAAATGCCATTACAATTAAGAAGGGACCACCTTTCTCTTAAATATTATGCTCGTACTAAACAAAATCCATCAAATCCAGCCAATCAATTAGTAGATGACTGTATTGAATATCAAATTTATAATCATAAATGGAATGACCATAACATACCCTATGGATTCAGAGTCCAAAATCTACTTAAAGATAACGACCTAGACAAAATAAAGTTGGTAACTAAAAATATTCAAGATCCACCACCATGGATTATAGGTCAAGCAAAACATCCAGTAACATAAAAACAGCATCAGTAAAAGAAAATCCGCATATCATTAAGACTAAAGCGCTAGAGTACATCGACAATGCTTATAAAATCATTTAAAATTTACACCGATGGCTCAAAAGACCCAGCTTCGGGTAAAACTGGATATGCCTTTCTAATACCATCAAGGTTGATTGCAAGCTATAAACGAACGTCGGACAATCTTTCCGTTTATACCACAGAAATGACGGCCATTTATCAATCATTAAAGTGGCTATTCTCCAATCAACAGCCAGGGCAAAAGTTGTTATTCTAACTGATTCATATAGTGCAATCCAATCTATACAAAATAATGTATCAAGTAGACCCGATATCCTAGAACCAATTCAAATACTAGCTTGCCGACTAAAACAAAAAAATATAGAAGTAACCATAGAATGGATACCAGCGCATGTTGGTATCCTAGGTAATGAACAGGTTGACAAACTAGCTAAATTAGCGCTTAGTAATGATAAGATTGACCGTAACTTGAGTCTAAGTGCAAACGAATTCATTGCAATAACAACAGCATTATATAAGAAAAAGTGGCAAGCTAGATGGGATAACACATGCTCCCTATGGAGTCGTTCTATAAATAATACAGTAAATAAAAACCCAATTTTATCAAGGTAATCGATATCATGCAAAACAATAACTAGACTTAGGTTGGGCACTACTTTATTACCTGGTCAGCTAGGACAGTACATTCGCAATGTATCTCCAATATGCAATACATGCGGCAATAAAGAGGATATAGAACACGTACTAGTTAACTGTATTAATCATTCACAAGCCAGACAAAATTTACAATCAAACTTGGATAAGGTTCAAATACAAAATATTAATACCAAAATATTACTAGATCCTCCTAAAGATAAACAACAATATGTCTGGTCGTGCTTGGTTCAGTATTTAACAGAAATTGATTACCATAAATTTATATAAGTATTAAAAAAAAAAGTAATATAAATAAAATAATTAAAATACACTGCAAGAGTTATCCGGGTCAGTGACTCAGAAATGGAGTCAGGCCGTAACCGGCAGTAATAATTCAATTTTTACTACAAAAACAGTACGTAATATAGAATATATCGTTAAGAAGACCAACTACACTGCAAGAGTTATCCGGGTCAGTGACTCAGAAATGGAGTCAGGCCGTAACCGGCAGTACAGAAGGCTCTTCAAGACGGCTCAACAAAACATCGTTAAGAAGATCAACTACACTGCAAGAGTTATCCGGGTCAGTGACTCAGAATGGAGTCAGGCCGTAACCGGCAGTACAGCAAGCTCTTCAAGACGAATTAAAATCCAAATAAATAATAATCTAAAAAATATTTTTCCTTTGAAATAATTTAACGTATTTAAAATTAGTTAAAATATATGTAGTGATAAGTTAATTAAACTATTGAAATTATGCTAACTAAACAAGAACTCATTATAACCTTAGGCTTTTTATTTTTCCAAATTCGCGGCACCCAAATTATTTTGTATCTACTTTTGGTCCTTATATAAATTTTTCATATCATTAAGCCGCAAGTCAAATCTAAGACTTAAAAATGGTACTTCGCAAGATCTGGTTTGCGCTAACCCAGTTTTAATTAGCGTGGGCGCTGTCTTCCTGCGGATAGCGTCCCAGTGTACTAGCACTATAAAGTCCTGCAACTACGGTAGGCTAGCACAAAGCAGTAAAATTTTACATACACCCTTTGGTTTTTATTTATTTTATTTTATTTTATTTTACCTCTCTTTTAATTTTTAGTACATACAAAACATCTCACTAATTATTTTTGCAAAACTCACATACACAAATTTAGGCTTATTTCGGTTTATACAAAATATTTGGCATATAAATTCACATACACAATTTGGCATATCAAAATTATCCGCTCTTTACTTGGCTGCTGGTGTACCAGGACAACGTTGCTGCCGTTCACTGCTGTTTGCTTGGCCTAGCTTTCCTCCTGTTCCTACTTCTGGTGGCTCCGTGTTTATTAATTATTATTTTACGTATATATTGTTTTGTTCTTTGTTTTTGTTTTTGTTTTTGTTTTTGTTTTTGTTTTTGTTTTCTTTTGTTTATAGTATTTTATTATATTTACTTTTATATTCTTTTCCTTTTATTTATTTATTTACTTATTTATCAATTTATTTATTCATTTATTTATTTAAATTTTGCTCTATTAATATTTATTAAATTTTATTTTATCATTCCAAATTATGTCAATTACCATATGGTAAAACTTAAATTATTTAATGCCCAAAAGGCGCAAGCCAGGGTCGACCGTGCAAGGGCTGTATAGCCAGTCAAGGTCGTTAAAACTCCCATTTGTTGTGTGGATACAACGATTCATACCCCTACACCAGGACGACTGGATTCAAACGATTCATACCCCTACACCGGGACGACTGGATACAACGATGCATACCCTACACCAGGACGACTGGATACAAACTCACTGTTAATTTGAAATATTAAAACATTGTATCCGGGGCTCATAAAGGGTATATAGTATATAGTAATATATAAAGTATATTATAATTAGTGTATGGCGTCGATTTCAAAGCAATTACAGGAGAGGATTACGGTCTGTTGCTTTTGTTCAATTGTTTAGTTAGCATTTAAAATAATTTCTATTTTCACTTAAGATCATTTTCATTTCTTTCTATTGTTTTTTGTAAGTTTATAAATTTTATTTTTAAACTTTAGGTTTTAAACTTTATTTTTGCTAAATAAGTTTATCTAAATAAGCTAAACAAAGTTTAATTTATTTTTGCCTTAATAAAACTAAACCAAAATCTTAAATAAATTAAATTAAATTAAAAGTTCAGATAAATAGAAATATGACCAACAATAAAAGGAAAATTGACTCAAGAAGTCCACAACAAGGGAATCACCTGATTTCAAAATTTACAAACAAAGCGAAGGCAATTCGCCACAAATACAATATGCAAAAGGCAAGGGTTAAGCCCAACTAAAACTAAAAGCCCTGTGTCACTCAATGATAAGGGCAAAAATGTTTCCCTAGTGAAACACTAATTATTTCATCAAGGGCTAAAAGTTCCTGCTACTGACCCTTAACTCACTTCATTACTTGATAATAACTATGATAGGAAGTGTCAATGACCAAGCCATAGACATAAAACCTCTTAAAAACAGTGTGTTGGTTTACGCTCCATCTGAAACCATAAGGAGAAAAATACTTGGCTTGACTAAACTGGGTAAATTTCAAATAAAAGTGTCTAAATTTGATACGGACCACAAAAGAAAATACCTATTGAAGCAGCTGCTACAAAAAATAAACGAAAATAAGGTTACTAAAATAGAGTCTATAAAGTTATACCTAAACCTGTTGATACTGAAATCCTAAATATTAAAAAGCAGGAAAATATGCTAAGGCAAACAGGGGTAGATATCAAAATTGTAAAACAATTAGGTAAAGCTGGTTATCTTTTAGTAACTCTATCTGATAAAGACTCAAAACTTAAATCTATTCCCTTAACCAGTCAGGGACAAGACTTAGAGTATGATTTACTGCCATATAAGCCTAACCCTAAATTTTGTACTAAATGCGCAAGTCTAGGGCACTATGCCAAACAATGCAGAAAAACTATTAATACATGTATTAAATGTGCTGGTAAACATGCCACCAAAACTGTAATGGAAAAATTTAAAATGTAACAACTGTGGTGGTAAACATCAGGCAATAGATAAATCATGCCCCAAATATATATTCCAAAACAGGTGTTGGAAAATATGTATAGTTATAAAATGTCATTTGATCAAGCTAAACAAAAGGCACAACAAAAGGTGAAACCATACCTAAAATAATTAATTCCCCAGTGTCAGAAGATGAAACCATACCTAAAATAATTAGTACATCAAATGTCACACCTGGTAAATCATACGCTGACAGTGTTAAATCAAAAGTAATTAATAATGACACGGATATAATTAGCGACAATGAAGCCAATATGTCACCTGTAGACAATCCGAAATAAACATAGATCAAAATTTAAATATTGAAACAGAGAATACACAAATAGAAGATTAAACACCCAGTATTCCTAACAAAGATAGAAAAACATTTCAGATATACGCAAAACTATAATTGAACGACCAAGTAAAGACGTAACTGATCTCAAAACTGGGAAACCCTAATCACAGAAATACGGAATATTGCAGACTATCAAGGTGATATCTCTGTTCCCATCATGCGCCTCTTTCAAAACTTTATCAGAGAGCAATTTAGCAAAGAAATAACGATCGACGTCATTTAAAGATATAATAAGCAACAATTAATTTAAACAATTAATTAACTGTAATGGGGTTACACATTTTACAGTGGAATGCGCGATCACTTTATGCGAACGCAAATTCCTTAAACAGTACTTAGACACACATAATAACCCAGAAATTATTTGTGTACAAGAAACTCATTTTAAAGATAATAGGTACGTAAAACTACAAGGCTACCATCCACCAATCATTCGAAATAGAAAGACACCGATTCAACCTAAAGGTAAAAATAAAAGGAAACCTCAAATAGGAGGAGGAGTAGCAATTTATGTTTCGATTCAAGTTAATTTCTCACAACTTAATTTTAATACTGATAACATAGAAGTAGTAGGCGTATCTGTAAACTGTCAAAATAATAAGATAAATATAGTTAATGTGTATAGACCCCCTAATCAAGATATTAAATTTAATGACTATCAAGAAGTTCTGCATAACTTATCAGATAATATAGTGCTACTTGGAGATTTTAATAGTAGATCCTCGATGTGGGGGTCTAGCACAACAGATAGCAACGGTAACATAATTGAAAAGGTCATAGACCAAAACAACATGATAATTTTAAACGACGGTACAGGTACATTTCAAACTGTAACAGGCAACCGAACACAAATAGACCTAACATTAGTCTCCGCCTCGCTAGCCAATGACAGTCAATGGTCAGTTTTAGATGATCAACTAGGGTCTGATCACTTCCCAGTACTCACCGTATTAAATGCAAAACCGGTAAAAAATAAAGTCTGCACTCCACAAAGATGGATTTACGATAAAGCCGACTGGCACAGGTTCACTACTCTTTGTAACGAAATAAATATAGATAATATAAAACATGACGATATTGAAATCTTTAATCAAAATCTTTGTGAAGTTGTGACTAAAATCGCAGATGAAACAATCCCAAAAACTAGTGGTACAGTACATACAAGAAAAACTGTCCCTGGTGGAACGATGATTGTACAAATGCAAAAAAAATAAGCGTCATAAACATAGAGTATATGATAAAACAAAATCAGAAGAAAATCATGAATTATATAAAACTGCAGTCAAGGAGTTTAAACGTATCACTGATAAGGCAAAACTGACTACTGGCAAAATTTCTGTAACAAACTAAATTATAAAACTAACGTAAAACAGTTTGGAACACAGTTAAAGGTATTAAAGGGGCAAAATCATCCACCCTACCTACACTTATTAATGACACCAAACAAGCGGTATCTAATGTAGATAAAGCAGACATGCTCGCCGGAACTTTTGCCGAAGCATCCAGTGACAATAACTTAGATCCTAAATTCAGAACTCATAAAATAAAACCGAAATTGAAAATCCGATAAATAGGGACGATGACGAGCAACATAATAGGTCAAAGTTTAATATACCATTCAACAAAAACGAACTTTATAAAGTGCTTA
The DNA here is from genome assembly GCA_017311375.1 of Mytilus coruscus. Lineage (NCBI taxonomy): Eukaryota > Metazoa > Mollusca > Bivalvia > Mytilida > Mytilidae > Mytilus > Mytilus coruscus. Next base: position 74,538,799 of record CM029606.1, read on the forward strand.
AGACCAAAAAGACAACTGCGCCCGGTGATGACCGTATAACATATGAAATGTTCAAACATATGCCTGAAAGTATGATCGATACTATGTTGCAATTAATAAATAAAGTGTGGATAACTGGTCAACTACCACACAGCTGGAAACATGCAAATGTAATCCTATACTAAAACCTAATAAAAATAAATCGGACCCTAAATCCTACAGACCGATTTCTCTTACATCAAATTTTGTAAACTAATGGAAAGCATGGTTAATGTTAGACTTAAACATCTTCTAACGGAGAAAATATAATAAATGAAACACAAAGTGGGTTTCGTGAAGGTCGCTCCATATTAGACCACTTACTGCGACTTGAAACAGACATTAAAAAGCTAAAGTACGTAAACAATTTCTACTAGCCATATTTCTCGATATTGAAAAGGCATTTGACTTAGTATGGCGTTCTGGTCTACTAAAAAGTGCAAAGAATACGGTATAAATGGAAGGTTATTTAACTTCATAAAAGACTTTCTGCAAGGTAGAAAAATTCAAGTAAAAGTAAATCAAGAATCCTCAGACGAATATGATCTTAACAATGGTATCCCGCAAGGTAGTGTCATCAGCCCAACATTATTTAATATCATGATTAATGATCTAGTAGGTCTGGCAAAAAAACCCGCAGTAATGTCACAATTTGCTGATGACAGTGCTATGTGGTACCGAGGTGGAAATATTAAATATTTAACAAAAAAAATGCAAGAAACCCTTAATAACATAAGTGCATGGTCTAAAAAATGGGGTTTTAAAATATCTAAAACCAAAACAATAGGAGTTATATTTGGAGATCGTCATGTTTATTCAGTCAACCTAATGCTAGATAACCAACCAATCAAATTCCAGAATCATGTCAAATTTCTTGGTCTCATATTTGATAGAAAGCTAACATGGAATAAACACGTAAACTATTTACAAGAAAGATCTAAAGCAATATTAAACGTTCTCAGGTATGTTCAAGCAAACAATTATGGCATGGGTACTGATTCTCTTCTCATGCTATATAAATCACTACTTAGATCGGTACTTGACTATGGATGTCAAGCGTTTAATTCAGCATCAATAACTGTAAAATCTAAATTAGATATAATACAAGCTAAAGGTCTTCGCATAGTGTTAGGGGCCCATAAATCGACCCCGTTAGAAACAATACTAGCCGAGTGTGGCGAAATGCCATTACAATTAAGAAGGACCACCTTTCTCTTAAATATTATGCTCGTACTAAACAAAATCCATCAAATCCAGCCAATCAATTAGTAGATGACTGTATTGAATATCAAATTTATAATCATAAATGGAATGACCATAACATACCCTATGGATTCAGAGTCCAAAATCTACTTAAAGATAACGACCTAGACAAAATAAAGTTGGTAACTAAAAATATTCAAGATCCACCACCATGGATTATAGGTCAAGCAAAACATCCAGTAACATAAAAACAGCATCAGTAAAAAGAAAATCCGCATATCATTAAGACTAAAGCGCTAGAGTACATCGACAATGCTTATAAAAATCATTTAAAAATTTACACCGATGGCTCAAAAGACCCAGCTTCGGGTAAAACTGGATATGCCTTTCTAATACCATCAAGGTTGATTGCAAGCTATAAACGAACGTCGGACAATCTTTCCGTTTATACCACAGAAATGACGGCCATTTATCAATCATTAAAGTGGCTATTCTCCAATCAACAGCCAGGGCAAAAGTTGTTATTCTAACTGATTCATATAGTGCAATCCAATCTATACAAAATAATGTATCAAGTAGACCCGATATCCTAGAACCAATTCAAATACTAGCTTGCCGACTAAAACAAAAAAATATAGAAGTAACCATAGAATGGATACCAGCGCATGTTGGTATCCTAGGTAATGAACAGGTTGACAAACTAGCTAAATTAGCGCTTAGTAATGATAAGATTGACCGTAACTTGAGTCTAAGTGCAAACGAATTCATTGCAATAACAACAGCATTATATAAGAAAAAGTGGCAAGCTAGATGGGATAACACATGCTCCCTATGGAGTCGTTCTATAAATAATACAGTAAATAAAAACCCAATTTTATCAAGGTAATCGATATCATGCAAAAACAATAACTAGACTTAGGTTGGGCACTACTTTATTACCTGGTCAGCTAGGACAGTACATTCGCAATGTATCTCCAATATGCAATACATGCGGCAATAAAGAGGATATAGAACACGTACTAGTTAACTGTATTAATCATTCACAAGCCAGACAAAATTTACAATCAAACTTGGATAAGGTTCAAATACAAAATATTAATACCAAAATATTACTAGATCCTCCTAAAGATAAACAACAATATGTCTGGTCGTGCTTGGTTCAGTATTTAACAGAAATTGATTACCATAAATTTATATAAGTATTAAAAAAAAAGTAATAGAAATAAAATAATTAGAATACACTGCAAGAGTTATCCGGGTCAGTGACTCAGAAATGGAGTCAGCCGTAACCGGCAGTAATAATTCAATTTTACTACAAAAACAGTACGTAATATAGAATATATCGTTAAGAAGACCAAAACACTGCAAGAGTTATCCGGGTCAGTGACTCAGAAATGGAGTCAGGCCGTAACCGGCAGTACAGAAGGCTCTTCAAGACGGCTCAACAAAACATCGTTAAGAAGATCAACTACACTGCAAGAGTTATCCGGGTCAGTGACTCAGAAATGGAGTCAGGCCGTAACCGGCAGTACAGCAAGCTCTTCAAGACGAATTAAAATCCAAATAAATAATAATCTAAAAAAATATTTTTCCTTTGAAATAATTTAACGTATTTAAAATTAGTTAAAATATATGTAGTGATAAGTTAATTAAACTATTGAAATTATGCTAACTAAACAAGAACTCATTATAACCTTTGGCTTTTTTTATTTTTCCAAATTCGCGGCACCCAAATTATTTTTGTATCTACTTTTGGTCCTTATATAAATTTTTCATATCATTAAGCCGCAAGTCAAATCTAAGACTTAAAAAATGGTACTTCGCAAGATCTGGTTTGCGCTAACCCAGTTTTAATTAGCGTGGGGCGCTGTCTTCCTGCGGATAGCGTCCCAGTGTACTAGCACTATAAAGTCCTGCAACTACGGTAGGCTAGCACAAAGCAGTAAAATTTTACATACACCCTTTGGTTTTTATTTATTTTATTTTATTTTATTTTACCTCTCTTTTAATTTTTTAGTACATACAAAACATCTCACTAATTATTTTGCAAAACTCACATACACAAATTTAGGCTTATTTTGGTTTATACAAAATATTTGGCATATAAATTCACATACACAATTTGGCATATCAAAATTATCCGCTCTTTACTTGGCTGCTGGTGTACCAGGACAACGTTGCTGCCGTTCACTGCTGTTTGCTTGGCCTAGCTTTCCTCCTGTTCCTACTTCTGGTGGCTCCGTGTTTATTAATTATTATTTTACGTATATATTGTTTTGTTTTTGTTTTTGTTTTTGTTTTTGTTTTTGTTTTCTTTTGTTTATAGTATTTTATTATATTTACTTTTATATTCTTTTCCTTTTATTTATTTATTTACTTATTTATCAATTTATTTATTCATTTATTTATTTAAATTTTTGCTCTATTAATATTTATTAAATTTTATTTTATCATTCCAAATTATGTCAATTACCATATGGTAAAACTTAAATTATTTAATGCCCAAAAGGCGCAAGCCAGGGCCGACCGTGCAAGGGCTGTATAGCCAGTCAAGGTCGTTAAAACTCCCATTTGTTGTATGGCATTCTGAACTAGATGTTAGAAGCGTAAATGTTTTTTCATAAAGTCTAGAAGAGCTGGGATGTAAAATAGTTATCCCACTCGGACTTGGTGTGTCAGTGTAAGACACACCGCGTCCTCATGGGATAACTATTACTGATTGTTGTCCTTTTTGAGTAGAGAAAATTGTTGATTTTTGTTCATGCAATATGAACACAAATAACCGTTTAATTATTTCCAAATCACCAACCAGTCCTTTTACACTCTAATTAGTTATATCTCAGCTGGACTTTCCGTGCATGAGTACGTTTTTCTGAAAAAGAGAAACTGACAACGCCACGGCAAAAAACGAAAAACGGCAAAAAGACAAACAAAACAGTTCACAGAGAACCAAAAGAGCTTTTCTGGATTTACCTTCATCAGGAACGCCGCCGAATATTTGAAAGCCAAGGTTGTTTAAAGACAGAAACAGTTTAAGAGCTATATGACCAAAACGAACGAAAATAATGGCCAAACCAATATAAGGTCAACTTTGCCGGAGGAAGATGAAAAAAAATCTGTGAATTATCAATTATAAGAATTATTTACCAAAATAACATTGCGTTGTTGAATAGAACCTATTACATATACGGAGCCAAAAAAACTGTAATTTCTTGAACATTTTGAAATACAAAACTATGTGATCTGTACAATTATTTATTCTGACAGCGGAAGAAATTTTAAACCTTGACATTTATGATAACTTTCTTGTTTTCTTGTTTCATTATATTGTCCAAAATTAGATCAGAGATTTTGTAAAAATCAATATTTTTTTTCAATTAATTTTCAAATGATGATGTCAGATGATAGATTTTGCAAAGTATATAACCCGTTAAAAGTTTTTCCCCATGCTACTGCCACTTTTATTAACAAATTTGAAAAAAATACTTACTTGAAATAGTGTTGTATACATGTACCACATGTTTACATGTAGTTTGATTGATTGATTGGTTGTTGGTGAATTAACGCTACTTTTAGCACTGTCGACTATATTTGACACTTTTATTGATGGAGGAAGTCGGAGCGCCGGAGAACCGCCAACATTGGGGAGGAAAACTGACAATCCTAACACTACAAAAGTCAAAAGTCTGAAAAGACCAGTTTTGTCTGAATTTGCATGAATTTTACTCGACATTCTTAATTTGTCTAAATTATTTTAAAAATTCTTGACATAGTATGAATTTGTCTAAGAAGGTTCTTGATTTTTCTTGACAAGTGTCTTGACAGTATGAACATTGTCTTAAAATTTCTCGACACTTCCTGTTTCATCTGATAAGAGTCTGGATTAGTCTCGACCAAATCTTGACAGTCTTAAATTTGTCTCGATCTGTCTTGACATATTCTTGACATTCTTAATAATGTCTGAATATGTCTCGACATATTCTTGACATTCTAAATAATGTCTGAATATGTCTCGACACCTTCTTGACAGTCTTAAATATGTCTTGACACTATCTCAACAGTATAAATTTGGCCTGAAATGTGAACAGACTTATTCTGCACTGTTTATGACATTCTATTGCTGTTATTTACTCCTTTTTATTATGGCTAAACTAAACTTTGAAGAATCAAGGATCAATTTGGTATAGTAAGATACCCTTTTGGTGCAACTAAGTTGGAATACCCTGAATTATTCCCCATGTAGTTTAATTTTGATTTATTTAAATTAAACATTTAATTAATTGTTTTCACTTGGAATATAAGTCAAAGTTACTAACAAACAGCATTTAGATTTTTGCCGTTCGCAAAACTGCCAGTCAAATTTGCTTTACTAAAATGGGTGTCTTATAGGCAGTTTTAAAATGTGACCATGTGTCTCTTTTGGACCCCACAATTCATCTTTTGGGTTTATGTGGATAAAAAGATGGGGGCTTTCGTTTAGGTCAAAGAATTTGTTCCCATCTTGATTCAAAACCTTATTCATTTTTTAGAACAACCCAAAAACATTTTTTATTCAAATTTTAGTGTTGAATTTTATAATTTTTTATCAAAAATAAATATTTGTGATAACTCCTTCCTGAAAAGAAAACGATTGTTTAGAACTATATTGTGCATGTCTGTTTGAGATTCATTTCATAAGACCAATGATTTCTATAGAAATCATTGATGGAACCCATTATAAATACATTTTTTTATTATTCCTGGAGTAGATAATAATTTTCTTTTAATATTTGGGAATTATTCAATTTGTTTTTATGTTAAAATAATTAACTTCATAATTTTGATGAAAAAATGCATTTTAATTCAATTTTTTCATCAAAATGATGATTTTCATTTTCATCTATCAACAAACTTTTAAATTGTAGTGGCATGTTCGGTCAACTGATAAGTTGTATGGCTGATTTCTACTAGGGTGTTTAACGACCTTGACTGGCTATTAAGCCCTCGCACGGTCGGCTCGGTGCCCGAAGGCGATTGGTGAGCGTTTAAATAATTTTGTGCCATCGGTCAGGAACAGGTGGAGGACGCCATTTTGGTAGGCCGCCATCTTGGTTTTGTGAGTTGTTTTGGTTTTCTTTGTTTACTATTTTGGTGTTAATTCTTCACAACGGCTGCTTTCAGGGCCAGATTGGTCAGCTTGGCAGCCCGCTAACCTCGATGATGGAGCACTGGTAGATGAGTCTCGGACGTAGTATTAAAGATGACAGGAAGCATTATCAGGACCAAAGTCGTGAGACAGTGAAATGAAGGTCAATTATCTAACACCTAGGATACAGCCCTCGGACGTCAGTCGGCATAACACTCCCCCATCCACAATGGGTTTTGGAGTGCATGTTGACGCGGGAATTTACGCACAAAACAAACGTTTACTGTACAGCGTTGGATTGGTTTCTGTCATCTAAAGTAGTAAGTCGTTGATCCATCCAACAGTAAACCCTCATCGAAGTCATCTTTTCTAATAGACTTTATAAAATCGTCATTTCTAATAGGCTACAGAAAATCGTTTGTTTCTAATAGGCTTCATTTGGGGCCTTTTATAGCCGACCATACTGTATGGGTTTTTCATTGTTGACGGTCGTACGGTTGCCTACAATTGCTTACATCCACTTCATTTGAACTTTGGTGGTTAGTTGTCTCATTGGCAATCATACCACACATCTCCTTATTTTCATATTCAGCAAGATTACTTGATTGTATACAGTGGACGTAAATTCAACCGATAGAAACATATTGACACGTCCTCGACTTAAAGCTCTTAAAGGCATGGGTGTTTAACTTTTGGATAAGATTAAAAAATCTATTTAAGTTTACAATTTATTATTTTCTGATATTAACCTTTCATGCTTTGTCTTCTTAACAGAAGAAATATTTTATGCCATGTTTATAAAACGACACTTTAAACAAACAGGACACGAAACGATGCCTTTCTGAAACAAAATTAATTTCAGTCAACATTGTTATAAAACATTTACATTTTATTTGTCCCGAATCACGTGCTGTATACATGCATCAGCATTTATATTTCTTATACAATAGCAGTTTAATAAATGGGACTCAATCCCAAGCTTTCTCCCGGAGAAAAGTATATTTTGATAACCATTATCATATATAAGAAAGCATTCTACGTGTAAATATTTGATACTTGACGTCAAGCAAACAATTTTCAATTTTAGGTTATTACTCGGTCAAAGATTTCATATCAATGATGCTTAAATATAGACATTCTGACCTGTAAAAAGGTTAAAATATAGAACTTTGATGAAAGTGCAAACGAACAAAATGTTGATTGATGTATGCTAACCAATAATTTGGTTTACATCCCAAATCCTTTGTTCTAACAGGAGTGATCTGAGTCGGATCACCCCTACCAGATCACCCTACATTGAGTTTCTTTGTTCTGCAGCTTTCTTAATTTGTTCTATAACATTTTGGCGGGAATGTTGAACACACAATAAATCTTAGAAATATTTATACGGAATAAAGACTAACTTTCAAAATTTATGTAGAAAAAATCCACTAAAGACCTTAAGCATATGAAGCCATGATTCATACCCCTACACCAGGACGACTGGATACAACGATTCATACCCCTACACCGGGACGACTGGATACAACGATTCATACCCCTACACCAGGACGACTGGATACAACGATGCATACCCCTACACCAGGACGACTGGATACAACGATTCATACCCCTACACCAGGACGACTGGATACAACGATGCATACCCCTACACCAGGACGACTGGATACAACGATGCATACCCCTACACCAGGACGACTGGATACAACGATTCATACCCCTACACCAGGACGACTGGATACAACGATGCATACCCCTACACCAGGACGACTGGATACAACGATTCATACCCCTACACCAGGACGACTGGATACAACGATTCATACCCCTACACCAGGACGACTGGATACAACGATGCATACCCCTACACCAGGACGACTGGATACAACGATTCATACCCTACACCGGGACGACTGGATACAACGATTCATACCCCTACACCAGGACGACTGGATACAACGATGCATACCCCTACACCAGGACGACTGGATACAAACTCACTGTTAATTTGAAATATTTAAACATTGTATCCGGGGCTCATAAAGGGTATATAGTATATAGTAATATATAAAGTATACTATAATTAGTGTATGGCATTCTGAACTAGATGTTAGAAGCGTAAATATTTTTTTCATATAGTCTTAGAAGAGCTGGGATGTAAAATAGTTATCCCACTCGCACTTGGTGTGTCAGTGTAAGATCACCCTCCACTGCCACACCGCGTCCTCATGGATAACTATTACTGATTGTTGTCCTTTTTGAGTAGAGAAAATTGTTGATTTTTGTTCCTGCAATATGAACACAAATAACCGTTTAATTATTTCCAAATCACCAACCAGTCCTTTTACACTCTAATTAGTTATATCTCAGCTGGACTTTCCGTGCATGAGTACGTTTTTCTGAAAAAGAGAAACTGACAACGCCACGGCAAAAAACGAAAAACGGCAAAAAGACAAACAAAACAGTTCACAGAGAACCAAAAGAGCTTTTCTGGATTTACCTTCATCAGGAACGCCGCCGAATATTTGAAAGCCAAGGTTGTTTAAAGACAGAAACAGTTTAAGAGCTATATGACCAAAACGAACGAAAATAATGGCCAAACCAATATAAGGTCAACTTTGCCGGAGGAAGATGAAAAAAAATCTGTGAATTATCAATTATAAGAATTATTTACCAAAATAACATTGCGTTGTTGAATAGAACCTATTACATATACGGAGCCAAAAACTGTCATTTTCATGAACATTTTGAAAGACAAAACTATGTGATCTGTACAATTATTTATTCTGACAGCGGTAGAAATTTTAAACCTTGACATTTATGATAACTTTTTTTTCTTGCTTCATTATATTGTCCAAAATTAGATCAGAGATTTTGTAAAAATCAATATTTTTTTTCAATTAATTTTCAAATGATGATGTCAGATGATAGATTTTGCAAAGTATATAACCCGTTAAAAGTTTTTCCCCATGCTACTGCCACTTTTATTAACAAATTTGAAAAAAATACTTACTTGAAATAGTGTTGTATACATGTACCACATGTTTACATGTAGTTTGATTGATTGATTGGTTGTTGGTGAATTAACGCTACTTTTAGCACTGTCGTCTATATTTGACAGTTTTTATTGATGGAGGAAGTCGGAGTGCTGGAGAGAACCGCCAACATTGGGGAGGAAAACTGACAATCCTAATCAATTAAGATCGGAGTCGAGTGTACCTGCCACGTGTGGATTTCGAACTTATAACATCAGTTCTGACATGCTTTGGCTTCTTGTAGCTTACTTGTATTAAATTTGAACAAGTTAACGAAGGAAAGACAATGGACGCAAAGTAACTTAAGCTGTCAGATACCTTTCCGTCGAATAAATGCAATATGTCTATTCAATAGGGAGTCGAACATTCTATTTTCTGGAAAGAAGTCATCATTATGACCCTCAAATCACCACAAATGTATTTTATTTTAAATGGAGTCTTGTTTTGCTTCAATTTTCTGTGTTGGGTGAAGTTTTGTTTTGCAATGTCTGTTGGTAACTGCCCTGTCCAAACTTAAGCCAGAAAAAACTGTTTGCATTTCAATATTTCATATGGGGTCTTTAAATGGTCTACAAAAAATGGTCTACTAAGGGGACAATTAAAACTCACAAGTCGAGAGAAACTGACAAAAAAACTAAAGACGACTAAAAGACTTACAAGTTAACAAAATACTACATTTTATGTACCCATTCGTTCCTCAACCGAACATAAAGTATTTTATCCTTAAACCACAACACTTAGGCTAGTACATAAAACAAAAACATCATTTCATTATGGGATCTGCTCTCCAGTTGCGCAGCTAAGTTTATTAAATCTATTGAACAAGTAAAGAAAAAGTTCGTCACATATGACATCTGCACTGGCAGAAACAGTCATTATACAAATAAATGAAAAAATATACACATTCTCCATATAAATAGTTATGGGTGGCAGGGTGGGTTAGCTGCACTGAAAACTGAGCTTCGAATGATTATAAACCGTAGTTTAATAAACAAAGAAAACTATTCCCGCTTTTGAAAATCTTGCATCATAAGTTGCAACTTTAAACTCAAAATTTAACATACCGGGGTAAGTTAAAGGTCTTATTCGGACCAATGGTCAATGTTTAATAAAATAAATAAAAAAATAAACGTGGGTAAGGTAATATAGGCACGTGTATTATTGATTGATTGTTGATTGCTTGACGCCGCATCAGCACAACAAGGCTGTATCGCGTCGATGCACTTGTATAAGATAACAGGAATAAATACCTACAAACTAAAGACTAAAGCAACTATCCACCCAAATATAGAGGTAATCATAGGTGCTCCGGAAGGGTGAGAAGATCTATATATAACCATTGTGTCTGTAGTTCCTCGAAATATGATTTTGAATTGCTCTCTTTATATTTTTTCCCTTTACAGATGAGATGTTACTATAAAATTTGTAAATTTTATTGCTAGAATATCCAAGTTGGTAACCGTATGACTATTTTATATCATTAAACGGAATTGTATTGACCAACAACATGTGATTTTCTAAGAAAAATCTATGGATTTGAAATTGACCTATTTTGATATTAATCAATCAGTAATATAGTAGGAAATAAAAGGGATAACTGATTTTTTTTTTCGATTTTCAGTAATAGCTAAACGAACAAAAGTTGTATGCAAATTTTACCAAAATCTGTGACATAGTCTAAACGAACAAAAGTTGTATGCAAATTTTACCAAAATCTGTGACATAGTCTAAACGAACAAAAGTTGTATGCAAATTTTACCAAAATCTGTGACATAGTCTATTTACTGTTCCTTGACCTGAACATGCTGAAATCATTTTCTGTAGACTAGTCTTTTATAAGATTGCATAAACAGGTGGAATCAGACGTTCTAATCAATTGTCGTCATCAAAAGGTTAAGGGTCATGCACTTAATAGTTATTTAAAGAATAATCGGTTGTAGTTTTGTTTTTCCTATACATTTTTCTTGTCAATATTTTGACACAAATATTGAATTTTGATGTTATATTAATATTAAAATGATAAACGTCCTTTGTTTCGATTTGAATAAAGATGTTATATTTTCGATATTATTTGAATATGTATTTACATATTTTTCTTGTAAAATCACCTTACAATATTCTTTTCTTCTTTCAAAAGAATTGACTGTTATTTAAGTGTTTTGTATAACAATAGCACAGTATAGAATAGAGAAGGAAAGTTTAAATAATTTTGGTTCAGAAACAAGTAACAAACGTGAGAAATTAAATAATCGGAATCGCATATAGTATAAACGAAATAATATAAAAAAGGTAGATGTGGTATGATTGCCAATGAAACAACTATCCACCAGAGATCAAATGACGAAGATGTTTGCAACTATAGGTCGCTGTATAGCCTTCATCAATGAGCGAAACCCATACCGCATAGCAAGCTATAAAAGGCCCTGCAATAACAAAATGAAAAACAATTCAAACGAGAAAACCAACGGCCTGATTATGTACAAAACAACAAACGAAAAACAAATATGATATATAGTACGAAACGACATCTATTGAATTACAGGCTCCTGATTTGGGACAGTCAAATACAGAATGAGGTTGGGTAAACATGTTTGCAGACGTCCGACCCTCCCTTTAACCCGCAGTGGAGTAACAGAACACCATAAGAACAAACCATAAAAATCAGTTGAAAAGGGCTTATACTTTGACCTATAGTGGTTTACATTTATAAATTTTGACTTGGATGGAGAGTTGTCTCATTGGCACTAATACCACATCTTCTTATATCTAATTATAACTCTTCAGACCGATAAAAGGCAAAACCAACAACCAACAAAAACACTAAAGACACAAAGTACATTGTACAGATGTAGGAGTACTCTCAGTTAGTGAATAGAATAGAGAATGGAAACGGAGAATTGTACAGATGTGGGAGTACTCTCAGTTAGTGAATAGAATAGAGAATGGAAACGGAGAATTGTACAGATGTGGGAGTACTCTCAGTTAGTGAATAGAATAGAGAATGGAAACGGAGAATTGTACAGATGTAGGAGTACTCTCAGTTAGTGAATAGAATAGAGAATGGAAACGGAGAATTGTACAGATGTGGGAGTACTCTCAGTTAGTGAATAGAATAGAGAATGGAAACGGAGAATTGTACAGATGTAGGAGTACTCTCAGTTAGTGAATAGAATAGAGAATGGAAACGGAGAATTGTACAGATGTGGGAGTACTCTCAGTTAGTGAATAGAATAGAGAATGGAAACGGAGAATGTGTCAGAGAGACAGCAAGCCCACCAAAGAGAGGAAAACAGCCCAAGTCCACCAATAGGTCTTCAACGCAACAAGAAAATCTCGCTCCCGAAGACGGGCTCCAGCTGGCTCCTAAACTATAATGTATACTAGTTCAGTTAAATGGACGCCACAGAAACATATAAATAAACCAAAATTTTAAAAGCACATAAGGCTAACAAAGGCTAGGCAAAAGCTAGTTCAGAGCCAATAACAACAAAATCATCATTTTGTTTATATTATTCTATCTGTCAAGGGCTTTCTCACAGGGTATTAGGTTCTGTGTAAAATCAAAGTAAAACGCTCCGTTTTTTTTTTTTTGCAGCTTTTACATGTAATAAAGCTCCTCATGTAACTAAGTATTTATACATTCTAGTTTTCAAATAGTTTTCGTTGGTTGTACCTGATGAAGGTAAATCCAGAAAAGCTCTCTAATTTGTAAAGATTGCAGCACAGATGGGAATAACTTTATACAATATCGAAGTAAAATTTATGTTAGAAAGTGTATTCATGCACAAATCGAATAGTGTGTCCATATAAAAAAGATATTAATAAAAGTTGGAGAAACAACATACCAGTAAACGTTTACGTTTGTCGATCAGGTTTTCAAATGTTCTGTTGTTTTTTCTATATCTCAATCATGCTCACAAATTGTTTTATCTATAACTTTGATTCGTACCGCTTAAATCGATATCATACGTATACATACCATGCATAATATAAAAATGTTATCTGGTGTCCTTTAATTAAAGAAAAGTTCCATGTTCGGACGTATGAGGATTTGTTATGATATATATGTGAACATCGAAGTATGAAAATGAAATCGTGTACTGCATTTTAGTTTAGAGTGCAAGCGGTGGAGATGTTAGTATATCTAATCTACCATAATCCATTGAAATAATTGCTGCTTATATATCTTATTCCCATCTCCATGTTCTGTATTTTAATGTTATGTATATGTTATTAATATTCGGTAAAAAGCTCTCAAGAACTTATGTTTGTACTGTTATATGTGAACCGAATCAAAATAAAACTTACGTATTCGTATTTAAAACATTAGAAGGGAGATAATTCAAACAGTGAAGACAATAGACTATAGAATGAGTGACAATCAAGATCTTTTTTTATATGGAAGAATTAATAAAAATTTCGATGGTTACGTATGTTATTTCAAGGAGTATCATTTAAAATCGTCTACCGCTTGCAATTTCAAATGCATTTTATTCAAATGTACCCACAATGATTAATTGATTTTGGTAGAAACTGTGTAGATGAACATTAAATTCTACGAATGTCATAAAGCCATAAACATTTTAGACTGTTGTCATGTTATCAGAGATCTTCGAAAATTACGGTCGAGAAAGATGCATGAAACACTTTCTATCTTTAGTATCTTGTTAATTGTTATGCCTTTTTAAAAGATGCACGTGAGATCACGAGACCTGTAAAATAACAAATATACAAGAGAAATACAATAAAGAAATCGACAATGTACCTGGGCTGAGATGCATAAAACTACTTGAGTTAAGATTTGTTCCGAACGGACGGATTGGTCTACATGTCCCACGACAAATTAGTACTACGATTGGATATCTTAACTTAAGTAGTTTTATGCATATCAGCCCAGCATTTTATTTTAAATTTAAACTAACCAGTCATAATAAAATTATATATTCAATTACCTGTACACAATACCTTTTGTTTAAAAGTACATCTATTTTTGTTGAGAGTATGTACACCTGGTAGAAGTACATGTTTCAATTTGACATTTATTAAGCATTTTCATTCAATTAAACATTTTGTGTATTTGTTAAGGAATTGCTGTCTCAATGATGAAAATTAATAATAAGGAATATGAAAAGTGCCATCCAAATACAATTTTAAAACATAAAGGAGAATAGCGCATTTCCTCTGGAAACCTGTGAGAAAACAAACACAGCACACAATTACCATTACAAACAATCATGACAGTATAAATAAATTCAAATTAGGTACACAGATATCTGTGTAAAAATAAGAAGCAATGATTGATGACGTGGGATTAAAAGAAATTCAATCCTCCGCATGTTGTAAAATCCATCGGCCTAAGAAGGGTTTAGACATAATAACATAAATGAAATCCACATAGACAACGCAAGAATAAGAAATTAAACTTTAGTATTTGAGATAAAAGTTGTATTTTTTTAATTATGACATTCCCTGGCTTAACAGAGATATTATCATGAGTTGGTCCTATTTTCTTGATCATTTTACCCCAACTGCGTGTTTATTTTGCATTTTACATAATAAGTGCCATATTTTCATAAATTGAGTTTATAGCGCTGGGTTTCCACATTTACCGCAATATGGGGATATGGGTCCTCTTGGTAAGACATCCATTACAACATGGATAATAGATATAAGAAGATGTGGTATGAGTGCCAATGAGACAACTCTCCATCCTAGTCACAATAGATATAAGAAGATGTGGTATGAGTGCCAATGAGACAACTCTCCATCCAAGTCACTGTAGATATAGGAAGATGTGGTATGAGTGCCAATGAGACAACTCTCCATCCAAGTCACTGTAGATATAGGAAGATGTGGTATGAGTGCCAATGAGACAACTCTCCATCCAAGTCACTGTAGATATAGGAAGATGTGGTATGAGTGCCAATGAGACAACTCTCCATCCAAGTCACTGTAGATATAGGAAGATGTGGTATGAGTGCCAATGAGACAACTCTACATCCAAGTCAAAATTTATAAATGTAAACCATTATAGGTCAAAGTACGGTCTTCAACACGGAGCCTAGGCTCACACTGAACAGTAAGCTATAAAGGGCCCCAAAATTACTAGTGTAAAACCATTCAAACGGGAAAACCAACGGTCTAATCTATATAAAACGAGAAACGAGAAACACTTATGAACCACATCAACAAACGACAACTACTGAACATCAGATTCCTGACTTAGGACAGGTGCAAACAAATGTAGCGGGTTTAAACGTTTTAATGGTACCAAACCTTCACCCTTTTTCTGAAACAATAGTGTAACATCACAACATAGAAAGACACACTATAAAATATCAACTGAAATAGCTTAACTCAATCAAAGGACATAGTAACACCATTGAACATACACTGAACAAATAAATTTGACCTATGATACAATGTAAATTCAAAATAAATAAACTAAGGGAAGAATAATAAAAGTAACATGTTATATCGGTATGAAATGTTAAACAATTTAAGAAAAACAATATGCTAGAACAAAATATCAGCCATTTGCAATAACTTTAAACACAGGTAAATAAAATAATTATGTTGTTAGGTATACGTATACAGTTACAATAGAGAAAGGAAATATTTTAACAAAATAAATAATATTGATGTTCATAGTACGAAGTGGAAATTTATATTAGTACCAAACACTTATCAAAGCTGGTATATAGACCAGATATAACCCTGAATAACATTAAATAACAAAAAAAAAGCATTACAATTAGTATCAACAGGTCAAATAAACAAGAAAGTACGATTTGAGAGTATAACTATACATTATTTCAATTTAGATTTTAAAAGATAGCCAAAAGATAATCAAAATTTTCTAACGTAAATCCAAAAAAAGGAAAGAAATCAGTATTATTTATGTATATAACAACCATTGTTTTAAATATTACGATGCAAAAAAAGAATTACAACAGAAACAAATGTGTACAAAACACAATGTTTAGCCTATCAAATAACTATATGACAAATTATATATTGACATTTGTTATTTTAATCATTTTGTGCCACTGTACCAGTCACAAGGAGTTATAATTCGATGGCGCAGCTGGACAACGTAAGTCTGTAACAATTTATTAGCTCTTATTCATGGCTGTGAATCAGAAAGATGAAAAGTTCATTTTTGTTTCCATTTTTGAATTTATTCTTTAAACAAAAGTACATGTACATTCTCAAGTACGTGTTTGCTTTATGTGTAACTCATGATCATTAGACCCTGCTAATTCATTTCCGCTGAAGCGTCGGAAAGGAGGAAAGAAAAGTGCCGAATTGAGATATCCTTAATCACGAATCATCATTTTAGAGAATTATGATTCAACCCTTTAAGGTTAAGATTTAAAAAAAAACTTGTTAAATCCAAACACATGTTTTTGTGTCTGTCCGAAGTCCTAACCTCGTCCTTTTTGCTTTCATTGTTAAATTCTTCAATATCAAGAATTCATAGCTATTTTGTCTTGAAGTCAAATAAAGTAACAGTCATTTCGTGTCAAAACTATACCTTATCCTGACTTGTGCTGAAAAATTCATCACACCTTTAATTGCATATATTAGAGCGTTTCCAGAAGTTTGGTAGTACAAACATATTGTACTTCTGATCTGAACTATTTTAATTTTACATATTTTTTTTTATTATTAATAAGAAACTTTCATCAAGAGTTCTACAGTGATCCCAAGTTCTTAAGCTTTCATGTCTTACTTAATTTAACTTAATGTTTTACTTATTGACAAAGTTACAGCTATCCGTAGGAACTAGTTGGTTTAAGATATGTACTACTTTCTAGTATGTTCTTTCAGACAGGTCCGAATTAGTGGTTCTATATCTCAGTTAAGATGCAGACTGTTGATCACTTAGCTCTTAGAGTTTCTACGTATTTATACACCCTGGCATTCAAATGTTAACCTTTTCATCTGAGCGTCACTGATTAGTCTTGTGTGGACGAGACGCACGTCTGGCGTATTAAATTTTAAACCTAGTAACTTTTGTTAGCTATTATTCGTGTGTTTCTTTGTCCTATATGTTCTCCCATTTATTTGTATTGTAGTCCTGTCATGTAATGTTGTCATTTTGGTGTTGTGTTTGACGTTGCCATAAAAGCGGGAGGTTTGGCATGCCACAAAACCAGGTTCAACCCACCATTTTTTTTTAAAATGTCCTGTACAAAGTCAGGAAAATGGCCATTGTTATATTATTGTTCGTTTCTGTGTGTGTTACATTTTAATGTTGTGTTTTTGTTGTGTCGTTGTTCTCCTCTTATATTTGATGTGTTTCCCTCAGTTTTAGTTTGTAACCCGGATTTGTTTTTATCTCTATCGATTTATGAGTTTCGAACAGCGGTTTACTACTGTTGCCTTTATTTAAGCCTTCCTGATGATAAAATGTGTATAAAGTGTTATTTTCATTAAATGTATTCGCTATTTTCTCAGACTCGAGTCGATTTAGATCGACATATTGCATAGTTACCGGTCTACTCGAGTCGATTTAGATCGACATATTGCATAGTTACCGGTCTACTCGAGTCGATTTAGATCGACATATTGAGTAGTTACCGGTCTACTCGAGTTGATTTAGATCGACATATTGAGTAGTTACCGGTCTACTCGAGTCGATTTAGATCGACATATTGCATAGTTACCGGTCTACTCAAGTCGATTAAGATCGACATATTGCATAGTTACCGGTCTACTCGAGTCGATTTAGATCGACACCGGTCTATCGTTGAAGACCTTATGTTGATCTTCGGATGTCTTTGGTTTTATGTCGTTGAATTGATGATTCGACGACGTATACACGTTTGGTTGTAGAAAGCATCCTATTTTAGTAAGATATATCCTTTATCCTTAATTATATCGTACGACCGACTTAAGGAATATCTTATGAGTGACTATCCTAGGATGTGTCTTAGACTGTAAGTTAAAGCTATCATTAGGTAGTTCTAAACATGATAGTCTTAATTTTTGCGCCTGTCCCAAGTCAGGAACATATGGTCTTTGTTAGTCTTATATGTTTTTTTTTAATTTTGGTTCATTTATATGTTTTGGAGTTCAGTCCGACGTCCGTTTTCGCTGAATTAGTATATATTTTTGTTTAGGGGCCAGCTGAAGCCCGTCTCCAGGTGAGGAATTTTCTCGCGGTGCTGAAAGACCCATTGGTGGCCTTGGGCTGTTTTCTGGTCTTTGGTGTGATCGGATTATTGTCTCTTTGACACATTCCCCCTTTCGATTCTCAATTTTATGTTCTGTTTAAATGCATTCTACCGTTTTCAAAACTAAAGTAATAAAGGGCTTGTAGTGGTAAGGGTCCTATTTGATCCCCAATATTTAATTAATAATTTCAAGATGTAAAGTTTTTCAAGTTTATCTAGTCGTTGTCTTAAGTATTATTCAATTATAATAATGGCTATTAAATTCTAATTTGAAATTCTAGCTTAATGTATGTTTTATTAAGGACTTATCGAACCTACTCCTTTAATTTACTTTTAAATCAATAATAGTAAATTAACTTTATAGTATGAAAGAGCATAATTTATAATTATGATGACATACAAGAAGGGGAAAATTTACATGACATAATATGCAATATATCATTGTTGGAAAATATAAAACGTATTTGTACGAGCTTTAGAAACAGGACGAAAAGCGAGGCTCGCCGAGCTTTTCTCTTGTTTCGTAGCGAGTACATTTACTTTATATATTTACTTTAAACCTAATTTATCAAAAAAAAATCATGTACATGACATATACATATAAATGCTGTAATATATAAATACAAAAGGATTTCGGAAAGAAGGTTTCCCTTATATCAATCCGTTTCCGGTCAAAAGGAAAAGGGAAATATCTGCTAATAAATAGTTGATTTTTTTTTTCTTCAGATCTACTTTATATATTTCCGACAATGAACTTTATTGTTTTTATACTGCATACAGTCTGGGACTATTATACTAACATAATAGTCCCAGATACAGTTGTCTCTGAGTTTTCATAGAAATCGACATCAGTTCAAACGCGGACCGCGAAGAGGACACCAAAAATAAACTGTTACGCAAAAAGAAATATTCACATAACCGCTTGCTCAACATGGAAGCGGGGTAACAATTTGTGTTCCTCTTATTTTGTACAATAGTTGGCTGATTGCAGGATAAAAGTGATTTTCGCGTGAATATATATTGAATAACCATTGCAGTTTTATGCAATCATGGAAAGTTATATCTCAAATTTATAGGTGCTCTCATGGTTATTTGCAGCGTAATTAATTCTTCTCGGCATATCTACTAGAATGTCCAACTAATACTTTAACTGTCATTCACAATTCCAAATTCAATGTTTCATTTAATCTATCTCATCTCAAACATTACAAACTTATAATGTAGATATCCTCTACAGGATTATAAGAGACTATACCAGTATATCATTGCATGACATTCTGAATGAGGTTAAAATAATAGAGAATATTAATAGTCCAAAAATTTAATTTTTTTTTTTTTAATCCACTTCATTTGAACTTTGGTGGATAGTTGTCTTATTGGCAATCATACCACATCTCCTTATTTTTATAATAATTGGATGATGCTCCATATAAAGAAAAAGAATAAGGAGCAACAATAAAACGAATGAAAAGAGAAAAATAGCATAATGAAGATCTCAATCCGGACCCTCAAACCTGATTCATATATTAATCAAGAGGGAAAATGGATTTATTATTTCGATCAGTATACATATACATATACACAGATAATTCTTAGTTTCTTACGCCATATAGAACATTATCTATGTTCTTCCTGAAGTTCTGTGATCAATAATCATTATGTTCATGTAATCAAAATTGAAATTAGTTAAAGTGAGCTATTACACATCTAGGGGTAACTGTAAGCAGTTAATGCTTTTCTGATATTTCTTGGTCGTTTTTAATAAGAGGCGAAACATATCAAATGGAGAATCCAAACTCTAAAACGTTTAAACCCGCTGCATTTGTTTGCACCTGTCCTAAGTCAGGAACCTGTTGTTTAGTGGTTGTTGTTTGTTGATGTGGTTCATAAGTGTTTCTCTTTTCTCGTTTTTTATATAGATTAGACCGTTGGTTTTCCTGTTTGAATGGTTTTACACTAGTCATTTTTTGGGCCCTTTTTATAGCTTGCTGTTCGGTGTGAGCCAAGCCTCCGTGTTGAAGGCCGTACTTTGACCTATAATGGTTTACTTTTACAAATTGTGACTTGGATGGAGAGTTGTCTCATTGGCACTCATACCACATCTTCTTATATCTATCTATAGCCGAATTCGAACAGACAAACAAAATCGTGGCCAAAAAAAAAACGAAGAAAAGACAACCAATAATCTACAAAACATTACAATACCAAATACTAAACTACTCAAACCCCATTGTAAACCAGAGTCTAAAATACCAAATACTAAACTACTCAAACCCCATTGTAAACCAGAGTCTAAAATACCAAATACTGAACTACTCAAACCCCACTGTAAACCAGAGTCTAAAATACCAAATACTGAACTACTCAAACCCCATTGTAAACCAGAGTCTAAAATACCAAATACTGAACTACTCAAACCCCACTGTAAACCAGGGTCTAAAATACTAAATACTCCACTGTAAACCAGAGTCTAAAATACCAAATACTAAACTACTCAAACCCCACTGTAAACCAGAGTCGAAAATACCAATACTAAACTACTCAAACCCCATTGTAAACCAGAGTCTAAAATACCAAATACTGAACTACTCAAACCCCATTGTAAACCAGAGTCTAAAATACCAAATACTGAACTACTCAAACCCCATTGTAAACCAGAGTCTAAAATACCAAATACTGAACTACTCAAACCCTATTGTAAACCAGAGTCTAAAATACCAAATACTGAACTACTCAAACCTCACTGTAAAGCAGAGTCTAAAATACCAAATACTGAACTACTCAAACCCCATTGTAAACTAGAGTCTAAAATACCAACTACTGAACTACTCAAACCTTGTAAACCAGAGTCTAAAATACCAAATACTGAACTACTCAAACACCATTGTAAACCAGAGTCTAAAATACCAAATACTGAACTACTCAAACCCCATTGTAAACCAGAGTCTAAAATATCAAATACTGAACTACTCAAACCCCATTGTAAACCAGAGTCTAAAATACAGAGTCTAAAATACCAAATACTAAACTACTCAAACCCCACTGTAAACCAGAGTCTAAAATACCAAATACTGAACTACTCAAACCCCATTGTAAACCAGAGTCTAAAATACCAAATACTAAACTACTCAAACCCCATTGTAAACCAGAGTCTAAAATACCAAATACTAAACTACTCAAACCCCATTGTAAACCAGAGTCTAAAATACCAAATACTGAACTAATCAAACCCCATTGTAAACCAGGGTCTAAAATACTAAATACTCCACTGTAAACCAGAGTCTAAAATACCAAATACTAAACTACTCAAACCCCACTGTAAACCAGAGTCGAAAATACCAATACTAAACTACTCAAACCCCATTGTAAACCAGAGTCTAAAATACCAAATACTGAACTACTCAAACCTTGTAAACCAGAGTCTAAAATACCAAATACTGAACTACTCAAACCCCATTGTAAACCAGAGTCTAAAATACCAAATACTGAACTACTCAAACCTCACTGTAAAGCAGAGTCTAAAATACCAAATACTGAACTACTCAAACCCCATTGTAAACTAGAGTCTAAAATACCAACTACTGAACTACTCAAACCTTGTAAACCAGAGTCTAAAATACCAAATACTAAACTACTCAAACCCCATTGTAAACCAGAGTCTAAAATACCAAATACTAAACTACTCAAACCCCATTGTAAACCAGAGTTCATCTGAGGTACTCTGGAGGGGTAAACAGGGGCTACCCCACATGTACATCAGCACCCGTCTTGTTGCTCATGGTATTTACATGTACAAATCTATATAAACATATTACACATTTCGTATTGAAATATAGAAAATTATTAAATATTTGCCTGTTGTCTATTAATATAAAAAGAAGATGTGGTATGATTGCCAATGAGACAACTGTCCACAAGAGACCAAAATGACACAGAAATTAACAACTATAGGTCACCGTACGGCCTTCAACAATGAGCAAAGCCCATACCGCATAGTCAGCTATAAAACTATAATTTCATGTAGTCCTATCACATGAATACGTATTTTTTTGCATTTCGTAACTTTTTTAACGTTGGAAAGCAAACTTGGGCACCACATCGATAGTAAAAGCAGCAAATACCAAAATTAGTAAGACGAAGATATCAGAAAACACGCAGAAATTGAAAATATTGTCCCCGAGTTCGTATGTTATAGGATTATTATTGCATGTACTTACTGTTAGATGTGTCTGGAACAGTCAGTCAAGTGGAAAATATTTCCTCTTAAATGATTTCCTTTTATTTTTGCTATAAGAATACAAAACATTTAAAATACCATCTCTAAATTCTATCGACCATTGGAAATCTACATCATCAAAAAATATATGGGGAAAATGATATAACAATAGAGATCTGTTGTATGCTTATTAATGAGGCAATTACCCACCAGATACCAAAGGATATAACAAAGACCAAAACCCATAATGAATAAGAGTCAGCCGTAAAAGACCCCGACATGACAAAACGTCAAAAAAAATCAAACGAGAAAACTGACGACCTAATGTATGCCAAATAATAACCGAAAAACGAATGCATGTATAACATACAGAGACCAACGACAACCTGCAATTCGGACAGGCACGTACAGGCACATACAGACTGTGGCGGGGTTACACAGCACTGAACCCTCCCCTTAATCTGAGACAGTGGTTTAACTGTAAAACATAAGAATAAACTTAAAAAATCAGTTGGAAATTGCTTGACTCATCAGATTGGCACAAAACAACAAAAACAAAAC
Source organism: Mytilus coruscus (assembly GCA_017311375.1). Lineage (NCBI taxonomy): Eukaryota > Metazoa > Mollusca > Bivalvia > Mytilida > Mytilidae > Mytilus > Mytilus coruscus. The sequence goes on from CM029606.1 coordinate 74,562,139, forward strand.
AAACAAAACAAAAAACCAAAACAACCAAACTAACAAAAAAAAAAAAAATATTTAGTAATGTTTTATGCTATTAGAAATACCCAAAATTAACGTTAGTACAAATAAAAACAATATTCAAAGATCTCATTACAATGTAAACTTGATAACTTTATTCAAAGGATCGATGCGTTTACATGGATCGTATCTAAAACATTTTAAGTATATATGTACAATTGAATTACCTCCCTTTGAATACAGTCATCACATTCAACTTCTACTATGTAGACACAACCACTTTACTTGTTTCTGTACGAAAACCAATAAAAGAAATAGTTCACCTTATAATAACACTGTGTTTGTATCATAAGGTATTTTTTCTAGATATAAACTTTAAACTAAAAAGTGTGTCATGAAATGATACGATTAATTCATTGATCATCGATTTGTCAACGAACGTCCAGTGACAAATATTTAATGTACATATAGAACTATTACGAATAAATAATAAATTCAATAGATGGCCTCAGCAAAAAAGGACGTTCGGTATGAAGGGCGGGAAGTTTGAATTGCAAATGGAAAAAAAGGTATGTTGGATAAGGAGATAATTTTGTCTGAAAGGATATAATAAACCAAATAAATATTTACAAAATAACAAAAAGTACAAAATTTGTCAAAAAAGACATTCATTTATTGAAGTAATAGGCATAATATGTATTTTACGTAAGCGTATTAGCGCCACACATTTTTTTATAATTTTCTTCCTATCTTTGCGTTATAACGCAAACCTTTGCGTTAAGGTAGTTCAGGGTATAGAAAAAAATGACAGAATTTTCTTATACTTTGCCAAAATGTAGATTTTACTATGCTTTTTCAAAAAATGATAAAAGTATGGGTCACCGTGCTATTTTTCAAGGAACTGGTCGTTCAAAATTGCCAAAATTTGCTTAGATTGTTCATGAAAAAACACATTTTTGTGCATGAAAAGAAATCTAAAAGACAGAATTTTGAAATAAAATATGAGAAGATAGGTTTTATAATATATTTTAAGAAAATAGAAAGAAAAAATGGTGTCACCGAACTTGTTTTCTTGCTACAAGTAAAAAATGAAAATTTCCCTATATGTCCAGTATAAATTTTGTACTAAAAGAGTTATCTCCCCTTAAATGACTTATTTGAAAAATTGATTCTAAAAACACAAATATTTGGTATTTGTTAAAACGTTTTAGATAATGCACTGAATAACTAAGTTTTCTTTATATAAATAATCAGTGTAACCAATAAATTGCAAATCTGTTTCAAATTTGCAGATTTGGGCAAAGAACTAGACCGATTATGTACTGTGATTGTACAATTCAAGATGGCGGTATACCCTGAACTACCTTAAACGCAAACATTTGCGAAATAACGCAAACCTTTGCGTTATAACGCACACATCTTGATTTCAATTATTCATTAAGTTTTGTATATATGCCCGTCTGTCATTAAATTTCTGTTGTGATTTAGTTAGGAAAAGGACCATAAATACATGTACAAGGCAAAGTCATTATAATAAATATGCATAGGAATCAGAAAAGTATATAATTTAACAAGAAAATAGATATGTTATAGGCATATTTTATTTGAAAGGCCAACATTTTAGAATTTTGATTCAGTAGATAAGAGCAAAAATAATGTCATACAATTGTAAAACTGTCAAGGCAAATAGACAAAATGATCTTTCTGCGGAAAATGAACTATTAAGAAAGATTTTTTTTAATTTTGATGTAAGAAATCGTTTTTTTAAATCTCTGAATATGATAAAGATTCTTTGATAAAAGTCATGAAATTTTCAATCTAGAGTGGTAACTTGGTAGCAATTTAAATGGAGAGAACATAATTTTATTAATAAAACATCTTCATTTTATTCATTTATTGCAAAAGGAAGTTGGCCAACTTTACACAATCCTCAAACGAGAGCTTACTTTGGAAGTATATTCGGCTATAGCTATATTAGCAGGGTTGTTTTTTTTCTTCGGTATAACTTTAATTTACTCAATTTTCATTGTAATATATGTACATGTATTATCATGTATATCATTTTTGGGGCACTTTATAGCTTGATGTTCGGTGTGAGCCAATGCTCCGTGTTGAAGACCGTACTTTGAACTATAATGGTTTACTTTTACAAATTATGACTTAGATGGAGAGTTTTCTCATCGGCACTCATACCACATCTTCTTATATCTATTATCCTTCTCATTATTAGTTAAAAGTAAAGCATTTTACTTTGCAATGAGTACAAAGAAGACAAATTTTAATATATGCAGCCTCCTCCATTAATAACTACTGCTTCCTTTGAATCTTAAATAAGAAATAAGATGAAACAAATGTTTGCGTTATATCGCAAAGGTTTGTGTTATAACGCAAAGATAGAAAGAAAAATTAAAAAATATGTGTGGCGCTAATACGCTTCCGTAGTATTTCCTATTGTGAACAGATATATCATGATTACGAAGGGTATTTTGGAAAAATACCAGTCGAGAGAAGGTAGAATTTGCTAAGCAGCCAGGCGAATGTTTAATTACATCGAATATCAATAAGATATTCGATTTAATTCCATTATTTATTCGCTATCGTCTCAGTGAAGGGTTAAAAGGGTGTATACGCTTTGGCAAATAACACGGCTGAGTGGTTAAAACGGCATAACCTCGCATGCTTCATATTTACGCACACAATCGAGGTTTACCTGTAATATGTATATTTCTAATTTTCGAGCGAAAATAATGAAGCGATGGTCAGTTTTGGAGGTTGACTTGCACAACTTCATCAACTGTTTCTTCATAAATAAACATACTGTCAACCAACTTATTTTCGCGGATACGTTATTTCGCGTTTAGCCCTTTCTAGTCCACTTCGCGGCGATTTAATTTCGCGATATTCAAATTCACTTGATGTAATTAAATAGCGAAATATCCAAGTTTAACATATTCGCGACGATTTATATTCACGTTATTTTTCTACTCGCGAAAGTTGCGAATATTAGTTGATTTACAGTATGTCCGTATTATCATGCCAGTCTTGAAGTAATAGTTCCATGGAAACTTTCAGATATGAAATTGAATCTCAAATGATCATCCATGGTTTTGGTATCCAAAAGTATAATTTAATATGATTAAAATTTCAAATAATGAATTTTAAATTTCGAATTTAGATACGGTCTCTCAAAGTTTAAACCTCGGATGTCAAATTGAGATCTTAAATTTCTATTACAGGCGTTCAAGAAAAACTGTTTAATCTTTCTTTACGAGATATTGGTTACACTGACTTCTGAATTTAGGAGAAAAGATTTGAAATTCAATAGGTAAACTTGAAATAAGATATTTAGTATTTTCTATCAAAAAGAACCCGACTGAAAACCAAACTGGAATGACAAATATTTAACCGAGTGTTATAATACTGAGGGCCGCATAATAGCTAGTGGACCGAGCGTCATAATACTGAGGGCCGCATAATAGCTAGTGGACCGAGCGTCATAATACTGAGGGCCGCATAATAGCTAGTGGACCGGGCGTCATAATACTGAGGGCCGCATAATAGCTAGTGGACCGGGCGTCATAATACTGAGGGCCGCATAATAGCTAGTGGACCGGGCGTCATAATATTGAGGGCCGCATGATAGATAGTGGACCGGGCGTCATAATACTGAGGGCCGCATAATAGCTAGTGGACCGGGCGTTGTCTTATTAATAAGTATACCAGAAAAATTACCACAGCGATTCTGAGATTCAAAAAATGATTGTAAGGGAGCTACCATTTAGTTTTTATGGGGGCTAGGATGAAATTTGAAAAAAGGCAGGACAGAAGTTTTGATTAAAAAAAAAGGCAGGATGAGCAACTTGGCAAAAAAAAGGCAGGATCACAATTTATGTAAAAAATGTCAGGATAAACTAATAAAAAAAGGCAGGACCGAATACAGTGAAAAATTAAAAGGCAGGACAGAGATTACAACTAAACAAAAATGCAGACAAATTTTTCATCCTAGCCCCCATACAAATCAAATGGTAGCTCCCTAAGATGCCAGAAATGTCTTTAAACTGACATTCAGGCCGAAGTGACATGTACTATTTGTATTACATGTATTATTCGAAAATTTATATACTTTTGAACAAAATTCAAATGAACCATTATTTAAGTAAAGGATTTTATAACAACAGCAAAAAAAAATTTGAAAATGCTTAAAAGCATTTGCTTTGGTCGAGTTACGTGGAGAGAAGAGCAATTATTTTGTAAATTTTTATTTTGAAATATATTATTATGAGCCATGTATTTGAAACAAAATTTTGACTTCTTATTCAATACGTTCTCTTCGATATTTAATATTCACGCAGTATACAATAATCATCAACCAGATGTCCCGGTCCAATATATCATAAATGGACCGGCTGATGTTTAATAGATCGATATGATAAGTCAAGTTTAAGTTCTAAGTACAACATAGAATGCTATTTCTGGATATTTATATTACCATTTTTCTATTTTGCAAAATAATAGCATTCCTATTCAGTATGATCATTTTAAATTCATGACAGTTGACGTAGTAAAAAGCCTACGAGACATCATTCCAGTACGTCATAAATTAAGCGGTGCTCCGTAAGCAGGAGTCTAAAAAAGCAACCCAAGCTTCCCACGATTGACGTTTTTTATAATCAGATGTTGAAGGCGTTTGATTTATACCTGTTTTTACGATCTCGTGATAGTACCGAAGCAAATTAAGCTCCGTATAATTGAATATTCATTACTTTTCATAACTACTTGTACTAATTTGCGACAAGACACTGACGAACATGACGAAGTAGCTGAGTCAGAGGCCAAATAAAATCAATATTCATGTAGTAGTGTAAGTGGCGAGTTTTTCTCCGAAAATAAATAATAAGTATACCTTTCGTTTTAATTAAAATACTAATATTGCTTATCAGTTTATCCTGACTGGTATAAATGCATTACAAAATCAATGAAAAGAGTAATTATGCTATTTGCATTAATATTAATATATATCTAAATATGAGTATTAATTCACTGCTAATATTCTTAAATCATTTAAGGCTTTTCATGATAATATCACCCTTAAGTTTTGTTATAATGATCATAAGTGCATATCTGATTAAATACTTAAAAAAGCTTTCTCGCCTAACTATCTTCAGGTTACAAATGTATGCATATGGCCTGAACAGGGTCTTACTAACAGACCCAAAACAAGATGACTGTAGAATTGTAATAAAATTACTATTTATCGTACGTAGGGTTAAACAGTGAGGTGACGTATCTTAACATTAACCAATGCTTGTATATACTGTTGCCAAGATCAAGAGTTGAAAAACACATTCAAAATTAGATTTTAGTTTTTTTGCCATTCTGACAACAGATCCATAGACCCGATATATTAATTTGTTCTCGGATGAAAAGGTTTCATGAGCACTGAATATTTTCCGCCTTAATATCAAAATATTCAGCTCTGAACAGTATTACATAAATGTTTTGATAGTGGTGATACTCAAATACAAAAAAAAATATTAAACAAATTAGTGCCATGCAAGCTTACAAGCACAACACTAAAGCAACAAACAAAACAATATATATGTATTATCCTAGAAGTAGGATAAAAGATCACTGGATTTGAGCTTATTTACTGGTTAAACATATAAAAAGAGCTACGTGTTTGTGTGTTAGTCGACCTTTTCGGCTATCTTTAAAACATTTAAACATCTAGACACGATTATAATCTTTATCATCCTGTTCAAGAAGAAACAGAATCGTGGTGAAATGTCTTCCCTCATACTCCCTTTTTGATTCACCTAAATTCAAATGCCAGTTAAGAACTCTGAACCTGTAATTCAGTGGTTGTCGTTTGTTGCTGTGTTACATATTTGTTTTTCGTTCATTATTTGGTACATAAATTAGGCCGTTAGTTTTCTCGTTTGATTTTATGTTTTCATTTGTCATTTCGGGGACTTTTATAGCTGACTATGCGGTATGGGCTTTGCTCATGGTTGAAGTCCGTACGGTGACCTATAGTTGTTAATTTCTGTGTCATTTGGTCTATTGTTGAGAGTTGTCTCATTGGCAATCATACCACATCTTCTTTTTATATCTAACCAAATATTGGTTTAATAGGTATAACCAAAATACTAATTCTTAAATTTTTAAAAAGGAAAAAAAAACCTGCATATTTATATCTGCGCTTTGTTAAGACTAAAACGTAGAAACAATGTTAGTGGAGTCGCATCCCTTAGTACAGGATATACTAAAACTCTAATAGACTATCAGGAATTATTTGTGGGGCTATGTAAGCTATTCTCATGACTTGGTGTCCGTCGTCCGTCGTCGTCGTCGTCTGTTGACGTTTACTAAAATCTTCTTCTCTGAAACGAAAGGGCCAACTTTCAAAAACTTGGCCACAATTGCATTGGGGTATTAATCTAAAAATGTGTCCGATGGTCCCGACAACAAAGCCAACTTGGCAAATAATAGAACCTAGGGGTAAAATGCAAGTTGTGTCCATCACCTTGAAAACCGCTATAGATACAGGAAATCTGTACAAACATGATTTAAATGTTGAGATATATACCTGCTGCTTATTTACACCAAAACTGTTAAACTGTTAGTACAACTTCTACATACGAAGCCATTGTTTTTGATTATTTTCATCTAAATTCATTTTTAAATCTGCCATCTGCCAAAATAATATATTGGCCTAATAAGAAAGACATTATAAGTCTGTGGACCTTCCCTAAAGCTATTAATTATTATACGGAATCACTTATCTATTCCAAAATATTCATTTACAAATATTATAATTTTGAAATAATATCAAAACGTTTTTATCTTTCTACGATCTACACTACTATTCCCAATGCTCAACTGAAAAATGGTAGATAATTTAGGGACTTGAACAATCCTACTTTGTGAAAAACAACAACTGATTCCAACAACAAATACACTTAAGATGATGTATTCAAAATTTTATATCCACCATGTTTGTGGAGTTTTGTAGATTGGTATTTAAAAAAAAACGGTATGTATTCCAATGGGTACCTATTGTTCACCCTTACTGTCTGACATTTGTGCAGTTATACGGTATGAATCATTTCATATAAAATCATTTCAAAGGCAAAAAAAAAAGCATCTCGCCAAGTTTTTTAATCTCCCTTTCAGATATATGGATGGTGTCCTGTCACTTATTAACACATGTTCATATTATACACTTTATTAACAGGGTTGTGCTTTTGACCCAAAAACTGCTCCAACAGATGTATGAGGAAGAAAGACTGAAATCGGAATTACCTAGTATTTTTTTAAGGTCATCATGACGGATTGGTTGACCGATTCGAAGTTTCTGTGTCTTAACTAACTAGCGACATGTTTTCTCGGTCATAGATCTTTCGATGACAGAACAGTTGTCTAATCTAATCCATTATCGTATACAAGGATTTATTAATAATAATAAATAATAAATCCTTGTGTACGGAAATGGATAAATTATATAAAGTCAGTACATGTAGGACACCAAAAGTTCATTGCATCACAAATAAGAAGTATACACTGAGCATGGTAGTAAACTGACTGCCTTCGCACGGTATTTATCTTCTGTCGTGCATACATTACCCATTCAGAAGCTGCCTTCGCACGGTATTTATCTTCTGTCGTGCATACATTACCCATTCGGAAGCTGCCTTCGCACGGTATTTATCTTCTGTCGTGCATACATTACCCATTCAGAAGCTGCCTTCGCACGGTATTTATCTTCTGTCGTGCATACATTACCCATTCGGAAGCTGCCTTCGCACGGTATTTATCTTCTGTCGTGCATACATTACCAATTCGGAAGCTGCCTTCGCACGGTATTTATCTTCTGTCGTGCATACATTACGAATTCAGAAGCTGCCTTCGCACGGTATTTATCTTCTGTCATGTATGCATTACCAATTCGGAAGCTGCCTTCGCACGGTATTTATCTTCTGTCGTGCATACATTACGAATTCAGAAGCTGCCTTCGCACGGTATTTATCTTCTGTCATGTATGCATTACCCATTCGGAAGCAATCATATCAAGTAGCAAATACAGTAGGTGACCTATAGTTCTTTACTTCTACGTCGTGTTGTCTCTGTTGGAGTGTTGACTGTTGTCTCATTGGAAATCATGCCACATCTTCTTATGCTTATATGTATCTAAACCAGAAACATGACAAATCTGCTAATCTGGCTTGACTTGTCAGTAGCGAGGCGGGATACTAGGCTGGAAAAAAAAAGTTCCCCGTAGATCTAAACCAGTTCGGGAGCATGTTTTGATATGAAGTTACAAAATCAACATTATTACTATATCATGAACAATTCATCGTGGTTTGCTATTGCTTTATATAGTCAGGAATCACAGTTTATCCTACTGAATATATATGGTTTAAGATTTGCTTTCCTTTAAACTGAATCTTGAAACAAAGTCGGCAGTTTGAATGTTGACTATTGACATTAAAAACTACATTCAAATACGTGTACATTTATATCATTTAAATTAGTAGTTGCACAAACCGAGTTTTACCAGATTTACACTATGTCCTGTGTACTTTACTGGTACCTTTTTGCAAACCGAACACCTGCCGTGAAGAGGCGAAGTTAAACTGCAACTTTAACATACATATTTCTTGTAACCTACAATACTGTTTCAATTTTTTTAATCCTGAAAGAAAACTGATTTATCATGCTGTTAAATCAAGTGACAAAGCAAATAATTTTCTCATGTATAGTCGATAGTTTAACTTAGAGAAAATGTTGTTTCCCTTATATTCTCTTTAAACAGGTTTCGGTTTACCACTATCCTTAAAAATAACATATAAACTTCATCTCGACACAATGTGTCAATTTGATTTTAAAAATGTCAGAAAATGATGTAGTCGAATCTATCTTATACAAAGATTTTTCTGTTGTTTAAATTTATGTTAAATTAATGTTAATTTGCAGTGGGTGTATATTCTTATCTTTAAATAACAACGTAAAAATTTTGTCTTTGATAATTGTCATTAATTAGTTTCTATTTCAAAGTTGACAAAAATATTTGTATCTCTATAACTTTAACGTAGGCAATTGTCCCACCTAAAACGATAGCAAGATGAATATGCTATTATGTGGTTTTCTTGTAACTTATGTCATTTTAATGTACATAAATAAATATAGAATAGTAATAACATAATGTGTCGTAAATTATCATTTCAAGATAAAAAAAATAATACATAAATTAGTTACCATCCACGAGGTTTGTATGCCTCTTGTAGGCTGTTTGTGCTTCAAATATAAGATGAAAATAAGTAGCTCCCTGTGCCATTCTCGTAAATTCCCGCGAGGATATTTCAACCATAAATATCGAGAAAATTGCGAATATTATTAATTAATAACTTTGATGTGTTAATTTGATATCGTACAAGCATACATAAGAAAATTTTCAAGACTGAAGACAATGGTAAGAAACGATAGTAAATCGAACACGAGACAAATACATTAATTTCGGATTTCCGACATGTAAAATCTTCTTGCATAGAAACTATCCAATCGGAACAGTGGATATAGCTATTGTTTTATGAAAAATATACAGTGGGAGTGGACAAATAACTAATTAATAACCATATCAGGAGATGGAAACATTTTTCCGTTAGCTTTGCAGGACGGACTTGTCATCCATTCGTGACCTCCATCGAAAAGGTGTTTCGACTTCCGAATGTTGACTCACAGTCTGTGACGGGCCGAAGGGTAACTTCTGTAGATATATAGATAAAATTCATTTGTTCTATTCCCCAAGCCTAAAACTGATCGAACTGATCTACTACATCTTACGACGTGTTTAAAACAACAGAAAAATTTTGTTAATAATTTATTCAATATAGTAATATACAACTTATATATACAACTATGCTGAATTTCATACGAAACTTCTTGCTTAGGAATGGATTATTTTTATTTATTTCAACAATTAACTTTGTGTATCTTGCTCCTATATATACATCTTATACAGCAATGAACAATTCTGATGGACAGGCAAATTTAATTTTGTCACATGAAAATCATACGAACATTTCTGCAATTCTGTATGCAAAGGATATCCATCTTTTAAAGGTAAGAAATCTTTTTGTTTGTTTGTCCTTAAATAAAAGAAAAAAAGCACAACTTCGTAGGTTGGTGCTTGCTTTTTGATGAATATATTAATTATTTGAATAATTGCCAAAGGCATTGATACATATGCATTATATATATTTTTTTTATTGAAATTATCATTGTGTTAAATAATTATATGTAACACTCATTATTTAACACATTAATTATTTCAATGAAAAAAAATATGATTTATTAAATTGCAGACTTGATGTATGCATTTTGAAAGTTTAAAGTTCAATGCAATGTTGTCATGTCCGTATAATTGATCAAATAACAATTTGAATCAATAACTTAGTTTTGAACAAATTACAAACTGTATGCAATTAGCTCTAATAAGGGAACGAGCAATGCGAAAACAGTATAAAGAAAATGACCAGTTCAATTGTATCTATAACATGGATACATTCTACTAATTGTTGATGGTAAGAAGATAATCATATTTACATGTATCATAAATACGTAGTTCATAGAAGAGAGGAAAAGAACACGAAAGAATAAAACACATAAAGAGAGAGAGAGAGAGAGAGAGAGAGAGAGAGAGAGAGAGAGAGAGAGAGAGAGAGGTATATTAAGTAATTATCATCAATATTTAATGAAGAATCAAATTATTCAAGCATATACACAAATACTAATTTTAAATGTTTCTTCCATTTGAAATAGAAAGAAAAATATATTAGATTCATCACATTTAGCAAGCAAAAGCTTGTGTTATCTGTGCTTCATTTAGAACAAAAGATATATCAAATGAGGCCCAATATTAAAAGATACGCCTATGTCGAAGGTTTTTAAAAAGGGCCGGTTCTTTAACTCTTTCCGTACATATAGCTTCTATTTAACGCAATTAATTTTCATTCTGTTTCACAAAAATGCTTAGAAAATTTTATGAAACTTAGGCAATTCTAAACACATTGCTGATAAGAGAGCTATATCCCTTAATTCAAGTCTACCGACTGAATAAATATATCGCGTTTAAAAATGCCAATCAAAGATATTCAGTTCTGATTACAGATCACCACGTGCACTTCGTATTTTCAGACACTCTTTTTCGAAGATAAACCAGTCCAAACGGTTTTTCAAATGCTCTATCGAGCGATATTTCATTTGGGATCTACAGTAAATAAGTTACAGAAACTAGTCTAAACTTTTCTTGTGAAGACGTAGCAAAGTTTAAAATCTAATTGTGGATGGCTTTGATCAGTTGATAAGCTTTCAATTGCATTTTTAAATGCTGTGTATCAAAGCGACCACATTCAGGAAAATATAAATCAATATAAAATGCTTAAATCACGCCGTTAATTTTCTCGTTTGAATTGTTTTACATTTGTCAATTCGAGGCCTTTTATAGCTGACTATGTGGTATGGGTTTTACTCATTGTTGAAGGCCGTACGGTGACCTATCGTTGTTAATTCTGTGTCATTTGGTCTCTTTTGGAGAGTTGTCTCATTGGCAATCATACCACATCTTCTTATTTTTATAAGACCAAGGCTTTTTATTTAAATATAAGACCGATTTGTAACCTGTACAATTTTGATAAGATATTAAAAGATATTTAAAATCGAAAAAATATACCTCTTTCTAATGCATGCATCTAAAATCTCCTTTTAATTCAATTTGACATTGAATGCAAATAATATTGCATTGATTATATACTATTTTGCAAAATTGATATAGAAAATTCCATTCATTTAAAAAATACAGAAATGGTGTCATAATTAAATTACGCAGAATTGTTTTGTTTTTCATCAAAATTTGTTTATACATTATATACATTTTTCTGTCATGATATGGACACACCAGCATCCAATGTGACCGAATGTTGTGTTGGAATTTGTTTAATTTGAATCAATGTAGTTAAACCAAATATACAAACAAAACTTTTTTTAGTGATAATATTTATTGGAAAATATTTACACTTAAACTAAAACAAAGCTCTTGTCAAAATTCAACACTATTTAAAATCGATAATTGCAAAAAACGTAGGAACCCATTTAAGGCATATAATAATCAAAATATATGCATGACTTTACGGCAAAATTAATGTAGTAGCAAGAGAAATTCCGAAATGACTCCATGGCGAATCTTTATGTATTAGTTTGACAATCTAAATTTTGGACATATTTGTGGGTAAAACTTATGTAGACTGGTCACTCGTTGGTGTTTCCTTTAGTAGGTCAAGATGTCAAATTTACACATATGTTATCAAAACATTTGATCACTTTATCTAAGCTCCATTAACTTTACAAGATTGACAATCAAGATAATTTGTGATAAATAGCAGAATTTACAAACTTTTTCTGTCCTGGAAAATTTTTGATTGAAACAATATATTTCATCTAAAAATAAAAATAAAACCCAAACCATAACTTCAGGACAAAAAGTAAAATAATCTCACTGAAAACGTATTTTTGAGAACACTGATTCATCTGAAAGTAAGCATAGAATCGTAAAGCCAGTCCTTGACACATTTAGTCAATAACACTCCAAAATGCAATATGAATTAAAAAAAAATGCAAGCTGTTTGGGGAATGAAATTTTATTAGTTAATACAACATATGCTTTTTTGGGGCTATTTTTGGTGGTCAGTTTATGGCCTAGGGAAAGATATTAGCCTCTTAAAAGGTAAAAAATAAAATATTGACACATAGATCATTTGAAAAAAAAGGTATACAATACAGTCGAATTGTAAGTGTGAACATACCTAGCTTGAAGAGTAAAACTGTTATGCATTTTCTACTGCGACAGAGTTCGCACCTGAAATCCAGTGAGGTCTAGATTAAATACGTCTTTGAATTTCTAATAACTGTTTTATGAACACTTTTTGATTTAATTTGCCATAGTATTATCTTTCTTTCTACATCTCTTTGCCTGTTAAGAAGCCTTGCAACAACTCTTTGGGGTCCGTAGGTGGCCTGTTACAAAACAAATTTCTGACCTTATCCAATATACCCCATTTTCCATGCAGTGGCAGTCGAAATTTTTCCGATCTTCATCCCGAACGACCTCAAGACCTACCTATTGTATTCATTGATAATTTATTCTCGTCCTAAACTGACATGCATGAAATAATTGCAACTGGACGTTAAGCAACCACCAATCAATCAATTAATCATGTTTCAGATAATAGTACGTATTTCTAATGATTCCTATCGTTACTTGAACGGTTTAAAATCTGGGGATCGATTCGTCCTAGTAGAAGAGAGATATTTAATATTTTGTTGTGTAATGTTCCAGATATTGTTATTAGATAACAAACGCAGAATCTATGGAACCGCAATTTGTTCAATTTGGAATTGCAATTTTAAAATTGAATTCTACTTGATTTATCGTTATTTTATGTTCACTTGTCCTGAACTTTTGTTAATTTGTTTCTATATTATTTAAATATGGTTTTGTATTTATGTTTTGATCTATAATGTTAAAGTAGGATACACTTTTTTGGAATTGAAATTTTAAAATTGAATTCTACTTGATTTATTGTTATTTTATGTAAAGCAACCAACAATCAATCAATTAATCAAAGTTGGATATGTGCTTGAAAACTTTACGACCCTAATTTCCGATCCTGCGATTGATTGATTGATGTTTGCTTAACGTCCAGTGGCAAGTATTTCATGCATATTAAGTTAGACTTTTTTGTTGTAGCCATTTAGATTCCTTCATAAGTTAAATAACTAGAGCAACTGAAATTACGGGCTTTGTCAATCATTGAAATGCATATATAGAGCTCTTGTTTTCTTTGTCATTGCGTTCATATATGGAGACTTTAAATAAAATTTACTTACTTTTATGTCGCAAAATTGTGTTTTGGAGTTGTTTGATTTCATTACCGACATTAACGTTTTAAATACGGGAAATAAATTAGAAATTAAGTTTATGGCGCATACATTACCTTCATTATAAGTATATATATATATCCTTTTACACATCTTTTTAGAAAGAAATGAATACACAAGTGCTTTTCAATTCACCAATTTGTTTAATGAATGTATTTTAATTTTAAGTCTTGTGTACTATAATATTCTTTTCACAAAGTTTATTAATAAAACAAAGTAAAAATAATTTAAAATTTCCCTTTTTATTATATAAACAATACAAAATGTCATTGATAAGGAAGTACGGGAATGATTGTGACGTTATAAGCCGGGATGTTGAAATCCCGAAATATCATTTTATCTGGACAAGTTGCATCTTTGCACTTAAGAAAAAAAAAGTCCCTTACCTTCAGGGAAGTTAATCTTTGACAAATAGGTGTACTTTTCAGTATAATTACAACCTTAGAACAATTGAAAATTATGTAAATTGTTTGTTCATGTACCTCAATAGGGAAGCAATTATTTAAATGTGCACTGTTATGAATCCAGTAAATACGTTTTATCATTGTACAGCTGGTATGTAGTTGATTTTTTTAAATTTCATTGACTAATATAAACTAATTGCACTATTGCCACATGTTACTTTTTCTTCGTCTTTTTTTCTTTAAATCATTCATTGTTTCGCTTTTGTATTTGATTTTAGTTTCATGTTCGTTTTAAAAAAAGATAAATGTTTTTTTTTTTTCAAGTTACCTACACGGATTTATTTTGTTAAAGCTATTTAGAGTTTGAAAATTATGACTGGATTACATATTTTATGAAAATGGTGGATACTTTTGACCTCGTGCAAGGCCAAAAAATGTCGTTTGGCTTCCTTAACCCTTTGGTATATTTGTATATATATTAATTATCGGTGATTTCGTCGTGGCAGTGTACTCGATTCGAGTGCGAGATGTCATTGGTTCGATCCTCTGCCGGGTCAAATTAAAGGCTAATTGAACACTGGTGTTAGCAAAGCAAGCGTTATTTAGAAGTAAGACCAAAGATGGTCGGCACGGACGGGTAGGGTGAAACGTATGCATCTGGATTGTTACCTTGTAAAAAAAACACGTTTCCGGAAAGACGTTTTGCGCAATGAAATCGGTCTCTTAGATTTATATTTGTTTTAGATTTTCTGTTGGTTATTTTAGTTTCGTTGTCAGTTATTTTTCCCTTTGTACTTGTCTCTTTCTCATGTTTAGTTTGCGTACCCTTTGCTTAAACTTGCAGTGTTTTCTTTGTTTAGTATTGAGGTTTCATACAAGAAACCTTGAACTAATTGCGCAAACGCCTCCGTTTATTAATATTTACATTTGCTTTATATAGATATAAGAAGATATGGTATGAGTGCCAATGAGACAACTCTCCATTAAAGTCACAATTCGTAAAAGTAAACCATTATAGGTCAAAGTACGGCCTTCAACACGGAGCCTTGGCTCACACCGAATAGCAAGCTATAAAGGGTCCCAAAAATGACTAGTGTAAAACCATTAAAAATAGGAAAACCAACGGTCTAATCTATATAAAAAACGAGAAACGAGAAACACTTATGAACCACATCAACAAACAACAACCACTGAACATCAGGTTCCTGACTTAAGACAGGTGCAAACAAATGCAGGGGGTTTAAACGTTTTAATAGGCGCCAACCTTATGTTTGTTTTAGGTCTTCCATGTATGATTTTACTTACTTTAGATTAGTTGTCAGCTTTTCTCATCTTACTTATCTCTTTCTTAAGTTTAGTTTGAGTACCCTTTGCTAAAAGTTGCATACTTTTCTTTGATTAGTATTCAGGTTTCATACAAGAAACCTTGAACTCATTGCGCAAACGCCTCCATTTATTTAATTTACCTTTGAACTATTAAACGGCGCTTCCGCATTGATTTATTATTATATTGTTTGACATTTATTATAATTATTAATTATTTCATAATTACACTAATTGTTTCAATTAACCTATCACTTAATTAATGATTTTTCCTTCTATGTCAACCCTTTACTGACAAGGCTTCAGAGGGATCATTAAATAACATCAAAGTTGGCAGCATTTTGTTTGATATTTTGACAGGCATTGTAAATAAGCTTTGGCCATCTTGGAAAGAAGGAAGTTAATTTAGATTATTTCCCTTTCATGCAAATTTTAACAAGATGAAAACAATCATTTTCCTTTTGGTATCAGTTGCAAACAGATACAATTTCCGATAATCGACAGTAAAATATTATCATGAATAAACTATAACAGATAATGATGTAAAGGATTTATTCATGTTCCACATTCATATTGCATGGATTGATTGATTGGTTGTTGTTGTTTAACGTCACGTTCAGCACTATTTGCTTTACCATTGTGACCTGTTTTTTATTTCTGGAGAAAACCGGAGCACCAGGAGTGAACCACTGACTTTCGGCAGGAACTATGACAGTTCTAGACAATTAAGATTGGAGTCGAACGCACCTGCGACGAGTGGGGACTAAACCTAGAATTTTGAATATGTACATGTACTAAAAAGTGAATCTATTTAATAGTTTTTTTTTGGAATAATCAATCTCTTATCAACGGATATCCAGGTGTTACTTTAGCATGGTTGGCACTGACCGCTAGCATTACTAATGAGGCATCAATATTCGACAGGTGCATTTAGTTCTTTGATTTCAAATTGGTCACTTATGTTTTTACCCACATCAAACAAAATGCATATCTTTGTTTAATTTTCTTTTGCATAATGTACTTCCCAGGTTTTGAGATTATATGCATTTTTAACTATGATATCAAATATAAGCAGCACTTTTAATACAATAATATTCGATCTAGACCACAACTGTCAAACTTACTGACAGTTTTGACAATACTATTTCTCATTTACTACAGTACTAAAGACCTAATTTGCATAAACTTTATGAATGAAAATTACGTATTTGGTTTACATCTGCGGAGAGCCATGAGAAGGAAATCCTAACCTTATATTAATTAAATCAATCAATAAAATAATTAATGGACATTTATAGTACACGACGAACACGAGGGTCATTGGTGTATATCATGGAATTGTAAATATAATTTTATAGTTTCATGTATATATTTTTTCTCGTACGTTAACATAATAATAGCCGGATGTGTTTGGTTGTTTACATCCGTGTCCTTGGGTCTGTTGTGGAGAGTTACCGCATTGGCATTCTTATCACATCTTCTTTGTTTGTGGATAGTTGTCTCATTGGAAATCATACCACAAATCCTTAATTTGTGGACAACTGTCTCATTGGAAATCATACCACAAATCCTTAATTTGTGGACAGCTGTCTTATTGGAAATCATACCCCATCTTTTTAGTGTGTGGATAATTGTTTCATTGGAAATCACACCACATCTCTTTAATTTATGGACAGCTGTCTCATTGGAAATCATACCCCGTCTTCTTAGTGTGTGGATAATTGTTTCATTTGAAACCATACCACATCTTCTTAGTGTGTGGATAATTGTTTCATTTGAAAAAATACCACATCTTTTTAGTGTGTGGATAAATGTTTCATTTGAAACCATACCACATCTTCTTAGTGTGTGGATAATTGTTTCATTGGAAACAAGACCACATCTTCTTAGTGTGTGGATAAATGTTTCATTGGAAACCAGACCACATCTTCTTAGTGTGTGGATAAATGTTTCATTGGAAACCAGACCACATCTTCTTAGTGTGTGGATAAATGTTTCATTGGAAACCAGACCACATCTTCTTAGTGTGTGGATAATTGTTTCGTTTGAAAAAATACCACATCTTTTTAGTGTGTGGATAAATGTTTCATTGGAAACCAGACCACATCTTCTTAGTGTGTGGATAATTGTTTCATTGGAAACCAGACCACATCTTCTTAGTGTGTGGATAAATGTTTCATTGGAAACCAGACCACATCTTCTTAGTGTGTGGATAAATGTTTCATTGGAAACCAGACCACATCTTCTATAATAGTTTGTGGATAGTTGCATTTCCTTAGTTGTATTTCCAACTTGTTTCCTCGGCATCATTTCTCAGGGCTTTTTACCACGTAGACCACGAATTTCACGCATCGTATCTGTCGTTAAATATTGATTTTAGATTTGATATGAGTTCCAACCTTAAATTTCTATGTGTATATTGAATATAAAAGTAAGGAGATGTAGTATCATTGCCAATGAGACAACTATCTATAAAGACCAAATGTCAGTGTATGATTGCCAATGAGACAACTATCTATAAAGACCAAATGTCAGTGTATGATTGCCAATGAGACAACTATCTATAAAGACCAAATGTCAGTGTATGATTGCCAATGAGACAACTATCTATAAAGACCAAATGTCAGTGTATGGTTGCCAATGAGACAACTATCTATAAAGACCAAATGTCAGTGTATGATTGCCAATGAGACAACTATCTATAAAGACCAAATGTCAGTGTACTTTCTCATTGATGTTATTTCAGTGCATTATCTCAAAATATTTTTTTTCTAAACTGTATTCCAGTCACTGTGTCCCCTGGTCATGAATGAAATGATTTACCTAAATAAATCAGGAAGTATGTCCAATCAAATATGTTTAGCCAGGTACATATACATATGCATATGACAAAAACAGTATATAATTGAGGGCGATTTACAAGAATAAATAAATATAATATTGTTCAATATTTTCCGTCTTATAACGAATTAAGATTGATTGTATTGGGTGGGCGGTGCATTCACTACACTTGTTTGTTTGAAGTTCAACATTTATTTATTTGATTTTACAACCATGCCTGATAAATCACTTTAGCAGGAACTGCTTGACATTCCAGACCACCTAATTTGCTCCAGTTCTTTGTGGAGTTCGTGTTGATAATTAGAAATAAGAAGATGTGATATGAGTGCCAATGAGACAACTCTCCATCCAAGTCACAGTGTGTAAAAGTAAACAATTATGGGTCAAAGTACGGCCTTCAACACGAAGCCTTGGCTCGCACCGAACAGCAAGCTATAAAGGGCCCTAAAAAGACTAATGTAAAACAATTCAAACAGGAAAACCAACGATCTAATCTATATAAAAACGAGAAACGAGAAACACTCATGAACAACATCAACAAACGACAAACACTGAACAACAGGTTCCTTTAATGCATGTATATTGTACGTTTTGACAATTTTGAAACCTATTTTCTTGGTCATAGTGGTGAACCTCGAAATTGTGTAATCTCAACAGACCTTCAGTTGAATTTGAAATCCCAGACTTGACAAAAAAGAAAAGTATCAATGAAACATTTTTCTGTGGTATATATTTATTTACCTGAGGCATCAAGCCATCATCCTTATTCAGTAATCTTAGGAGATGATGGTTTATTGTAAACATGACCACTAAACAATACCACAACGAAGTTGTGTGTTTTTTAAATTTAGAACTATAAATACGTGTGAAATATACATAACTGCGTCACTGAATACATGTAGCTAAAAAGGATGTACAGTTCCTATTCATAAACTTAATGTTAAAGCAACCATGTAAAAAAGATGTCTGGCATTTGTGAATAGCAGTTATAAACCGTGATTAATTACAACATATGTCCAAAGCTAAAAAAGGGAATTTTAAAAAACCCTGAATATGTAGCATTCATGGTTGGAAAGTACAAGTGTATTTCCCTTACAATAGGTCATAGCTGCAAGACTTTTAGGCATCCGTACAAGAATTGGCTACATACATGTTATGAATAACGCCATAACATCGGTAAACCTCGGTTCTTTTCGGCAAATCTCGGAAAGTGTATCTACCCGGTAATAGGTAGGTTGTAGTTATGTCAGCGTATCCAATGAATTGATACCGACATCTTTAGGGGAATAAAGACATAAATTCTACCTGTTGATACTATTTTTAATACTTTTTTGTTATTTTATATTAATATGGATCTTGTCTGTATACCAGCTTTGAATATTTGGAATATCTACTCATTTTCACTTCTTCATACTACATTTGTATGAACATCAAGATTATTCTCCTTAAATCTGTACAGGGAAGTTTTATTGTTGATATTCAACCCTTATGTATCTAGTGTTAAATTAGGTATTTATATGACAGACCTTTCTTGGTATTCCTAATTATTGGAAGATTTTATATAGACAGAAGTAGTATACCGAAAACGACAAAGTTATTTTTCATTTACCTGTATATATTATGAAAACCGGTTTTTTCAAAAGTGATTATTTTCTAAGGGTTAAATATTTCGCGGTGGTGTCCTGCCATGGCTTTGTTTGGACTTGTTTGTTTGCTTTTTGGCCTTGAATGTTTGTCCCTAATATTTTATTAACTATGTATTTACTTTCAGGTATCACAGATCGAATTTATTCGTTCATAGTGTGTTAATTTACGTTTTTTGATTGAGTTAAGCCTTCCAATTGATATTTTATCGTGTGTTTTCTATGTTGTGATGTTATACTATTGTTTCAGAAAAAGGAGAAGGTTTGGTACCATTAAAACGTTTAATCCCGCTGCAAATGTTTGCACCTGTCCTAAGTCAGGAATCTGATGTACAGTAGTTGTCGTTTGTTTATGTAATTTATACGTGTTTCTCGTTTCTCGTTTTTTATATAGACTAGACCGTTGGTTTTCCCGTTTGAATGGTTTTACACTAGTAATTTTGGGGCCCT
The DNA here is from genome assembly GCA_017311375.1 of Mytilus coruscus. Classification (NCBI taxonomy): domain Eukaryota; kingdom Metazoa; phylum Mollusca; class Bivalvia; order Mytilida; family Mytilidae; genus Mytilus; species Mytilus coruscus. Next base: position 74,582,789 of record CM029606.1, read on the forward strand.
TTATAGCTTGTTGTTCGGTGTGAGCCAAGGCTCCGTGTTGAAGGCCGTACATTGACCTATAATGGTTTACTTTTATAAATTGTTATTTGGATGGAGAGTTGTCTCATTGGCACTCACACCACATCTTCCTTTATCTATAAAAGACATATTACATCTAGCCTAGGCGCTTTTAATCACAACAGTTAGAAGGCTAATTCAAAAATGAAGTTATTTGACATTCAAAATAAAAATTTTAAAAAAGTAGTGCCAAACCTGGCTAACGTCACGTCGCATATGCCTTGGATTAGAAAAACATAGCATTTTTAATAAGGTTAATATTATACGAATAATTAATTGTAATGACCGAAAAAGACACAGCAATGAATTAGGTCATCTCTCGATTAGACTACCTACGGTTCATATAACTTAGGTTTAACATCTTTTATTAACAATACAGATGCAGTATTAAGTTTATAAAACACTTGCCGACCTTTCTTTGAATCGACCATATGCATAATCAAGAATTCTTGCTTAAAATAAAAATGATAAAATTCTATTTTTTATTCCAACGCAAAAATTAATTGTGCACGTTTTTTTTTAATTGCAACATTACATTGAAAACGTTAGAAGCTATGGTACTGCCTGTAGGAAGTTAATTAAAAAGTGGCATTCCACTCCAAGCTTCTAACGATAATATTATCAATAAAGCTAACAAGATTAGGAATTGTTCTTTAAATGTTTTTGCGTTGGTTTAATATATTTATTGATAAAGGTTACCACTATACTGGTGTTACTGAACCACTACGTCTGTATTTGTGTAACGACTGATTGATTGATTGATTGATTGTTGTTTGCTCCGATTTTTCAGAGTCTACAGGATTTTTTTTAATTTCTGGTTATTGTCGTTTATATTGATATGAGCTTAACCCAATTTCATTTCTAAAAACACAAGGTGGTCCATACACATTTGGGTGTTATTGGTTTGTTTGGTTTGTTGTACAGTCCAATGATTTTAGGAAAATCCTGATATCTTTTCTTTATTGCTAGTATGTATTTATGTTTGCAGGTTTTACCAACTTATGAAGTCTTCTGTTTTGCATATAACAATAACAATAAATATTTAGTGGTACACACATTGATTTACATTAATATTTAACCCCTACTGGCAGTTCAAAGTACATTGATGCATTCTCAATTGAGATAACTTTCTTGGAATATTGTTCATTTCCCTAAACCTTTCATGACAAACAAATAGTTTGCGACGTCAAGTCTCCTCTGCTTGTCTGCGGAGACATTTAGAATAGTTTGCGACGTCAAGTCTCCTCTGCTTGTCTGCGGAGACATTTAGTAAGTAAAACAGACTTTTCCTATTTTCACGTCACCTTTATAGATTAGTTTCACAGGTCAAATGTAGAGGTGATTCTATAAGGGAGCTACCATTTGATTTTTAGGGGGGGAAAGGGGGCTAGGATGAAATTTGAAAAAAATAGGCAGGACAGGAGTTTTGAGTAAAAAAAAGGCAGGATGAGACACTTGCAAAAAAAAAGTCAGGATGAAAATTCAGGTAAAAAAAGTCAGGATAAACTTTAAAAAAAAAGGCAGGACCGAATAGAGTGAAAAATAAAAAGGCAGGACAGAGATTACAACTAAAAAAAAATGCAGGACAAAATTTTTCATCCTTGCCCCCAAAAAAATCAAATGGTAGCTCCCTAAGATGAATAGCTTTTAAATTAGTAATCAACATTATGGAAACTTAAGATAGATACGTGTGTTTGTTTTTGTTATAGACAAGCATATGAAAGTCTCGTATTTTTTCTCTGAAATCTATGAGAAGAATTTTTGGAAATACATAAGGATTTTTTTTTAAATCGACCAAAAATGTATTTGACATGTAGTTTTGTTTGTTAAAGATTGACGGAGAATGAACAAATCGCCTGGAAAAATAATTTCCATACAAATTAGCCTAAAAAAAAGCTCGAGGAGGTTTGAAAAGTCCAGAGGAGTTACGAATATAACGTATAAGTTTAAAACGTAAGAAACGAAATTCTCCTTGGAAAAAAAAACAACTACTCGACCTTAGAAATAAATGTCAATAAGGCATTAATTATATAAATAACAAACCATTACATCACGAGCAAAGTGCTTTAGTAGGTTAACTGCATTGATTTATGTAGTTAAACAACCAATGCTTTTTGCAATTCATTTTTTTTTTTTGGCAATAAAATATGTAAAGTTGTTATGTTTGGCACACATTTTTAATGATGTATTATATGGTTTGTTTTAAATAGTTTTTTTTTTCTTTATCTTGGGAGAAAGTGTCGTAATATAAAAAATAAAGACATGCTTCTCTGCCTTTGTAATTAAACTAACAAAATAATTAAGGAAATGAAAATATTTAAAAAATATTTTGATAGCTCCTTATGTCTGACAACTACAAAAATAAGTTATTTCATATGCAAGCTTTACATTTAAAGTCATATGAAGCGAGTGCCTTGAAATTGTAATGTTAATGAAATTATTGAACCAATGCATTGATATATGCTTAACTAAGTCCTGTATGCATGAATCTTTACATTTATTACGAATCCATAACGAAAAAAAGACCAAAAAATAGTTCATTTAGTCAAAATTTAGTGGCGTAATAATTAACTTTCGGGTTTTATTGTCGAAGTTTACTGAATGTGACCTAATTAAAAAAATCAACACAAAATCATGGAGCACGTGAAAAATAAGTGAGATAATAGACATGCAATAGGGCGATGTAAATTTTAAAAATATTTTCAATGCTTTCCATTTGTTAATTAAACTTTGTCATAACAGTTGTTGAATGATTTGGTATATTAGAATTGTTCTTTTAGAAACAATTAACACTATCTTACTTCCATGTTTGTTTACCTTTTCTTTCATCATGGGTGTTCCCTTTCACTTGCGCTATACGACTGCCTTAGTACTAACGAGAGGACTCTTGGTTAAGGCCACTGCATACGGAAAAACTATAATAAAATCCGACTTCAAACTCGTGCCAGACTTAAGGACATTATATTTTTATTCAAATTAATCGAATTAGTTCTGCAGTAACAAAAATAACGTAACTATGTTTCCGAAGGAGGTACTATTATGAGATCCATGATTAGGCCTCTAAAATTGCAATAAAAAAAATAAATTAAATATTGATTGCCCCGAATAAACATTCTAGTTTGTTTTAAAACCATTGCAAGCCTATAACTGGGTTTTTCGTGGGGGTAGTAAAAGGGAGAGAAACAATCGATAACTAAATAAGGGATAGTTATTTGATTACCTATGAACAAATGACTATTGTTGTAATCCAACTTCACATTGGCTATTTATCAGCTTGAACCAATCACACATAATTTTTAATGATAATGTTGCTTAATTTTGACCCTCTCTATTCGAGATGCCCGAGAAAACATCAGAAAATCTGAAATACTCTTTGTGTTATGATAATGCTTGAAAACCATAGGTAATCACTCATAAGTCACTTTAATCCAAACACACTTGTAAACTTCACATCCAAATGTGTCAGCCAGAATAGGTTGGCATGTATTTTGGTTTTGAGCCTACTCGTGTAGAAGTCATTCACCTAAACACGTCTCATGCAAACTTAAAATGCATCATTACATTCAAGTGTTCATAAAACAATTTTGGGTCTTATTCCACTATAAATCAATCAGGTATCTACCATTTTATAAGTTTAGAGTGCATTTAACAGGTCCCGACCAATTAGACAATTTTGTTTCTTTTAATCCCTTGAACCACTCGTTGGTTAAATGGTTGTGTGATTTACATCTAAATGTAATAGGAAAATTATATTCGGATCAACGAGGGTCCTGAAATGATAAGAGAAGCAATATATAAATATCACATAGCTGAGAGGGTGATAGTATATAAATAACACATAGCTGAGAGGGTGATAGTATATAAATAACACATAGCTGAGAGGGTGATAGGGCAGATTGTTACCCCGAGAAAACATTGTCAACTGAGGCGAAGCCAAGGTTGGCAATATCTTTTCGAAGGGTAACAATCTGCTCTATCACCCTCTCAGATATGTGTTATTTAATTTATTAAACTGAATGTTCTGTTATTACTGTCTATTAAATTTCAAATTCAAAGTAATAAACTATGTCGTCTTGTACATAACAATCATCCGTATTTATTAAAGCGCACACTTGAGCAAGCGTCTCCGTGAAGGGTAATATAGTATTTGTCATGGGATAGAGTAAATTGTCTCCCTCGTATTAACCAATCAAAATCTGTCATTTTGACATGAAGTATAATACATTCTAATACTTTATCCTATTATTCAAGACACTGGTCTAGTCTCGATAGTTTAATATCAGTCAAACTTGAAAATACTTTGCAAGCCTTGCATTTTATATGAAAATAACACTATATCGGTAATTTCGTGTGTCCGAAGCGCATTATTAGATTGACCTTCATCAGAAACGGCCAAACCAAAACATTTGAAAGCTAAGGAAGACCAAACACGTGAAAAGCTATATATAAATAAAAGGGACATAAAAAGATGTTAAAATTTTATCTATCTCTGTTGGATACAATCTGAACATGGACAGAAGTACCACAACAAAGAGTTTTATCCTAAATTAAAGTCACATTGCATGTAAGACATATATTGTAATATATTTTGCAGGTATTTACAACACTATATTTATGAAAAGTTATAACACTTATCCTTGACACAATAGTGGTAATATCCGGAGTCCACAAGAAAAAACACGGTGGTATCAATTTCCGGAGTAACAAAATTGATAATTAACAGTAGAAGTGTGTGACATTTTACAACACATATAAATGTAACATGTCAATCTGTCGTACGACTAACGAGGACATGATATATATGTCGACTAATTAAATCATAATATATTAGTAGTACTGAGACACTTTAAGAGTGACATAGGTAAACTAAACAGGAAGAGCAAAAATATAGGGGATTTCATTTTAAACAGCCTGTATATATACAGCCACACAAGCAGATTTGTAACGTATATATATATATATATATATATATAAAACATTCCTACATGTTTCCTCTACCCTTTTGGTATATGTTAATATGATATTGAAAACAATTTTTATCTAAGTTTTTTGCATATGATTAGTTGTCCAAACTGTTTTATCTCCCTCTTTCTCGATTGATCGACCACACTTACCGTTCCTTCCAACCCCTGAATTTGTCGGACACTGACAGTCTTTCGGGGATTATCATGCTATATTCTATATCATGTAATCCGGAATGTTGTCTTAGTGTCTATTAGCCAAATCCAAAATTGGGCAAAAACTTAAGGGTCAAAACCAGTAGTTTTCAACAATGACTTTTATACAAGAAGCCCTCAAAATGTACTCGTAAATAGCTAATGAGAGTATTTATACATTAAGAAATATATATGTACATGCATACAACTAAATTAAGTTGGTTAATTAGACTTTTTTATGTATGGTCGATCCTGAAATGAAACTTATTTACAATGAAAAATACCTAGTAAAACATTGAAAATCGTATGGAATAAAATGGAGTGAAGGATTTGGATTTGTAGAATTACATGTTCAATTGTTCATGTAAGATTTAGAATATTTTGTAAATGTTAGTAAGTCACCCTAAATGTAAAATAAATACGCGACATTGATTCATTCTCTTAGGAATTTTGATATAAAAAAATTTCAAAATTTGAATATATCTTACTGTATTTTGAATGTATCTATCAGTGTGTAATTTACTTCATGTAGGTCGTAATAAATCAAAGATATGTGTTTATATCCTACTCTATTTTACACGTATCAGTGTTTATCTTGGTCTTCATAAATCAAAGATATATGTGCATATATCCGTCTGTATTTTGCACTTTTCAGTGTGTAACCTTGTCCATTTGACGTAATAAATTCAAATACACACATATTAGGAGGAAAATGAACATCATTTATTTTGATTAAATCATTGACAATTCTAATGAATAATTTGAAGTAAACAAACAAAATAAAAACCAAATAAGATAATTGATAAATGAAGGAGGGTCTTGATGGGGTTTACAGCATAGGGATTAATAGGTAAATCTTACAGAAAAAAGGGACAACAAAAATAAAGAACAGAGAAAAAAAAAGGCCCAAAAATAGAGAATAGAGAATAACAAGTGCTAAAATATCAAGTATAGAGAATTATTGGAGAAAATTATAAAGAATAGAGAATAAAGGGGTGCTAAAAATAAAAAAAATAGTCTAAGAGGTTAATATGCAAAATTTATAAAGAATGTAGAGAAAATGGCATACAAAATGAAAAGAATACAAAATTGAAGGCCCCAATCCAGACCCTTATAAAGCATTAAAGTTGATCGATATAGTCTTTGAAGACAGTCAAAACATCTTTATTTTAAAAATCTGCATTGATGTTTACAATGAAATTAGACTGTTATCTATAAACAAGGAATTCATTGCCAAAGGATAGACATAACTGGTTAATATCCGCCAAGGCCGTGTTACGTTATATTTATTCAAAATCTTTATTTTACAATAAATCAAAGTCTGTTCGTACGACATAACGTGTAGATGCATTTGGACTAAAAATCTCAAAAATGGTATCACAAACCAAAGGGCATTAAAATGTGTTTGCTTAGGTTCTTCCACTCAGCTTACGATCTATGTTGAGAAGGTTTTGGATGTATAAATACTCGGTCACGTCTGGTCGGAACCGTGGACGTTAATTCCGATGACACTCGTTTGGAGAGTTGTTCGCTCTTGGCACAATATAAAACCATAGCAATTAACATTAGTACCTGTTAAAATTTCCTCTCAGTGGCAGTCTAAATCAGCCAAGTCATTTCATCCTAGATAACACTCTTTGCCGAATCATATGTCATTTATTTTTCTATCAAATTGTATTGTCCTGAAATATTAATGAACTATGGCAACTGAACGTTAAACAAACAACGATTAATCAATCAAGCAATCAACAAATAAATCAACCAATCAACCAATCAATCAATAATCAATCAATCAAGCAATAATTAATCAACCAATCAATCAATCATAAATGATCAATCAATTTAAATCCGTTTTAATTGAAACTCCATCTGAATATTGTCCTTTTGATGAGAACAATTTATTCGGATATAAGTTTGAGAATTCTGTGAACCTTTTCGTCTGTACTTTGTGCTTTAAGCTGAATTTAAAACGCACCTTAAGAATTGCAGGTATAAGCTAAAAATGAAGTTACACCATGCAAGTAACACAATAGTTTTTGTCAATATTGTTTTTCTCTAAAATATTTTAAATATGGGCTCTTGTAAATACATATGATATCGTTGAATTTCTACATTATTTCAAACAATTGCTGTATCATTTTAAATCATAATTAAAAAAAAAAAACTACAACTCCTTATCTTAGATAGAAAAAAAAGAATAATTTAAAAACACACAGCTTCTACCGGTAACGACGATTTTTTTAGACTGAGAAACCGAGGAAGGGGGGATTTCAGCCTAATATCTATGATTTTTAACTTTTCGAAAAGCATTAACTGCAGGACATTTAGCTTTGCTTCACAAAAGAACATAAAATGTTAGCATAAAAAAGAATATGAATTTTGTGCAACAATTAAATTTGGTACTTTTAACTATAAGTATTACTTAACACGACAGATATTTTCAGAGTCATTAGTCTATATTCATATACAAACAAATATTTTTCATTGTTTTGTTGACGTTTTGTTGCAATTAGGATACTAGTATATATACGGTGGGTAAATGGAATTCGTGTCGTTCAATGTAAGTTTCTGTGCTGTGTTTTTTGTTTTTATGTTCGCTTTTACGTTATTTTCCTTTTTGTCATAGTGTTGTTGTCTTTTTTCGACTAATGGTTTTTAGCTTCCCCATGGTATCTTCTGACCTTTTCTTAGAAAATAAATCAAGTATGTTTTAGTCACACGATCAAGTTTTACTCAAGTGACATGGTCAAGCTGTACTGAAGTCACATGGTCAAGTTGTACTGTTCAAAGTCACATGGTCACGTTATAATCAAGTTGTACTTTTAAAAGTCACATGGTCACGCTATACTCAAGTTGTACTTTTAAAAGTCACATGGTCACGCTATACTCAAGTTGTACTTTTAAAAGACACATGGTCAAGTTGTACTTTTATAAGTCACATGGTCAAATTGCGATACAACAACGGCATAATGTTAATGTTTTTAAACTGATTAATTTTTTGTCTGACAAAATTTTGAAGAGGTTAAATCAGAATTAGCTTTAAAACGGAAAACAATTACAGTTACGTGATTTTTATAAATATATCTGAAATACACATACTTAATCATTTTATTTCTTATCTAAATGTCAGTGGAACAAAGATTGTATTTAGATTTGAAAAAAGGGTAATTTTTTTAGTTTTGAATATGTAAAGATTTCGCATAGATTATATTTTAATGAAGTAGATTTCTTAACTAATATATTTTGAGAAATGAGAATATTAACCTGGTAACTTTTTTGTTTGCATACATGTACTTAAAAGGTTAATTGCCGTATGCACTAAAATAATGACTTTGTATAATGTTGTCATTTTTTCTGCAATGATATTTCCTTTTTGGTTAATTTTATAATATTGCTGTCAATCATTAGAATTAGTTGGTTTTTCCAGTGTTTATTTTTATCTTTAGTTTTCAAAGTGCAAAATAAAGTCCTATCAAAATTGTCATGAAAAAGCGACTGCAATAAAACAAAACAAAAACGAGAAAAAACCCACATGATATATGATTGCGTGCATACAACACGTGTTTTTGCATTAACCTTCACCAGACACGCTCCAAAACAAAAGTTGGGAAAAACCAAAATATTTAACTTTATGAGAGCAACGTTAAAAAGGGTATGAAAATAAAGTACATATTAACCAACAAAAAATATTTAACGAAAAGAAGACTTAATACATTGCGCGAGTCAGTAGCGTTTTCTTAGGTAAAATTGCATTAGGAAAGCTCAAACCAAACCATTTGAAAACCAAGGATGTCTGAATACCCGAAAACGCGAGGATCCACATGACACGGACCTTAAAAGAATAGCCAAAATAATGTCAACTTTGCTTGAGGAATTTTAAAACTTGGTTTCTAAATAATTTCTTATTTTATGAACATAGAATTAAAAAAGGCATGATTGTTATAAATCTTGTCAGTACCGAATCACTGTCTACTGAGCTCATGATAACCTCGGGGACTTACACTCCATCATCAGTGCTAAGAAATGAAAATATCACTTTACAAATTGTGTGTGTCCGAAGAGTCATGTGTTTACGTGTCATGCATTGTTTCTCGTCAAAACCCGTATGCCTGCAAATGAACAAAATAAACGAAAACAAAAAATGCTACGTATATATAAGTGCGGTTTGACTATTTGCTTTTGGCCATGTTAGATGGAAATAAGCCCTACTTCTTTTCTACCGTTTAATGATATAGTTCAAATCATGGATATTTTTACATATTTTTTTACTAGTTTAGTTAAACATTGACAGTCAGTTTAATAATAAGATGGATGTTTTTTAAGCATGATTGAACATTGCCTTAGTTGAAGACATAGTCAATGCTAAACACAACATTGTTCTATAAATATTGGTAGCTTTTTTTAACGTATACTAGCAATATTAAAAATACATTTCTTTGCAATAATATATAATTGACTTATTTAACAATTAAGAAAAGTGCATAGTGTCTTTTCTAAATGAATAATGGGAGATGATGGTTATATGTCAATGAAATAGCAACCCAACGACACAAATAACCATAGAAATCTAAGGGTGCTACCATTTGATTTTAAAAGGGGGGGGGAGGGGGCTAGGATAAAATTTGAAAAAAAGGCAGGACAGGAGTTTTGAGTAAAAAGAAAGGCAGGATGAGATGCTTGGCAAAAAAAAAAAAAAAGAACAGGATGACAATTTATGCAAAAAAAAAAATCAGGATAAACTAAAAAAAAAAAAAAAAAAGGCAGGACCGAATAGAGTGAAAAATAAAAAGGCAGGACAGAGATTACAATTTAAAAAAAATGGAGGACAAAATTTTTCATCCTAGCCCCCTAAAAATCAAATGGTAGCTCCCTTAAGACTACCAAAAGTATTTTTCAATAAACAGATGTCTATACAATATACCAAGCACTATATAGTCCCGATTAAAAAAAAAAAAAAAAAAAAAATACGTTGCAAAAAAAGTAAACAGAAAAAAATCAAAGATTGGTCATCCATGTCCATTTTTTCCCAAAATAACACAAATACTTTTTAACTACAAATACCTAACTAGGGGCGTGACAGAAAAGACAGCTAATATGTTGATTCATGTGGAATGATATTGTTTTGTGCTAAATTCACAAACTGACTTCTTTATTCTATCTTTAAAAATAGTGTCAGTATAAACAGTTTCAAACCAGTTCCATTGCTTTCATAGTAAACTTTTTTTTTAAAATTCATTGTTGCTGTGTTGAGTCGATGTTGTCTTCAATTATTTATGTTGTGCTTCACCATAATTGCGTAATGCATGTAATAAAAAAATGCCATCTCCCATAAAAAAACTGAAATAAAATATTGTAAGGCTTTCAACAACATCGCAACTAGGAAATGATGTTTTGTGATAGCTTAATTGTCGTAATTTCCTAACGTGCAGTGACACGTACTTCTTGCAGATTCCGGAATTAGAAAAAACTCAATCCAGTACAGTACATAGCCAAAGTTCTCCATAGTGAGTCAAACAAAAGAAGGGTTTGAAATTTGAACTACTATTCAAAAAAAAAAATGTGGAAAAAAAAATATTTTCAATTGAAAAATTATAATGACCTAATTTCAAAATTCAGATTTTCTATTTAGAGAAACAATGTCTTCATTGCCTAATTTCCTGTTGATATTTGACCGACACAATTTCATATATAGCAAATTTGACACGAGGATTAAAAGATAAAGTTTATGACTGATAATTATATTCATGCGTCATATGTGTATTTCATCCGAACCTCGGTATCATAATACAATGACGTCATGATGTGCATTGTCATCATCTGTAATGTCTACCATATATAGAATAACATTAGTCTTATTGATGTTGACAGTATCATACTGTATTTTAGATGTTAAAGAAGGAACAAAAAGTACATCCCAGTGAAATAAAAAGATGTGGGTTGTATACATCAATTGGATCGCTCCTCTTGTTTGAATTTTTGTCAGATATTCGGAATCCTTTGGTTTTATCCATGTAGTGCCAATGAAAAAAAATTTGCCCGCTAACCTCTACTTTTCTTTTCATAATTTAATTACATATAGTTTAAAAAAGCCATATATGAAAATCTTATAAAATCCTTGTTATTTTTTCATAGTTTTGACAGGAAAAAAGGTGTCAATGTAAAATGTATGAACAGTCTAGAGAGAATCATTTTCCGCCAAAAAGAACACGGACCTTTCATTTTTTCTGCTTTCTAAGTTCCATTATTCATATACTATCAATTTATAACAGTCTTTTAAAAAGCTTGTTATTTTTTAACAGAGGAGCGGAACATCCTTAACTCAGATAGATTGTCCCATTGTTCAACTGGCGTCACGAAAACTATAGTACACACTTTTTTTTTAAAGTTTCTTTGTACATTGTATTAAAAGTACAAATGGCATTAAATTTTGATGGTTTTTTGAACTGTACATCCACAGCCCACTCATTCGACAAAGGTATGTTCAATCAGATCCCTAAAATAGTTCTATCAAAAACCACGCGCTTAAACTATTCAATTTACACCTTTGAATTATTCGAACTACTTTTGTGACTGCCTACAGTCATTACAATTGTTATTGTGATGTCCAGGTGACTTTCTCTTTTATAGTTGTAATGGACGAGATTGTATCTACAAATTTGTACACTTAAGCCTAGGAATGTAATGAAGTCTTGTCTTTTCTAATTTCATTCTGACCATGCATGTAATATTTGCCAATGGACTTCAAGCAAATATCAATCCATCAATCGATCTATTCTACTAGTCTTTTACCCTGGGAGTCATGTTAAGATGATTTTATAATAGAAATATATGACATTGTTTTTATCATTAAATATTATAAATAAATGGAGATTTTTGGCATACCCGTAAATGAGGATGCAACCAAACTATATATATAGAGAAAAACCTATGCACTCTGTAGGTCAGTATATTAATATCTTCAACAATTGAAATGAAATGAACACTTTATAAATTTCGTGCTTTCGAAGCGCTTTTCTAGATTTATTTTCACTAGGAGCGCTCAAACTTAAACAATTGAAAGTCAGGGATGCGTAAATACGCTACAACGTAAGGGATGCGTAAATACGCTACAACGTAAGGATCCAGCTATTTGACAAAAAAGGACACACATACACAGAATAACAAAATTAATCTAATGTTCGTCTTTAAAAGGTATAAATACATTAAAAAGTTCATGAAAATGTCGATTACATTACACTTTTATAATTAAAAACATATCATTTTGAAGATTATTTTTATAACTTTATTACACATCTGTGTAATTGTTAATCTAAAAACATGTAAAGCTGTCCATATAAATAGTTACTCGAAAAGTGTCTAGTATTTTAACGAGTGTTTGCCTTTTATATATGAACAGTTTTTAGTAGAATTTCCAGATAAAGGAAAAACACTTCTGTAAACAGGAAGACGATGTGTAACTTTCACATCATTCAGTTACATACATGTAGTGCATAAAAGTATAATATATACATCAGTCTTGTTTTTGGACATTGATCTTTGCATGACCAATTGACAAACTGTCCTTTCTGTTACGCCCCTAGTATTTATAGTCTATGATATTACAATAAAGAACCATTCAAACTGAATCATTAGTATTTTCTAGTTTTTTATTGATGGTTTTATTTTTTGCTGTCACAACAAAGTTCCAACGCCTCAGCATACGCCCAAATTCATCTGTGTTTCAAGGTCACTTGCTGGTACGAGATCTGTCTGAGAATGCGATAAGAGGTCATGCCCACATATAACTTTGGTTGTTTTGTACCGACTGTTTCTTACAATTATTTTGAAATTTGTGCTTTCTAGTTTTGTCAAAAGCGTTGCTAAGATAAAAAAAAATAAAATAAATAAATTCGAAATATTAAAATGAACGGAAAAAGTCACTGTGTAAATAACCTTGATTTTAAAGAAATTTTCAAAATAAAACAAGCATGTTTTCTTTCTGTCAAACACAATGGTTTATGGGCTATTTGCGGACTTTTTGATCATGATATAATTGTATCACATTTTAAAATCTTACATATTTAATGTTTATGCCAGTTAATATAAAGCATAAATTCATCGTTCTATTAACCTCTTATTACAAAGGTCACATTTTTTTAATAAGAATAAACTTCGATATTATTGTATTTTGATGTAACGAAAACGACTGAATAGCATGAAAGCGATAATTTTTTTTTATTTTAACAAATTGAAAAGTGATTTGCACTTGTTTTTAGGACTTTAAAATGTTGCCCTGAGCAGGTAAAATCAGGTCATTGGAATATTGGTAAGGACTATTTTAAAATCTTATTTATCTATTCAGGGTGTGAGATCTTAGATGACAAGATTTATAGATATTTGTGGTGTGAAATCTATTATCTGATCTGTCTTATTTGACAAATAGATAGGTGTGGGAGTGCATAAACTTATTGTGTGTATTGACACATGGGAGGATTTATCACTGTAAAACAGAAGTTAAATGGGAGATTAATGAAAATTTGACACTTTGATATTGATGCTTTTTTATAAAAATGTCGCTCGAGAGAGTGATCACGACTAATATCATCATTAAACTTAATAGCAAAAAAAGGAATAAAAAATGTATTGCCTGTGTACTGTAGTGTCGAGCTTGTCTTTGATTTGTTTTGATTTGTTTGTTTCGTCAAATTGTCATGGGAATTCAAAATTCTATTATACGTCTTCAGGTACAAACTTTTAACAGACATTTTAACGAATTATACATAAATTATATGGTCCAAAGTATTATTAATTCTGCATTACGACATATTTTCTACAATCACTTGGTCCATTTTAGTATACCGAGCTCTTTCCTTAAATCACAAAAAGATGCTTAAAATGGATAGAACCCATACAATTCCCCTGAACTTATACAAATTTCCTTCTCTTTTGTAATCTTTCTGAAATTCAATCATCACATTGAACACATAAACTGCTTGAAAATGGCTCAAATCTTCAATGTCAACAGATTTTTGCGATTATTTGTAGTAAGTATGATATTTCTAAACGAACCCAAAATGCTTCTGGTAGTACACCTGTGACATGTCTAGCAATATTGTATCAAAATGGTCTATTATGGTAATGTGTGGCACCGAATAACATTCTGATACATGTAGGCTGAAAAATCCCATATGAGTGAAAAAAAAAAAAAAACATACATAGGAAAGTCTTGAAATAGATTTAAAATATAAAATAACTTTTTAATAATTAACTTTTACATGTGACAATGTACACATGCATTTAATTTTACATCAAACTAATGCCAATTTTGTTTTTTTTTAACTGTAGGTGTCGCCACTAAATATAACAGATGGACTTACAATACAAGAAAAAATAGTTGTAGTAAATTATTTATCTGCTATAGAACAGAAAGAAGAGAAGGAGCATCATTTATCTGTAAGTATAACCGAAAAAGCAGGAAGATAGTGTATTGATTTTTAACACAAAAATCCCTATACTCACTTGCAAAAATTCCTATACGCACTTGCGAAAATCCCTATACGCACTTGCAAAATCCCTATACGCACTTGCAAAAATCCCTAAACGCACTTGCAAAAATCCCTATACGCACTTGCAAACATCCCTATACGCACTTGCAAAAATCCCTAAACGCACTTGCAAAAATCCCTAAACGCACTTGCAAAATCCTAACGCGCTTGCAAAAATCCCTATACGCACTTGCAAAAATCCCTAAACGCACTTGCAAAAATCCCTAAACGCACTTGCAAAAATCCCTATACACACTTGCAAAAACCCAAACACAAAAGAACAGCGAAAGCGCTGTAACAGCTATAGTAGTTCTTCATCTGAATGGTTCTTAACATTGCTGAGTTTTGTAAGTTTACGTGAAAAATTGAATTATAGCTAGATTTTATTATTGTTTATATATGATGTACTAAAATAAGAAGTTATTATTAAAGGGCTTGATAAGATAAATAATGATTGGGACCGCCCACTTTATTTTATTTTGGACTTTACTACAATAAAATTGAACTTGATCTGGCGCAATTTCTCAATAAACCACATGCAAACCACTCGTGTAGGCCTTTATGATTGTGGTATGCCTTGATTAATCGCTCGACGATGCGATGTACAATATAATTTTACGGGATGATTCGAATCTTTGATAAATGCATGAGCGCTTGTATGCGTAAAATGCAGAGGAAGATAATTGGGGAAAATGAAAGATGAAGCAATCTTGATCTCTATACCTAGGGCAATTCTGATCTCTATACCTAGGGCAATCTTTATCTTTATACATTGGTTTGATCATGCCTTACTACTTGCGTAATTTCATATTTGTCAATACTTAAGAACCCGGAAAAACATTATTTACACAACAAAATATAAATTTTCTTTGAAGGTGATGCATCATATTTTGAAACCCACAACAAAGCATTTTTGTCTACGCAATTGCAACTCCCATTATTTTAGTAAATATTTGAATTGCTAATTAGATTGTTATAAAATGTAAAATAATTTCTATGATCTTCTGTTTGACGTTCCTGCGTCTGCGGAAGTTATTTTATCGTTTCAAATATTTTCCTCTGTACGTTTTATAAAAAAAACTGGTTGCATTCCATAAACCTGAAAATATCTACAAGAAAAGATGATTTATTGTAGTTTGCTTAACGTCCAGTGGCAAATATTACATGCATATTCAGGACGAATAAGAAAGGATACATAGAAACTGCTATTTAGAGACATCTGTGTCCAAGTTAGGGTTCCAATAGGATACACCGCTCCGGTCACAATGCCATGTATAGAAATAGTCTCAGATCACTAGGTCACTTTAAAGCAAAATATACAGTTCTGAACTGATCAGATTCTCGTTTTTGAACATTTGTAAAAGTCACAGGTCCTTTTAAATGAGACGCCAGATCGCAAGTTTGCCCTTTAGAATATTGAATAGATATAAAAAAAATATTACATAATGTTTTTTTTCTCTTTTAGACGAAATCCACAACAGATAATACAGTTCCATATGTTTTTGAAGAAGACATAATTTTGACTCCAAAACAGGCTCAAATTATTTATGAAAGTAGAAATCCTCGACAAAAACGAAAGTTAAATACAGATTTACAACGACATTGGCAGCTTCCTATACAGTATGCATTTGACGGATCTCATAGTAAGTAACAGCTACCTGTACAGTATGCATTTGACGGATCTCATAGTAAGTAACAGCTACCTGTACAGTATGCATTCAATTGAGCTCACAAGTAACAGCTACCTATACTGTATGCATTTGACGGATCTCATAGTAAGTAACAGCTACCTGTACAGTATGCATTTGACGGATCTCATAGTAAGTAACAGCTACCTGTACAGTATGCATTTGGCGGATCTCATTGTAAGTAACAGCTACCTGTATAGTATGCATTCAGTTGAGCTCACAAGTAACAGCTACCTATACTGTATGTATTCAATCGAGCTCACAAGTAACAATTAACTATACAGAATGTAGTTGATGTATCTCGCAGTTAGTATACTAGGTTGCATTTGATTGCACAGTTAGAAACAATTGTTTTTCCTATACAGTATGCAATTAAAGGATCTAAAAAAGTTTACCGATACAGAACGCTATTGATGTTTAGCATTGTAACAAAAATCCTATACTCTATACATACAATGAATCTCATAGTGAGGCAGAGTTACCTATACAGAATGCATTTGATTGGTCTGACTGTAAGATCCCATAAATCACGCATTAAATGTATGAGGGTGTGGATGGAGGTTTACAGAATAGAGAATAATGGGCAATGAATGTAAAGAATACAGAAAAATGGACAAACAAAAAAGAATAAAGAATAATGAGGTGCTTAAATATAAAGAATAGAGAATAATGAGGTGCTTAAATATAAAGAATAGAGAATAATGAGGTGCTTAAATATAAAGAATAGAGAATAATGAGGTGCTTAAATATAAAGAATGGATAATAATGGGCAAAAAAAAAAAAAAAAAAAAAAAATTTGAAAATAAGGTCCTAAAAAATTAAAGAAATGAAGGACCCCCATCCAAACCCTTGTGTAATGTATCGCATAGAATGTAGCATCAAACTAAACAGTACGCATTTCATGGATCGCAAAATAATTAAGTAACGCTACAGCTGCCTATACAGAATGTAATGGATACCAGTAAGTTACAGCTGCCCATACATAATGTAATGGATATCAGTAAGTTAAAGCTACCTATACAGAATGTAATGGATACCAGTAAGTTACAGCTACCAATACAGAATGTAATGGATACCAGTAAGTTACAGCTACCAATACAGAATGTAATGGATACCAGTAAGTTACAGCTACCTATACAGAATGTAATGGATACCAGTAAGTTACAGCTGCCCATACATAATGTAATGGATATCAGTAAGTTAAAGCTACCTATACAGAATGTAATGGATACCAGTAAGTTACAGCTACCAATACAGAATGTAATGGATACCAGTAAGTTACAGCTACCTATACAGAATGTAATGGATACCAGTAAGTTACAGCTACCAATACAGAATGTAATGGATACCAGTAAGTTACAGCTACCTATACAGAATGTAATGGATACCAGTAAGTTACAGCTACCTATACAGAATGTAATGGATACCAGTAAGTTACAGCTACCTATACAGAATGTAATGGATACCAGTAAGTTACAGCTACCAATACAGAATGTAATGGATACCAGTAAGTTACAGCTTCCTATACAGAATGTAATGGATACCAGTAAGTTACAGCTGCCAATACAGAATGTAATAGATACCAGTAAGTTACAGCTACCTATACAGAATGTAATGGATACCAGTAAGTTACAGCTACCAATACAGAATGTAATGGATACCAGTAAGTTACAGCTTCCTATACAGAATGCATTTATTGGATCTCGGTGAGTAACAGCTACCTATACAGAATGCAATAATTGGATCTCGGTAAGTAACAGCTACCTATACAGAATGCAATAATTGGATCTCGGTAAGTAACAGCTACCTATACAAAATGCAATAATTGGATCTCGGTAGTAACAACTACCTATACAGAATGCAATAATTGGATCTCGGTAAGTAACAGCTACCTACACAAAATGCAATAATTGGATCTCGGTAAGTAACAGCTACCTATACAAAATGCAATAATTGGATCTCGGTAAGTAACAACTACCTATACAGAATGCAATAATTGGATCTCAGTAAGTAACAGCTACCTATACAAAATGCAATAATTGGATCTCGGTAAGTAACAGCTACCTATACAGAATGCATTTATTGGATCTCGGTGAGTAACAGCTACCTATACAGAATGCATATAAGGTTCTTAGTATTAAGTAACAGCTACCTATACAAAATGCATTTATTGGATCTCGGTAAGTAACAACTACCTATACAAAATGCAATAATTGGATCTCGGTAAGTAACAACTACCTATACAAAATGCAATAAATGGATCTCGGTAAGTAACAACTACCTATACAGTATGCATTTAATTGATCTCAGTAAGTAGCAGGTACAGGACCTATACAGAATACAATATCATGGATATTGTGACAAGTAACAGGAAAATTACAATATGCATTCGATAGACCACATACTTAGTAATTCATAGTTTGTAATGAATTTGAAATATACGTGCACCTCAAGCTGTGTTATCGAGTTTTCTTCTGTTTTAAAGCTACTGTTAAGTAGACGTATGCCCCATATCCCTTTTATATTCGTAAACGAATTCGAAAAAAAATCAAAGAATTGTAGGACTGTCACACTTTAAGATAAACAGTGTATATTTTAAACTAAGTGAACCCACAGATCTTTTCATTTTTAATGCCGCTACATGCTAACGGAATATATTTCCAAAAATGAATTTTATTTAAAAAGACAATATCTTAAATACCTATTTTTTCTGGATTTTAGATGAGTCTGAGAAAAGTATTATACGACGTGCTTTAAATTACTGGGAGAGTTATACATGTATTACATTCGAAGAAATAACATATAAAGACAACTCCAGTGTGAATGAAAACAAAGTTTACATTGTATTCACAAGCAATGAAGGGTGAGTATTGAACGACTTCAAGTTCACTCATTTATATGAGTCGTATGTATTTAAACTTTTTGGATGAATCCTTTAATAACAGCAGTTTTTTCCTTTTCATTTTTAAACAACAACAAAAACAAAAAACATAAAAAAACATAAAAAAAAAAAAAAAAAAAATACGTTGATGTTACTACATTAAAATGATATTGATGTCATGTAATAATGAGTTTATTTTTCGTGCCTTTTTCGTGCCATTCGCCCTGGTAACTAATATAAACCTTAAGTGTTTTTTTCTACAAAAAAATCGTAAACAAAGTAGCAAGTAAGAGTTATCTCCCTTCTTCGAAATTAAAAACTCCTTTTTAGGTATTAAATGCCAATGAATACTACAAGCACTCTTTTCAAAATCAAACCATATTTAGTGTTAGAAATTTTTTAATCAAATTGAATAAAATAAACATTCCTAAGTCGCTGAAGCATTAATGACTAATACATTTCTTGCAATTGAGATGGATAGATTTTGGAGCCATATAGTGTATGAAATAGCATTGACCTATTTGTAAAATAACTAACTTTTATAACGATAAAAACAGGTGATGACAGACGACGCTGATTGCGTTCTTTAAATCGTCAGATATTATCAATGGTTTGCCTTCCGCGACATTCTTTGCAGGCGAGACATAAAAAAAAAAATAAAACAAAGCAAAATATTGTTTACAAACATGTAAGCTGTAAAAAAATGTAAGCTGTAAAAAAATCAAGAAAGTAAATTTGTCGATTCATTTGCAATTAAATTCGACATTTGTCTCGTTATGTCGAATATATAATTATAGACATTTTGCCTGTAGGTGTTATCCATTATTGAGAACATTTTTTGCACTAATTATTTATATGGTAAATATAACGACTTGTTGTATATGTAGATATTTAAACAGTAACATTGTAAAGTTTTACCTTTTTCATAGTTGTCACAAAAAATATGTTATATTGATTATTTGAGATATGGAAAACAAGGATATAGCCATGGATATTTATTCACTACCAAACAAAACCAAAAAGACACGGAATTGTGTGCGTTTATTGGGTATACAATTTACACACGACAAACAATTTATCGTTTATTTTTTCAGATCATAATGCTATTTTTCATTGTGCAGAAATGTCTTATCTACGGAAGCGTATTAGCGCCACACATTTTTTTTTCTTTGCCTATCTTTTGCGTTATAACGCAAACCTTTTTGCGTTATGTTTGCGTTATATAACGCAAACGTTTGCGTTATAACGCAAACATTTGCGAAAACGCAAACCTTTGCGTTATAATGCAAATCTTTGCGTTGTAACGCAAACCTTTTGCGTTATAACGCAAACATCTTGATTTCAATTATTCATTAAGTTTTGTATATATGTCCGTCTGTCATTAAATTTCTGTTGTGATTTAGTTAGGAAAAGAACCATAAATACATGTACAAGGCAAAGTCATTATAATAAATATGCATAGGAATCAGAAAAGTATATAATTTAACAAGAAAATAGATATGTTATAGGCATATTTTATTTGAAAGGCCAACATTTTAGAATTTTGATTCAGTAGATAAGAGCAAAAATAATGTCATACAATTGTAAAACTGTCAAGGCAAAAGACAAAATGATCTTTCTGCTGTAAAATGAACTATTAAGAAAGATTTTTTTTTTAATTTTGATGTAAGAAATCGTTTTTTTAAATCTCAGAATATGATAAAGATTCTTTGATAAAAAGTCATGAAATTTTCAATCTAGAGTGGTAACTTGGTAGCAATTTAAATGGAGAGAACATAATTTTATTAATAAAACATCTTCATTTTATTCATTTATTGCAAAAGGGTAGTTAGCCAACTTAACACAATCCTCATACGAGAGCTTACTTTGGAAGTATATTTATATTCGGCTATAGCTATATTAGCAGGGTTGGTTTTTTTCTTCGGTATAACTTTAATTTACTCAATTTTCATTGTAATATATGTACATGTATTATCATGTATATCATTTTGGGGGCACTTTATAGCTTGATGTTCGGTGTGAGCCAATGCTCCGTGTTGAAGACCGTACTTTGAACTATAATGGTTTACTTTTACAAATTATGACTTAGATGGAGAGTTTTCTCATCGGCACTCATACCACATCTTCTTATATCTATTATCCTTCTCATTATTAGTTAAATAGTAAAGCATTTTACTTTGCAATGAGTACAAAGAAGATAAATTTTAATATATGCAGCCTCCTCCTCCATTAATAACTGCTGCTTCCTTTGAATCTTAAATAAGAAATAAGATGAAACAAATGTTTGCGTCATATCGCAAATGTTTGCGTTATATCGCAAAGGTTTGCGTTTAACGCAACCTTTTGCGTTATAACGCAAAGGTTTGCGTTATATCGCAAAGGTTTGCGTTTGCGTTATAAAGGTTTGCGTTATATCGCAAAGGTTTGCGTTATATCGCAAAGGTTTGCGTTATAAAGGTTTGCGTTATAACGCATAGATAGGAAAAAAAAAAAAATGTGTGGCGCTTATACGCTTCCGTACTTATCATTAAACACAGTATATTTTTTTTCTCTCTCTCTATTTTTTAATTTCTGTCGCAGGTCTAGGGTCAATTTGACCACGAACTGCTTGTCTTCGGGAATATCAATATCAAACTTGGTTGTTATTATTTTAACATTGACACGTTTCAGTCGAGTATACATATAAGCATCACGTTAGAAAAGTAGACTATATACACATTATACTTAAGAACTGATTGATTGATTAATGGTGTTTAACACCACTTTCAGCACATTTGGCTTTAACATGGCGGCCAATTTATATTGGTTGGAGAAGCCGAACTACCCCAGAAAAATCCACCAAAATGCATAAGGAAAACTGGCAATCCTAGTCTATTAAGTAGGTTACTACATCCTAATTAAAGTCTCTTTAATTAACTGTCCAATTTCAGATGCTGGTCATTTGTTGGAAGAAGTACGTATAGAGAGCAAAAAGTTTCTATTTTTGAAGACTGCATATATGTAAGTGGTCTATTCCCTAGATTAATAATTCAATTTTGTATGTAACACGTCTTTTGATTGGCTGAAAGTTTTTTGTCTATCAGCTCATAGACATAATTTTGTCATGTGACCGTGATGTCATCATCGTTTTTTCATGATTCACTCCTTAAAAATGGAATCTAGAATTAAATATAAGGACTGACTGTAATATTTTTCTTTCTTTTCGAAACTTTTAAATAACGCGCTACACGGGTTATTCAGTGTGCACCACATTTTTGATGCATCACATTGACAAGAATTTGTCACAACATCTATGTATAATTAAGTTTAAGAGAAAAGGGAATAAATGTGAATAGCATCAGTTAATGTTGACAACGTCTTCATCATATACATGTCATAATAATTATGATGAAAGCGGGATTTTCTCGCTGCATTGAAGATCCATTGGTGGCCTTCGGCTGTTGTCTGCTCTTTGGTCGGGTTGTTGTCTCTTTGACATTAAAAAAAATATATAAAAGCAATTATGGTCGTTTTGAATATTCAGTAGAAGAACATGTTATCTTGATGTGATATGAGTGAATATGAACCATGTTTGAATCAGACCTACAGTATAAGTCATGTTATAAATGTGCTTAGTTACCATGTAGCAGTATACATATACATGAAAGCATTTGACGATATCGCTCCCACGACACACACTTCTGAAACCTACCTGTTTTACTCTGTATAAAACTATATATCAACTATTTACCAGACACAAGTAAATACATGTCATTACGTTAGTTATTTTGAAATATTTCATACCATCTTCAAATACTTGAATCGAATTTCTTCCAGCCATTTTTTTTTTTATCAAAGTTATTAACGATATTAGGAATATCTTCCGGAGTGTTGTTGGTCAGAAAACATATCAAATACAGTTACCATAATCATGGCATATACCGTATAAGCGCATGTCATAACTTAAAATTTATAAAATTTTAGGAAGGTCATGTTCTACACGAAATTGGTCACGTGATAGGGTTTTGGCATGAGCATGCCCGACCAGACAGGGAAGAACATATACAAGTACAACAGAATGCTATTCAATACGGAAAACAATACAACTTTTTGCATATTTCTTGGAAGGATCTAGACAACAAAGATATGCCTTATGATGTTGGATCGATAATGCATTATGGTTCAAGAGTAAGTAACAGTATATACTACATGAAAATTTCTGCCAATTGGTTTTGGTGTCTTAAAGTTTTCAGAGGTAAGCAAGTTTAAATTTAAAAACGGCAATTTTTTTTTATCTAAACATCATCTGAAAAGTCGGCACCTAAATACATCAAGGTTTATTTTTATAAATTGTTATTTGGATGGAGAGTTGTCTCATTGGCACTCACACCACATCTTCCTATATCTTGTAACTCTGTAAAAATCAGCTAAACGTTTTAATCACGTTGTTTTGTTAAGGAAATATTAAGCTTCTCAGTGATCAAAATTAGTGTTTGTCAAACTGCTATATAACCAACGAAATTTTTCTGATAAAGTGGTTGGTTCAAATTTTTGAAATTTTATATTTTGTCAAAGGGTCAAAGTAAACATTTTGTCAAAATTTTATGAAAATTAAACGAGCCAAATTAATATTAGTCAAGGTGTTGGGTACCATTAAGTAATTTTTCAAGAAATTTTCTTCTTGTAAATTCATTACTGTTCAGACAATTTGCTTGCAGTCAATTCATCACTGTTCAAGCTTTTCAGACAATTTGCGTCAATTCATCACTGTTCAAGCTTTTCAGACAATTTGCTTGCAGTCAATTCATCACTGTTCAAGCTGTTCAGACAATTTGCAGTCAATTCATCACTGTTCACTTTTCAGACAATTTGCTTGCAATTCATCACTGTTCAAGCTTTTCAGACAATTTGCTTGCAGTCAATTCATCACTGTTCAAGCTTTTCAGACAATTTGCTTGCAGTCAATTCATCACTGTTCAAGCTTTTCAGACACGTCAATATGTTAATGTTTTTAAACAGGTAAACAATAGTTACTGAATAATCTGAAAAAGTTTGATTGACTGTAAGCGAATTGACTGAACAGTACTGAACTTACCGCAGAGGATAAGTCTGAAAGACTGAATACGGGTTAGTTGTGTCTCTGTCATCGCACCCAGCCTCGCTCCTTTTTGAGTTTATGCCATTTCTCATTTTGTTTGTTTGTTTGTTGTATTGATCTGTCTTCTCAATTGATGAGATTTAAACCTCGTTAAACTACTGTTATCCTTAAACAGTCTTCAGATCTAAAAGACCGGTCTACTGTTATCCTTGAACAGTCTTCAGATCTCTAAAAGACCGGTCTACTGTTATCCTTGAACAGTCTTCAGATCTAAAAGACCGGTCTACTGTTATCCTTGAACAGTCTTCAGCTCTAAAAGACCGGTCTACTGTTATCCTTGAACAGTCTTCAGATCTAAAAGACCGGTTCAGTTTAAAGTCTTCAGATCTAAAAGACCGATTACTGTTATCTATTTTTCAGTCTAAAAGCTGAAATTGGTTTTCTATATGTTATATGTTATGTAATATTTTGCAAATTAACATGCAGTTTATTGTATATATGTACATGTAGTATATTTGTAACAGGGTCGTATCTTGTATAAAGTAATAACTAACTCTGTTTAGGGTTCGGTTTAACGACCAGTATAGAAAATAAACTCTGAAATAACAATATCACAATCATAAATAACAGTTCTATTTTATATATTATAGTGTGTCTTTCTATGTTGTGATGTTACACTATTGTTTCAGATAAGGGTGAAGGTTTGGTACCATTAAAACGTTTAAACTCGCTGCAATTGTTTGCACCTGTCCTAAGTCAGGAATCTGATGTTCAGTAGTTGTCGTTTGTTGATGTGGTTCATAATTGTTTCTCGTTTCTCGTTTTTTATATAGATTAGACCGTTGGTTTTCCCGTTTGAATGGTTTTACACTAGTCATTTTGGGGCCCTTTATAGCTTGCTGTTCGGTGTGAGCCAAGGCTCCGTGTTGAAGACCGTACTTTGACCTATAATGGTTTACTTTTATAAATTTTGACTTGGATGGAGAGTTGTCTCATTGGCACTCATACCACATCTTCTTATATCTATGTATGTTTTAAAGTGTCTCATAAGTGCATTGATTGGCTGGGCATTGATTGCATTTTAAAGATATTACTCTTTAATTGAATATATGTACTGCATCAATCAATATGTGGCACTCAAATAAAACAGAATTATTATTAACTAATGATAAACTGTCACATTGTAGGCGTACGCTGTTGACAATCAAACTCCAGTCCCACCAACAATAATTACTAAAGATCCATTGTTACAACGAGCGCTCGGACAAAGATTTCAACTTTCGTTTTATGATGTGAAATTAGCAAATGTTGCCTACTGTGCCGGTAAGTTGAATTTATTCTGTATTACACAATCTAATTATAGCTATTCATTTGCAAACACACAAATTAATGATTACCCAAAATTATGTATATTCTAAACTTAGGCATCTCAGCGTTCGTCAATGAAGGTAAATCCGAAAAAGCGCTCCAAGCGGAACAAAGTTAAACATCTAATATCTTTATTCCCAACCATTTATAATGTATTATTTTCAAATTTTTTTTATTGATAAGAGAAAATTATTATTGAAATAACTGTAACTTTCTAAACCAAATATTACCAACTGGTTTTAAAAGGGATACAAAACATGTTTAACCCCGCCGCATTTTTGCGCCTGTCCCAAGTCAGGAGCCTCTGGCCTTTGATAGTCTTGTATGTTTTTTTAATTTTAGTTCATTTATATGTTTTGGAGTTTAGTGTGACGTCCATTTTCACTGAACTAGTACACAATTTTATTTAGGGGCCAGCTGAGGACCACCTCCGGGTGCGGGCTTTTCTCGCTGAAAAAGACCCATTGGTGGACTTCGGCTGTTGTCTGCTCTTTGGTCGGGTTGTTGTCTCTTTGACATATTCCCAATTTCCATTCTCAATTTTATATAATGGATTAACAAATTGCGTGCTATTTAATTAAGCAATTTTGGTATCATTTATCACGAAGGTATATTGTTTTCCAGTTTGTGCCAGAGATTCTATATTTGTACTAATTGAGCTACCTATAGAATATGCATTATTTTCTATTTATATTTCAGATAAATGTAACAATACAAAATTGTCACAACCATGTCAACACGATGGCTACCAAGATCCCAAGTTATGTTCTAGATGTCGCTGCACGGAAGGGTTAGGCGGAAATTATTGTGAAACAGCTGCGCCATCTGTCGGAGGTTAGTTTGCTATTTAATTGCTTTTAAAAGCACTCATAAATTGCAAAATAACTACTTTGACTGACACTCTATCACTTATCACTGATTCTACTTCTGAAATTGAGGAGACAACACTTGAGTTTTTTTTACTACTTTCTTCAATAATTTAGTGTTTAGGACTGAGCGTGTCTTATAAAGGTAAATCAAGAAAATAACCGGACGAACGAAGTTTACCAAGAGTTATTTTTATTTATTAGTCCCTGAGGGTATCATTGGCTCAGTAGGTAGTTTAACATACTTTTTCTAAAACTCCCCTTTGATAGATTAAGAAATTATTAGAAAAATAGGGTTCTAAACCTCTCCGGAAAAATTGACCGTAGGTGAATCTTGCCGTTTCGGTTATATAGCTCATAACGTTTCTATGTATTTATGCATACCTGGCTTTCTTTTGTTTGATGCTTGAGCGTTCCTGATTGAATAAAATTCCAGAAAAGCACTTCGGACGCCTCATGTTTATGTTTGAGCGTTCCTGATTGGATAGAATTCCAGAATAGCACTTCGGACGCCTCAAGTTTATGTTTGAGAGTTCCGGATTGGACAGAATTCCAGAATAGCACTTCGGACGCCTCAAGTTTATGTTTGATCGTTCCTGATTGGATAGAATTCCAGAAAAGCGCTTCAGACGCCCTAAGTTTACAAATTGTTATTTTCATTTTCAGATACTTGTGGTGGAGTTATAAATCTAACTGGTGCACCAGTACCGATAGGATATCCCACGTCATATCGTTTTGGACAACAGTGTAACTGGTTCATAAAGGTACGTCATCCCCCACTCGGTTTTTTTTTTTCTATTTAGGGATACAAAATATACTTTTAAAGGTTGCGTATTCACATGTTTAGTGAGTGTGAATTTGCATGGCGGGTGATTTATGCATAGCAGGAGACGCTTACCCTGTCGAAGCATCTGGTCTCGCTCTTTTTGGAATTCCTGCTATTCTATCAGTTTCTGCTTGTTACCCCAGCTTGTTTCTTCCTGGTCTACTTGTGGCATCTGAACCTCGGTAAACTACGCTATCGCTTAATTTTTTGACCACATGTAGTCATTAGGAAGAGGTCTATAAGTAATATAATTTTGTTTTAGATATTCTGCATTGTTATGAAGAATAATACTTTATGTTAAAAACTACGTAGAATTGTGAATTTGACAAGCGGTTTTATGCCGTGTATGTCATGTAATTAAAATCATAACTTGTTTCTTAAAACGATTGGCTTTTTTCAGACATAATTTTCACATACATTTCTTGAACTTATGTCTTTTTAATCATATATAGCAATGACTGCTTCGTATTCGCAATGTATTTCACGTATTAAAATCATAATATGTTTCTATAAACGATTGGTTTTTTTCAGACATAATTTTCACATACATTTTTTTGAACTTAAGTCTTCTTAATCATATATAGGAATGACTGCTTCGTTTCCGCCTCGTGCATCTAGGTAATTGATATAGATAAAGTATGACAAATTTTGTAAGAACATTTTTTTTTGTTTTAACCACGGATAGTAACTATGATAATGAAGTGTTCATTTTGATAGTCTATAAAATAAACAAAATATCCCAATTTCAAACTACTGTTTTTTTTTTTTTAAGTTTCTCAGTCAGTCCATTTATAAATTAAAGCTTTGTTTCATTTTTATTTCGCCTAAATATCTAAGACATGAAAGACAAATACCCAAATCAAAATCATATTGTTCAACAATTTTATTCTTCAGGCACCTAAAAATTCGAGAGTATTTTTGACGATAACGCCGCCTCGTATCATGGAATATCCACAGTGTGTGAGTGATACTAACAATAAATATGTTGAGTGCCTGAACTACCTGGAAGTCAGATATTCTCACAACATTGCTACAACAGGTGCACGGTAAGAATATGGTATATGGGGGTCTGAATGGGGGAGGTGGGGTCCTGAACTACCTGGAACTTAGATATTCTCCATTGCATATTTTTAATTTTTATACCATTTTTCTCTATTCTCTACCTTTTGCCCATTATTCTCTATTCTTTATATTTTAGTACCTCTATTTCTCTTTTGCTTATTCTTTTTTTATATCCATATTTCCTCTATATTTTTTGGTCTATTTTTTTTTACATTTTTTGCCCGTTTATTCTCTATTCTGTAAACCCAAATACACACCCTCGTATATTGAAATACTGTAATTTCAGAAATTATCGTTTGCATTGATTATTGCGATTGTCAGGAAATGCTGTATACGATTATGCTATCGATATTTAAAATGCGAGTTTTTAATTTTGCAAAAAAAAACATATTCCGTAGCAATTTTCGCAATCATACAAAAACCTCGAAATAATTTCTGAATTTAGAGTAATATGATATTAAGTAAAGATTAAAGGAACAATCAATAAGTCTTGAAAATATAACAAAAAATGCAAGATGATAATAAAGAACAGTTAGAAGTGCTGGACTTCTGGAGTAAGGGCTGGTGCATCTTACATCGCCTGCTATAGAATTCAATAGTCTTTTTTACAAGTTTTTCTGAAAGCCAAACACCAATGATGTAAAGTGAGATTTTGAAAGTACCATGTTATTCAACAATTAAATTGGACCACTTGATGATGGTTTTTTTTGGTAGTAAATTTAAAAGATAAAGAGAACAAGTAATCGAAAATAGTTGCATTGACTGAATTAATGAAGAATGCAAGGGACTAACGCAATTATTGTCTTCAGAGTTGTTTTAAAAAGAGAAGCGAAAGATACCGAAGGGACAGTCAAACTCATAAGTCGAAAATAAACTGAAAACGCTATGGCAAAGAGAAGCGAAAGATACCAAAGGGACAGACAAACTCATAAGTCGAAAATAAACTGACAACGCTATGGCAAAGAGAAGCGAAAGATACCAAAGGGACAGATAAACTCATAAGTCGAAAATAAACTGACAACGCTATGGCAAAGAGAAGCGAAAGATACCAAAGGGACAGAAACTCATAAGTCGAAAATACCAAAGGAAACGCCATGGCAAAGAGAAGCAAAGACCAAACTCATAAGTCGAAAATAAACTGACAACGCTATGGTTTAAAAAGAAAAAGACAAAAAGACAAACAACAATACACAACACACAACACACAACACACAACATAGAAAATCAAAGACTGAGCCACACGAACCCCACCAAAAACTGGGGGTGATCTCTGGTACTCCGGAAAAGTAAGCAGATCCTGCTCCACATGTGGCACCCGTCAAGACTGTTAGATATACATTAAAATCTTGTTTTGAACAGCTTTTAATATTAACTAATTGTTTGGAATTTCAGAATTTGCTGTTCCTATTTAGAATCTACTAAACCTATTATTTCGGAAGGCAACGAGATGCTTGTGCTATTACGGGCAAATGCAGCAGGATCGTATGGATTTCAGGCTAAAATATGGGCAGGTATTTACTTTTCGAACTTTTTATATAGCATTTTAATGACAAAAAGTAAACACTTACACTTTGAGATCACTTGTCTACTGGGTACATCTTTTTCAGAATCAGACGTTGCATTTTGTTTCCATAATTGCGATCTCTAAGATAGCTCTTGTAATACAACATTTATTAAATTAGATAAAATGAGAATGGAAATGGGGAATATGTCAAAGAGACAACAACCCGACCAAAGAGCAGACAGATACACTAGATGAAAGCCTAAAAATTATAAAAACAGCATCAACAACAACAACAACACATTATAAAAACAGCATCAACAACAACAACAACACATTATAAAACAACAACAACAACAACACATTATAAAAACAGCATCAACTACAACAACAACACATTATAAAAACAGCATCAACTACAACAACAAAACATTATAAAAACAGCATTATCAACAACAACAACAACACATAAAAACAGCACAACAACAACAACAACACATTATAAAAACAACTACAACAACAACACATTATAAAAACAGCATCAACTACAACAACAAAACATAAAAACAGCACCATCAACAACAACAACACATTATAAAAACAGCATCAACTACAACAACAACACATTATAAAAACAGCATCAACTACAACAACAACAACACATTATAAAAACAGCATCAACTACAACAACAACACATTATAAAAACAGCATCAACTACAACAACAACAACACATTATAAAAACAGCATCAACTACAACAACAACAACACATTATAAAAACAGCATCAACTACAACAACAACAAGAACAACACATTATAAAAACAGCATCAACAACAACAACACATTATAAAAACAGAATCAATAACAACAACAACACATTATAAAAACAGCATCAACAACAACAACAACACATTATAAAAACAGCATCAACAACAACAACAACACATTATAAAAACAGCATCAACAACAACAACAACAACAACAACAACAACAACAACAACAACAACAACAACACATTATAAAAACTGACAAGAAGAAGTACAATCAAGGGTTAAAGTCCATTATGAAATCTTTATAAATTCAATGAAACTGATTTCAAGAAAAACCTGTTAAGTTATTTCAGAAAAAATAAAATATAAAATGTGTTTAACTTAAATGTCAGTACAACAAGTACAAATATCGCAATAAAACAGAATTGAGTCTCATTTCTTTTCTATTCACAAATATTGAAATTCTATGAGACTAACAAATGTAGTTAAATAGAAAACAATTCCATAACAATTTGGGAAAAATACAAAAAGAATTTGTCTTAAAATATGCGAGTCCACCTTTTAATGAACATAAATAAGCAAGAGTACATCAATAAAAAAAACATAGCCGAGAAAAATTTCAGAAAACTTAAACATCTTAACGTAATAACCTAATTATTATAAGTAATATCAATGATATCAATAATAACAATAATATCAATAATATCTTCAATAACAACAATAACAATAATAACCAACCTTTTCAGAACCATGTGGAGGCTGTGCTACCGGAACAGAATTAAGTCATCGGCCATGTTCTAGGAATGTTCCTTTCGTGTGTGAACGGCAGTGGAATTATACAGAATGGAATCCCTGTCCAAGTGGTAACTGGTGGTGGGCAGATAATAAAGATTGCAACAAACTTGTGTAAGTTAGAAAAATCAATATTATAGCAGTATATTCTGTCCCAGTGGTAACTGGTGGTGGGCAGATAATAAAGATTGCAACAAACTTGTGTAAGTTAGAACAATCATTATAATAGCAGTATATTCTGTCCCAGTGGTAACTGGTGGTGGGCAGATAATAAAGACTGCAACAAACTTGTGTAAGTTAGAACAATCAATATTATAGCAGTATATTCTGTCCCAGTAGTAACTTGTGGTGGGCAGATAATAAAGATTGCAACAAACTTGTGTAAGTTAGAACAATCAATATTATAGCAGTATATTCTGTCCCAGTGGTAACTGGTTGGTGGGCAGATAATAAAGATTGTAACAAACTTGTGTAAGTTAGAACAATCAATATTATAGCAGTATATTCTGTCCCAGTGGTAACTGGTGGTGGGCAGATAATAAAGATTGCAACAAACTTGTGTAAGTTAGAACAATCAATATTATAGCAGTATATTCTGTCCCAGTAGTAACTGGTGGTGGAGGGCAGTTAATAAAGATTGCAACAATTTTGTGTAAGTTAGAACAATAAATATTATAGCAGTATATTCTGTCCAAGTGGTAACTGGTGGTGGGCAGATAATAAAGACTGCAACAAACTTGTGTAAGTTAAAACAATCAATAGTATAGCAGTATATTCTGTCCCAGTGGTAACTGGTGGTGGGCAGTTAATAAAGACTGCAACAAACTTGTGTAAGTTAGAACAATCAATATTATAGCAGTATATTCTGTCCTAGTGGTAACTGGTGGTGGGCAGATAATAAAGACTGCAACAAACTTGTGTAAGTTAGTCTAAGAACAATCAATATTATAGCAGTATATTCTGTCCTAGTGGTAACTGGTGGTGGGCAGTTAATAAAGACTGCAACAAACTTGTGTAAGTTAGAACAATCAATATTATAGCAGTATATTCTGTCCCAGTGGTAACTGGTGGTGGGCAGTTAATAAAGACTGCAACAAACTTGTGTAAGTTAGAACAATCAATATTATAGCAGTATATTCTGTCCCAGTGGTAACTGGTGGTGGGCAGATAATAAAGATTGCAACAAACTTGTGTAAGTTAGAACAATCAATATTATAGCAGTATATTTCAACAAAACAGTATTTACATGTGCTGCCTGCAAATTGTCTTGTAAAACTAAAGTTTGATTGTCACAACTCAGGAAAAACTTTCTACTGAATTTTCATTTTAACCTTAAATCTATTTATGAAGAAATCGATAAATTAATCTCTGTTTAACAGAGTTTAAACGGAACCAAATGCTAAATCACTGCTGGTTTAAATTTATTATTTTATCACAATTAAGTGAAGGGGTAAATATAAAGCTTTCTTCTAATATTTCAGGAACAAAACAGCAGTTAGGTCTGGACTTTGCTCTAGGTCTGAACTATTTTGCTGTAAAGGCTATGAAATAAATGGAACAGATTGTATCAGTAAGTATTAAATATATATAATTTTATATGATCAAGTCTAAATTGAAAACAACGTTCAAACCTATGATTGCGTTGGATAAAAACCGCAATTTTTATACGTGTGCATGCAAAACAAATTTCTTGTTAGAGGGGTCTAAATACAGCACAAACAACATTTTCCAAATGACCAAAAAAGTGAAAAAGTATATATTTTAACAAAACGCATTTGACTAACAGGTCGAACAACAAATGTTCTTAAACCTTGCTGACTGCCATTGGCGATTGCCAAATAAACGGATCACTGATGTAATAAATGGATCTTAATTATAAATTTAATACTAAACATAAAACAATAAACTTCCGGAAAAGATGGTATACCGCAAGAAAAAGGTGCAAAGGTTTTTGTACACCATATCCGGATTTCGACAATTAATGTCTCTTCAGTGATGTTAGGAATGGAAACGGTATGACATTGTCTGAAGTGATTTTGTATCATTCTTTAATTTCAACATAATAAAATATAAAAGAGTTTAAGAGACGGTTGTATTGTGTATTTCAAATGAAAAAGCAAAGGTCCGAGGGAAATATTTAGAAATATTGTAAACCAACCAACTTGATTGCAATTTATTTGCACGACTTCTTGAGTAAAAAAATGACGCAACTATATAGTATATATTGTAGCAGAGACATATATAATACATATATGGGTACTGTACATGTCTTTGGTTGTAGCACTTATGTCTAACTTGGATCTAGTCATGAATAAATTAATAAAAAGATAGTATTTGTGAAAATAAATTGCCTTAAAGTCAGATTCTTTAAGTTAAGTTATATAATGTAAAGGAACAAACTTTACTGAACTAGTATACATGTAAATTTATGGGCCAGCTGAAGCCCGCTTCCGGTGCGGGATTATCTCGCTGTGTTGAAGACCCATTGGTGGCCTTGGACTGTTTTTTGCATTTTGGTCGGGTTTTGTCTCTTTGACACATTCCACGGTTCCATTTTCCATTTTATTTCATTATTTTAGAATCATCGTCAGTAGCCAATATAAGTATAGTTATCCAGCCCGGTGTGTCCTCAACAGAATACATAGTACCCACACACGATCCTTCTAAGGATAAAGAGAACGATCCATCATCAGGATGGGGAACTGGACCACGTGGTCAAATTGTACCACTGCATGTGGTGGATGTGGAAATCAAACGCGCCAACGACTCTGTTACGACCCGCTTTTATGCAGGTAAGTTGAATAAAAAATGAAGGGAATGATTATGTTGTACTGCGAACGGATTTTACAGTTTTAAACGACTTAATTGTTTTAATACTTTTCATGAACCACTTACTAGTTAAATTCTACCTTTGTTTCATTAAGTGTCTAAGTGATACAATATATTGTGATAAAGTGTCTAAGTGATACAATATATTGTGATAAAGTGTCTAAGTGATACAATATATTGTGATAAAGTGTCTAAGTGATACAATATATTGTGATTATTGGTAATATATTGACTTTTCTAAGGCTTGTTCTGTTTTCTGGTAAATGCTTGTGAAGAACTGTACATCAGACATGGAAATAGGGATGTTTTATTATGGTTTCTAAGAGTACTTTCTATGGAGTGTGAGGGTGTGAGCCGGATAAAAGATACAAACGAAATAATTATAGAACAGTATATAAAAAATTAAAAATTATTTCAGGAGTAATAAGGTTGAGTATAAACAAGCTTAGATTTTCCCCAATTATTTTAATAAATCTTTTTAGCTTCCAAACAGTTTTAATTCTTTACATAATTTTTTTTATGAATTTCAGTGGAAAATCAATAGAAGTAGAAACCAGAAGCTGTAATACAAATCCATGTACTCAAGTCAAGTTTGGAACCAGAACCATATCAAAAGTTGTCGTGTGTAATCCTATTACATTACAAAAATGTACAGTGTAAGTATATTCACTTGGCATTCCTTTCGAAAATTGAATAGAACTTTTTTTACCGATGTGCTTCGTGCCTTGTGTGTAAATTTTTATACTTTTCCTATGTAATTTGCAAAAAGACGCATTCTTCAGGATAAATGCGGCATCATGTTATTACAGTATTTTAAGTTTTGTAAAGATATATTGAAACGGGTTGAGGCGACAAAAATGATAAAATCGTATGACTTTTTTTCTTCGTCAGTAGCAATATTTTTCATACAAAGCGCCATAATTCAGACCTATACAGCGGTATACTACTGTTGCCTTTATCTATATAAGCTAAAACTGTATGGTTTTTAAAATACTATAGCTGTTCTCCTTGTTACCGGTACCAAATAACAGCAAAAATGATAACAAACGATTTGCCTTTTATGCTATTCAAAAATATCTGTAAAAGAAGAGAAAGCTGTAAGGTTATTATGCTTGTTTGTTCTAGATTTTTATTTACAAACAGCATTTTGCTATTCCATTGTAAAAGTTAAACATTGTATTAACGATCAATATGTTACAACAGTGAAAGAACATTAACTCTAAATCAATTTTAATTTCCCGTACAACATTCTTCGTTATGTCTTCTGTATTTCGAGATTTGAATAGAATGGCGGAAAGGTCTTTTATTTGGTTAAAAATTCACTTTGTCTATACCATACAATATTATTATATAAAAAAAGAAAGTTAATATGTTAATACTGAAAATCAAATAAAATGTCAATCTTTAATCTAAAAGAAGCATATAGGGATTTAAATCTAAAATAAAAACAATCAGTATGTTCTAAGGGCGTTTGCTACAACGAATACATGATATTATGAAAATAAAGTATATAATATGATTTGTTCTGTTTTATGAAGTATATAATTTTAACTGTTCTGCTGTAAAAAGAAAATAATTGATTGTTCCAAGGTATTTGAATATTTATGTGATAGTAAATCCTGTCAGGTATGGAAGGTAACATGTTGCATTTTATTATCTTAAGCTGGTTATATTGGAATATTTCTACTCCATGTCAACTAGAATTATTTATTTAATCTTCGACATTAATGTCATACGTGTTTTTCGCTATGATGAATCTTTCAGCAATTCAAACAATATCCGTCTTTAACTTTCCTCTAAGCTAATCCTATAAACATAAATATATATTTTATAGTTGAGAAACGTCACTGTAAAAACGCATTACAGATAGCTCATAATTTGTTACGCGAGATTCGTGTTTTGTCAAAATAAGACTTATTTGCGGTGCTCCAATCAAACCCATTTGACGGCCAAATCAAAAACAAAGTTGAAGAGCATTAAGGTGGTACATAACACTACAGAGAGATAACTCTGAAAAAATCAGCTGAACGTTTTAATCACGTTCTATTGTTAAGGAAATATTAAGCTTCTCAATGATCAAAATTAGTGTTTGTCAAACTTCTATATCAAATGAAATTTTTCCGATAAAGTGTGTGGTTCAAGTTTTTTGAAATTTTTATATTTTTGTCAAAGGATCAAAGTAAATATTTTGTCAAATTTTATTAAAAATTAAACGAGCCAAATTAATTTTAGTCAAGGTGTTTGGTACCACATTACTGTGGATTCACTTATTTTCGTTGGTACCAATTTTCGTGGATTGAGGAAAACTTGCATTTTCGTGGATATTTAATTTCATGGTTTTGGCAAAGTCTGCATACATTCCTTTAGAAAAATTGTAATTCGTTGAACATTTAAATTCGTGGTTCTCCTGTATCCACGAAATCCACGAAATTGGTCTCCAACGAATATTAATGAATTTACAGTAAACTATATTTATATATTTTTCTATTGTAGATACGAGAAAGAAACATATCCATTCATTTCAGAAACATGTTGCACAGGATATACAAAACATAGCAACGGAGTATGCGTGAAAAATGGAACGTGAAAATCATTTGACGGAATGAAAATAAAAGTGCTTCTTGTGATAAAAAACATTTCAAACACAGTCCATTTCAAAACATGTTTCCATTCCGTATATTTGTGTAGGTAACATAATTTTGCAAGACAATCATTCATTTGTTATTATATGCATTTTAACTATTATACATTACGCAGAAATTGGTGCTACATAATTACTAAAGTATGTGTTCTTTTAATAGTAGCAAACCAATTAAGTTTGGTTTTTGTTAACATTTTGAACAATGGTGCTAAAGACAGTTTAGATTATATCATGGACAGTTTTGAAAACTAATTTAAGCATGTGTAAATTAAGGGATAATACTATTGTATTTGATATTTTGCGTTCATCAATTTCAGATTTAATGGTTGCAAATTGAGTTTACTGGCGAAATGTTAGTAAAGCAAGTGAACAGTAGTTTGCGACCCTTATAAAAAATGATGTTTGCAAATAAAATAGTTTTGTCTCAATTCAAACGCAACAGAAAGAAAACAACTTTAAATCATTATACATTTCAAATTTTCTGAAATAAATGCTGTAATTCCGCGCACAATGTCAAACGTCGATCGTTTAATTGGTGTCGTAATTTTGTGGCGTGATTGATTAAAGTTTTTTGGTAGAAACAATGCTACATTTAAATTAAGCATATACAGACTTTAAAAATCGAGAAAATGTATAAAAAACTGTCCTTATTTTTTTCGAATTATGATATGTTAATGTCAAAATGTAGGACAAACATCCAAAAGACGAATGCGTAGATCTAGTTAGAAATCCATTTTAGTTTGTTTTGATGTTTATTGCCTTAAAATTGAGCCTTGTTTAGTTTGATGATAGTTTTCTCATTGAATATTCAAGAAATTATTTTTCAACACTACATATTCTTGTATTTCATTTCACTTATGTCATAGTCTCCAAACAGTAGTACGCAGTATCTCACTATCATAGTCTCCGAACAAAATAATGCCGTATCTCAATTGCATAGTCTCTAAACAGAAGTATCATAAAAATGCAACTACCCAATATTTCTAAAACGTCTAGATATAATTAAATTATATGATTCTGCAAACCTTGACATTATAACATATCAACCACGGTTTGCCCTGTGTCTCTTTAAGAAGATGAAAAAATCAAATGATGTATTTGACTCTTCAGTGAATGATTAGAGCATGTGAATAATATCGATAGCATTACAAAATATTTTTAATTTGTTTGCATCAAGTTGATATTTTATAATAAGGAATTGAATTGTGATCGATGAGAAGAGTAGAGCAATAATTGATGTACTTGTTTAATTGTATTTAATTTTGCAATCGTCACAACTCGGCCGATTCCGTACCTCCATCTGAGAGAAGCGGAGTCACCCGAGGTTAGGCGATTGTTTTATTTTATTGTTACTTTGTCTGTCTCGTTAGGTTGAAGAGAGTTAATTTATTGCATGAATGTGTATCTATGACAATAATTTTATATTATGATATTGAAGTTTTTTGTAAATAAAGTTATATTTTCATAGAAAGTTTTTGTTTAAATTGATCCTTGGATTCTGGTGGCTTATCTTTTACGCAGAGGCTATTGACCACTTTTGTAAATTAATACAACTGCCTATCCAGAAGAAGTTGTTCTTGTATCCACGACGGGTGTTACATGTGGAGCAGGATCTGCTTACCCTACCGGAGCACTTGAGATCAACCCCGGGTTTTGGTGGGGTTAGTGTTGCCTAGTCTAATTTTTCTATGTTGTGTTTTGTATACTGTTGTTTATCTGTTGGTCTTTTTATTTTTTTGCCATGGCGTTGTCAGTTTATTTTCGACTTATGAGTTTGAATGTCCCTTTGATATCTTTCGCCTGTCTTTTTCGTTTAATTCAGGGCATTGTACTGCTCTGCGAAAGCCTCGCCAGAAGGTGTTGTTACAAACGTAATGTGTTTTTTGTGTTATTTAGAACATTACAAAATAATATTGTACACTGACAATACAAACTGTGTGTGATTATTTTGCACAGTAAAATGGACGCACAGTCAGCAAAGGTCTCACCATCGGACTAGAAATTCAGGTTACCACATATTTCTGTACCCTAGTCAACATTAAGGGTCGTACAATTTACATTGGCACTAATATCGATTTTGTCATCAGCAAATTAAAACATAACTAAATTTGTATTCTTTTCAAACGGGATGTTTAAAGACACACCCACGTTCATTTTGATCTATAAAGAGGTTAAACTCCTCACTATCCTACTGTCTGTCGATACATTTATTTTGGCATTGCACTAGTCATGTCTTCTTTGACTGTTCATGACGTTAAAATACTAAATCCCTGGGATGTGTTTTAGTTGATTTTAGTCTCTGATGCATGATTTTTATTATTAATTGTTTTGGCTTTTAACTAGCTGTCAGTAACTGCGAGTACTCTCAAATCGTACTTTCTTGTTTATTTGACCTGTTGATACTAATTATAATGCTTTTTGTTATTTAATGTTATTCAGGGTTATATCTGGTCTATATACCAGCTTTGATAAGTGTTTGGTACTAACATAAATTTCCACTTCGTACTATGAACATCAAAATTATTTATTTTGTTAAAATATTTCCTTTCTCTATTGTAACTGTATACGTATACCTAACAACAAAATTATTTTATTTACCTGTGTTTAAAGTTATTGCAAATGGCTGATATTTTTGTTCGAGCATATTGTTTTCTTAAATTGTTTAACATTTCATACCGATATAACATGTTACTTTTATTATTCTTCCCTTAGTTTATTTATTTTGAATTTGCATTGTATCATAGGTTAAATTTATTTGTTCAGTGTATGTTCAATGGTGTTAAATGTCCTTTGATTGAGTTAAGCTATTTCAGTTGATATTTTATAGTGTGTTTTCTATGTTGTGATGTTACACTATTGTTTCAGGAAAAAGGGTGAAGGTTTGGTACCATTAAAACGTTTAAACCCGCTGCATTTGTTTGCACCTGTCCTAAGTCAGGAATCTGATGTTCAGTAGTTGTCGTTTGTTGATGTGGTTCATAAGTGTTTCTCGTTTCTCGTTTTTATATAGATTAGACCGTTGGTTTTCCCGTTTGAATGGTTTTACACTAGTAATTTTTGGGGCCCTTTATAGCTTACTGTTCGGTGTGAGCCTAGGCTCCGTGTTGAAGACCGTACTTTGACCTATAGTGGTTTACATTTATAAATTTTGACTTGGATGGAGAGTTGTCTCATTGGCACTCATACCACATCTTCTTATATATATTAGTCTGAGAACAAGATAAGTAATAACAATTACATCATATTAGTAACAACAATTACATCATATTATATCACTGGAGAAACGTTTATTGTCGAAATACACATTTCTGTTGCAGTAAAATTGGTTACTTTTAAAGTTAATTTTAATAGGTAAGTTGTCCCATACAAGAAATTTGCAGCTTTGTCTAGTCAAATTGATTGATATAGCATACACACGGTTTCCAAGATTTTTACTGAAATCTTTTGTTACCGAAAGTTTTTACCCAATGACATGCAAAACAGCAAACCTTTACTGACACGAACATTCTTTAAACTTCTATGAAGTTTTTGAAATTAAAATATCTGTATGGAACTTGAAAGTAGTGTGACTTTAAAATTTTGAAAATGGCTGCCGTTACCATGGATACAGCAGTACAATGGTTGTGGTCCGTTTTGGCGACTTTTGTGTTAGCATCCTAACACAGAATTACTTGTATACAAATGCTTTGTACTTCATGAAAAAAAAAGGGCTAAATTATAAACATTCTCATTTTGTGATGTGACAAACGTTTTATATTCGAGCAATAAAGAGGGTCTGGATGGGGTTTACAGAATAGACAATAATGGGCAAAATGTGCAGAATAAATGAGAAAAATAATAGAGAATAATGGGAAAAATGTGCAGAATAAATGAGTAAAAAGAATAGAGAATAATGGGCAAAATGTGCAGAATAAATGAGAAAACAGAATAGAGAATGATGGGCAAAATGTACAGAATAAATGAGAAAAAAGAATAGAGAATGATGGGCAAAATGTACAGAATAAATGAGAAAAAAGAATAGAGAATGATGGGCAAAATGTACAGAATAAATGAGAAAAAAGAATAGAGAATAATGGGCAAAATGTGCAGAATAAATGAGAAAAAAAATAGAATAATGAGAAAAAATGAATAGAGAATGATGGGCAAAATGTGAAGAATAAATGAGTAAAAGAATAGAGAATAATGGGCAAAATGTGCAGAATAAATGAGAAAAAAGAATAGAGAATAATGGGCAAAATGTACAGAAGAATAAATGAGAAAAAGAATAGAGAATAATGGGCAAAATGTACAGAATAAATGAGAAAAAAGAATAGAGAATGATGGGCAAAATGTGAAGAATAAATGAGTAAAAGAATAGAGAATAATGGGCAAAATGAAATAAATGAGAAAAAGAATAGAGAATAATGGGCAAAATAAATGAGAAAAAAGAATAGAGAATAATGGGCAAAATGTGCAGAATAAATGAGAAAAAAGAATAGAGAATAATGGGCAAAATGTGAAGAATAAATGAGAAAAAAGAATAGAGAATAATGGGCAAAATGTGCAGAATAAATGAGAAAAAAGAATAGAGAATAATGGGCAAAATGTACAGAATAAATGAGAAAAAAGAATAGAGAATGATGGGCAAAATGTGCAGAATAAATGAGAAAAAAGAATAGAGAATAATGGGCAAAATGTGAAGAATAAAATGAGAAAAAAGAATAGAGAATAATCTGTTTTAGATGTTAAATTCAAGTTAACCAGTCATACATTCATATCTGCCAAAAATGAGAAACCTCACTAGTGGTTGTTGCCTCAAGTTATGTGTTTTTGGTAAAGGTGGCATATTTCTAAATTTATTTAGAATGTTGCAAGACTAACGGTCATTTAGACATGTTATAGAGACACGCATCTGTTGTTGCAGTCGTATGATAATTACTATATGACTATTCCTTTTTATATAAATATTACATAGAATAGAGAATGGAAACGGGATATGTGTCAAAGAGACAACCACACGACCAAAGAACAGAAAACAGCCCAAAGCCACCAATGGGTCTTCAACGCAGCGAGAAAATACAAGCTATCATTTAAGCCGACACTGCCGGTTGTCTTGATCCAATGAAGTAATCTCTTCAATTTATTTATAAAAACCTAAGAAATACTCATCATTTTCTTGTTTTCTTCAGATTGGTGTGTCAGCTAGCCCATTTCCACTGTTTTTCCAATAATAAAAACAATAAGTAAAATATATACATTTTATTCATACTAGAATTAGTTACAATATAAAAAATAAACAACATCAAAATGGACGGACACCATAACAATAAAATTATTCTGCAAGTATGTCAGTCATATTTCACGGGGATGTAATGAAATAAAGATCTTTAGATTGTGTCAAATATCTTGAAATTGTGTAATAATTCATAAATTTGTAGTATATATCGAGATCAAATTAAATTGTTACTGTTTTCCGAATAAATTTAGAAAAAAATGCGTAAGAATCCGAATACGGTCAATATATAAGGCGAGATATCTACTCTAAAACATTATGATTGTATTGTCCGTAGGGTCAAATTTAACAAGGCGCATGCGAATCTAAACGAAACGTCCGAGTTTGATTGCCTCAACATGTAAAATACCAAAAGGAAATTTCAAAGAAAGCAACAAGATTTCAGAACGCTTTACAAGTAATATCAATATCATGTTGGTACGGGTACAAAATATTATTCATAAATATGTTAATTCGGAACTAAATTAAAATTATTGTAACAAAAAAATATAGTAGACTAAGTAAAAAACTATTTTAAAAATCATTAACTATAATTAAAAGAAATTGTCTATTACAAGGAAGCAGATTTCTCATCATGTTTGATACAAGTTTGTTAATCATTCATTGACCATATAAGATTGCAAATATAAACAATAAGATTCCAATTCGAGATTAATTCAAACAAACCTATATTAAGGCAGTGTCGATTGTTAAACCAATTCTTGAAAAAGTTCCAATATTGTAGGTGATAGGGACAAAATGGAATCATGATTGATTAATGTTGCTTTTACGCCACCGTATCGCAAAAAGGCGATGTAAATATTATAGAAATCAATCATCTCTTTATTAGAAATATGACAATGAAGAAGTTTAATCCAGGAAAGTTCAGATGAAGTTTAATCCAGGAAAGTTCAGATGCGAAGTTTAATCCAGGAAAGTTCAGAAGAAGAAGTTTAATCCAGGAAAGTTCAGAAGAAGAAGTTTAATCCAGGAAAGTTCAGATGAAGAAGTTTAATCCAGGAAAGTTCAGATGAAGTTTAATCCAGGAAAGTTCAGATGAAGAAGTTTAATCCAGGAAAGTTCAGATGAAGAAGTTTAATCCAGGAAAGTTCAGATGAAGTTTAATCCAGGAAAGTTCAGATGAAGAAGTTTAATCCAGGAAAGTTCAGATGAAGTTTAATCCAGGAAAGTTCAGATGA
The DNA here is from genome assembly GCA_017311375.1 of Mytilus coruscus. NCBI lineage: Eukaryota > Metazoa > Mollusca > Bivalvia > Mytilida > Mytilidae > Mytilus > Mytilus coruscus. The sequence goes on from CM029606.1 coordinate 74,626,278, forward strand.
AGAAGTTTAATCCAGGAAAGTTCAGATGCACCAACTTTATAAAGTGTTATTTTCATTTGGTTTTGTAAACACACAAATACAATCCGATTAATCACATTTTCATCGTAACGGTATCGGTGCTTGACACAATAAGCCTATTTTAAGTCGTTTGATGTGCTCACTCGACAAAGAAGTTTCATGTAGTGACTAGCAGCTGATATTTTTCAGTATCAATATACAGAAAACCTGATAATCGGATCTTATTTTATGCTTATTGGAATTTTGAAAGTACATGGGGATAACCTGCCTGTATATTTATCTGATAAATTCATGAAATACTTGTTACCGCTGAAGGGAATAGTTTCTGCAGTTATTCTGCAATCAGTCTACTATTGTACAAATAACAGATACATGTATACACATATTTTTTGCGTCATTTGTCCTTGTTAGAAAATAGTATAATCTCTTACCCTGCTTCCATATTGAGCGCACGGTAATATTAAAATTATTTTTCACGTAACAATTCTTTGTTTAAGGGTCCCTTTAGCGGTCCAAATTTAAGCCATGTCGATTTTTATTAAATTCAGAGACGACAATTTGGAATTAAACAACTAAACAGTTTTTTTTAATATGTACATTGTTGTAAATATAAAAATTATTTGTACTCGTTACGAAAAAAGGAAAAAAACCTCGGCGAGACTGTTTCTAAAGCTCGTTCAAATAAATTTAAAATTTTCCAACAATGTACAGATATTGTATACATATCTTAATCAAAGAATATCAATAAATGTACACCTATTAAGACAACAAATCATTACACAGTATATAACAAGGTAAAAGTACTACCTAATTAATTCAGAATCTAAAATATTTACTGTGGGTATTAGTCAATTCACCGAAGAATCTAAAGCCTATAGGTAATTCCATTGTTCGTATCCCTTAAATGAGAATAACGTCATTTCATTGGTTGAATTTCTATTATGACGTCGTCATTCAAGGCCATTGTTTTGGTATATTACCCACAATGCATTAGATTTCAAACCGGTGAATTGTATGACTGTATGACGGAATGACTGCAATATTTTTTCCAATAATTTAGTCTTATGTTCATTTCTTATCTAAAAGAAATTATTAACCATAAAAAATTTGGTGCATACTGAATAACCAGCATAGCGGGTTATTTAAGTGTGCACCACGTTTTTTAGGTTATAAAATATTACAGTCATTATTTAAAATTTAATTCTAAATTCCATTTTAAGGTGGAAATCATGAAAAAGCGTTGTCGACGTCACGGTCACATGACAAAATTATGTCTAGGAGCTGATTGACAAAACACTTTCAGCCAATCAGAAGATGTGTTACATCCAAAATTAAATTATATGAAATTCAATAATATTTTGTAAATATGTATCTCGTATGTTTTCCTGAAAAATCGGGAAAAATACATTTCTTATAAATTCCACCTTAGAATAAGCAGATCAGAGGATACTATGGACCGCAACGTTTACCTAAACATCCAGATGAGATGAGACTCCCATTCATGTATAAAAATAATTTAACAACATTTAATCGATCACCAAAGTAAAAGAAACAGCTATGCGGCAAATATTTCATGATCATAATGTACATTTTCCAATAATTTAGTCGTATGTTCATTTCTTATCTAAAAAATTAAATGACCCATGCTTCTCAAGATTCTGAAAGAGCAGATTAATACACTATTTTCATAAATATCATACTATTACATAATTGTCTGTTCCTGAAAACTGTCTATCATTAATTCTCTATCAAAAAGTCTCTATCTAGAGTCTTTAAATGGAGTTAGTCCATATAACTGTAAGTTTATGTTTTATTTTTATGTGTGTGATGATTTTTCTTCGAATGACCCATTGGCTGTTTACTAATTGGCTTCGTGATATATTTGGTGAATTCTGAAAAAAGTGAATTATAGACACATATAATAAATGACTAATGGATAGTACATATTATGATATAAACTACATTTTCGTTTGGTTATAAATCTTGGCAACCATTTTTGCGGTATACATTAAAGTGTTTTATTTGAACATGCTGAAATAATCATTAAACTTACTGGCAAACTTTCGTATTTTCATCTGAAAAATTAAGTATGGTGAAGCATCGTCTTATAGTTTCTTTTTAAAAATCCACGGCAAATATGTGTCACGTGGGCTGATACATTGAATGTTCATTTTGTTCAATTTGCAGTCTGACATAAAACATGAGTATCTAACATACTGCATTTCAATAAACTTTGGCAATACGATGTAGATGTTGACAACCAGTATATTCTGAATATTGTTACTGGTACATAATTACATTACATGCATGTTTCATTATAATACGTTATTTTGATTGGCTAACAGCAATCTCGCGTCATTCTGAAATTAACTTTCATTTCAAAATGAAATGTAAAATTCATGATGACACGAGCTTCTACAATAAAACTTGATACAAATCATTTTTTCATGATCTTAGCAAAAAAGATGTAATTATAAGTATAGAATGCTTCTTTTAGTACTTTTATAGGGTTGTAAAAGCGTTGACCGTGCGCACATTTTTAAAATGAAGCGCGGAAGCGCTTCATACAAAATGCACTTCGGTCAACGCTTTTACTCCCCAATAAATTTACAAAAAGAAGCATTCAATTCTTACTTAACTATACTAAAAGTATGTTTAACATGTATAATTACTCTGACGAAAAGACAGACCAAATCAGCGTTCCTGCATTTTGTAAATGACATGCACATCATTTCAATCTTGTACAGTTACTACGCATCCTGAATCTTGCTTCAAATTTATTCAGGCATTTTTGGACAACTGATGAATCTTCTACGTCATTGAACGTGCTAATTAGGTAGATTGACACTTGATTCTACTTATTAGTCATGATGTTAATAGTGTATTCATTGCAAAGTAATTTCATAAACTTAAGAACGCTCGATTATAATGGCCATCATCGTGAAGAAAATCGATAAGATTGTGTTATTGTTAATGGATAGTCATCTCAGCGCAATTAAAGAACCATTCATACCTTCGGAAAGTACATAGCTTACTAAATAATGTAGGACGTAATAGGCAATTATTATTTTCTTGGGTTAAGGTGATTTTTTAAACACGTTCAATCGACCATTTCATAATCATTATTTGCATCCAACACACTCTACTACAAGATATTGTCTGAAAAGTAAATTTTTAATTGGCTGATGGTAGCACATACTTTAAAAACGTAAGAGGATACCAATAAACTCGTATCAAGAATTTGAAATTGAAAAAAAAACATATCAAGGATCGGGAGTTTAAGGATATATCAAGAATCGGAAGTTTAAGAACATATGAAGAATCGGAATTTTTAAGAAAAGACAGACAGCACAGCATCTGTGTCAATAATAAAAAGAAAAATACAAACTACACAGAATCTTACGATCAAACAACAACACAAAAAGACATTAAAAGCAACAGGCAGACCACCCCTCCACCCCTTCCGCCAAAAAAATAAAAATGGTTTGGATAAATTAGAGCCATGTCGTAATATTATTTTTCCAAATATAATGTAAATAATTAATCAACCATACGACTTAGTAAATATGAAAACGTACCTTTATAATCAATTTTGCCATCTTTGTTAGCATCTGCTATCTTAAACATTTGTGCTAACTCCTCTTCACTGAGTGTTTCCCCTAATTGTGTAGTGACCCTCTCAAGTTCTTTCACATCTATCATCCCATTTCCGTCTTTGTCAAATATTTTAAATGCTCTCTTTAAAGTTTCTTCTTGATCCTCTTTCCGAGTCGCATCTCGTCTTATTATTTCCATTAACGCCACAAAGTCTTCAAATTCTATAACATTATTTTCTGAAATATGAAAAACGTCACTATGAATAATTATACTATACTAGGCTTTTTCAAAAAGTTGTTGTTCCATTTACAGCATATTGCAGTAAAATAAATTTCGTGCACATGTCTGTGTATATTTTAAGTATTTGGGTCCATATTGTAAGCATTTGTGTCCTCATTGTAAGTATTTTGGTCCTTATTGTAAGAATTTTGGTCCTTATTGTAAGCATTTGGGTCCTTATTGGGAACATTTGGGTCCTTATTATGAGCATTTGGGTCCTTATTGTGAGCATTTAGGTCCTTATTATGAGTATTTGGGTCCTTATTGTAAGCATTTTGGTCCTTATTGTGAACATTAGGGTCCTTATTGTAAGCATTTGGGTCTGTATTGTGAGCATTTGGGTCCTTATTATGAGCATTTGGGTCCTTATTGTAAGCATTTGGGTCCCTATTGTGAGCATTTGGGTCCTTATTGTAAGCATTTTGGTCCTTATTGTGAACATTAGGGTCCTTATTGTGAGCAATTGGGTCCTTATTGTGAGTATTTGTGTCTGTATTGTAAGACTTTTGGTCTTTATTGTAAGCATTTGTGTCCTTATTATAAGCATTTTTTTCCCTTATTGTAAGCATCTGTGTCCTTATTGTAAGCATCTGTGTCCTTATTGTAAGCATTTTGGTCCCTTATTGTAAGCATCTATGTCCTAATTGTAAGCATCTGGGTCCTTATTGTAAGCATCTATGTCCTTATTGTAAGCATCTGTGTCCTAATTGTAAGCATAAGTGTCCCTATTGTAAGCATCTGTGTCCTAATTGTAAGCATCTGTGTCCTTATTGTAAGCATTTTTGTCCCTTATTGTAAGCATCTATGTCCTAATTGTAAGCATCTGGGTCCTTATTGTAAGCATCTGTGTCCTTATTGAAAGCATTTAGGTCCTTGTTGTATGCATCTGTGTCCTAATTGTAAGCATCTATGTCCTAATTGTAAGCATCTGGGTCCTTATTGTAAGCATCTGTGTCCTTATTGAAAGCATTTAGGTCCTTGTTGTATGCATCTGTGTCCTAATTGTAAGCATCTATGTCCTAATTGTAAGCATCTGTGTCCTTATTGTAAGCATATGTGTCCTTATTGTAATCATCTGTGTCCTTATTGTAAGCATCTGTGTCCTTATTGTAAGCATAAGTGTCCCTATTGTAAGCATCTGTGTCCTTATTGAAAGCATTTAGGTCCTTGTTGTATGCATCTGTGTCCTAATTGTAAGCATCTATGTCCTAATTGTAAGCATCTGTGTCCTTATTGTAAGCATCTGTGTCCTTATTGTAAGCATCTATGTCCTAATTGTAAGCATTTGTGTCCTTATTGTAAGCATCTGTGTCCTTATTGTAAGCATCTATGTCCTTATTGTAAGCATCTGTGTCCTAATTGTAAGCATCTGTGTCCTTATTGTAAGCATTTGTGTCCTTATTGTAAGCATCTGTGTCCTTATTGTAAGCATCTGTGTCTTTATTGTAAGCATCTGTGTCCTAATTGTAAGCATCTGTGTCCTAATTGTAAGCATCTGTGTCCTTATTGTAAGCATCTGTGTCCTTATTGTAAGCATCTGTGTCCTAATTGTAAGCATTTGTGTCCTTATTATAAACATTTTTGTCCCTTATTGTAAGCATCTGGGTCCTAATTGTAAGCATATGGTCGATATTGTAAGCAATTACTGTACATTCCATGTTCATCCGAGCTGACCAATGCTTTTCAATTCTAAATGATCGATTGGTTGTTGTTTGCTTAACTTCAATTGTCAAATTTGTAAATTTCTTATCTATATGTATAATAATCACAGAAACAATATAGATAATAAAATTGTGTAACAGTAGTCTCAGATATTCAGGACGAGAACAAATTACCAATAAAAATTCCAAAATTTTAGATTTTTCTGCAAAGCCAATTGACTGGGCAAAGTAGTGCCACCTTCAGACCAATCATACACTGTTTTACAAGTATTTAAACGTACATAGGACTTGGTATTCTTCCTGCAATTAACGAGACGGGACTTTGTTGCATATTTAAAATATCGTACCAGAGCATACAATAATATTGGAATTTAAAATGTAGTTTTTTTTCTATTTGGAAGCAAAGACAAAACGACACATGCGTTTTTGGTGGTCATATTGCAGTGGCGGATCCAGAGGGGGGGTGGGTTCCGGGGGTTGGAACCCCCCTTTTTTTTGGACGATCAATGCATTTGAATGGAGACATATAGTTGGAACCCCCCTTTATCTTGGGTTGGGAAACCCCCCTTTTTAAAATGACTGGATCCGCCCCTGTATTGTCATATGTGCATTTCATATAGAATTAAGAAGATGTGGTATAATTGCCAATGAGACAACTCTCCACCAGAGACCAAATGACATAGAAGTTAATAACTATAGGTCACCGTACGGTCTTCAACAATGAGCAAAACCCATACCACAGTTTGTTTTATAAAAGTTGTTACTTTTGTTATGTTTACACTAGAAATGATAAACACTGACTACATTGTACTTTGACACTTTCCCGTTGAACATGTTTGTATTGCTACGTCAAAATTGTACCAATATTGTAATAAGTGTAAATTTTGAGGATGTTTATTGGCTCGTAAACTCGGCGTTTTCACTCACTAACTGAATGAAGTAAGTGGCAGTCCGAGAACACAGTCAATGAACGCAGTAAAAATTGTATAACTTCTAAATAAAAACAAATGCAAAACGAAATATGTCGAAATCAAAAATTTCTTTATCACTTACAGAACTATTTCGCACGAGTAAGAAATCACTCGTGGCATCATAAAACGCGTTTATAAATTTATAAACTTTTATGTTGTCATGACGGTCGATAATGAAAGAAATCTGATTGTACAGTATTGTTATTTGATGTTAACCGCAATTTCATCACTCTCGTCTTTTTCATGGCTCCGAATAATGGAGGTACCAACCTGTACGTACATACGTGGCGGTTGGTTTTTATTGGCGGGGGAAGCCGGAGTAGCCAGAGAGAATCAATGACCTTTTAAACGCACCTATAGCCGCTTACTATAAAGAAATTCTTAAATGGTAAATAAACCTACTGTTTTTATCACATGACTTTATGAAGTATTCGATTTCTCTTTGTGTTGGATTCTCACCGACTGCTCTCAACAGTGTACCAAGTTCTGTTGCACAAATGCTGCCATTTTTGTTCTTGTCAAAGATGTCAAAAGTTTCCCGTAAAGCTGAAATCAAATTATCGAAGATACAATAGTTATTAAACTCTTAAATACGTATTACGTACACACGAAAACTAGAACTAAGATTGAACTCAGAAAAGGATACTCCGCCCTTTAGATACGATTTAATATCTCCCCGTTAACATGTTAAATTTGGGATTATATTTCTGTAAGTAAATCGTCATAAAGAGTTCTTAACGTATAACTCTCCAGCTAAATCAACACAAAACAACTAAGCTATGTGAGGTGTCATATGAATATATTTCTGGTTCGGTTAAAAATTTACAGAATTACATAAAAAAAATTATATAAATATAAATACCTTCTAAATCTTCGTTGCCTGATTGTGTCTGAAACAATAATATAACGGACAATAAGTATTTGGTATTAACTCATTAATATTTTTTCCAGCATTAATTTTCTTTTGGAAAACTTTCTAAAAGAACTGTTTTTTGGGTATGGATTCGATCGTCCATTACATGTTCAATCCATACAATTATGGGGTCCTTTATAAATATATTCTTTTATATCTATGTCATTTTTTTCCTTTATATGTTTTCCCATTCTTCTCGATTATTTATATTTCAGCACCCCATTTTTCTCTATTCTTTATTTTTGGCCTATTTTTTCTTCATTCTTTATTTGTTAGATCCATTTTTCTGTAGACTAAGCCCATTGTTCTCTATTTTGTAACCCTCATAAACAAATCTGTTGGAGTCAAGAATTGTGCATTTAGCCTTGACACCATAATCTGACCTATAAAAGTTGCATTACTTTACTGACTGTGTAATGACTGCACTTAAGTATTTTTAAATCACACGATTACAAACTAACATTAGTAAGAAAGCAAACTTCGATCGCAACTTTAATAAAGCACATTCAAACTGAGGGAAATAATGGGTGAATCGACATATAGTTCTACTGTAGCGTCTCATTGGTTACTCAATGACCAATTGAAATTATTTCATGCATTTTCAGGACGAAGATTATTAAAGATATTCAAAAGGCAAAGCTGCGGAAAACTTGAACTTTGACTAGGGAATAGGGGATATGTTGTAAAGGGCCGGAATTTCTCACCTAACAAGCTGCAAAAAACTGCTGAATAAGTGTAGAGACCATGGCACTTAATATATGGGGAATTAAATTACCTTGTCATTCATATCGGAGGTGTATGTATGTTTTAACATCCAACACAGAAACCCTGATTGTCTCTCAGCATGATTTTTATTGTCAATCGGCAGAAGTGCAGGTGACTAAACTTCTACAACCCAGTCGAAATTTGGGGTGTTTTATTCATGTTTACTCACTTGTTAAAAAAATGTAAAAACATCGATGAAATAACTAAATGCCGTACTGAATAGTATTTCTATTTACGTTAAGTAGTTGAATTCTCATACTAACTGCTGAATCAAACGATCATTAGCAGTTTAAAAAAATGAATAATTGTTGTTTGTCTAACGTCCAGTGGCCAATATTTCGTGCATATTGTGGAGTGCAATTTTGTTTTCTGGTAGAGATTGTGTCTTCGAAAAGGCTTACCCCCCAAAAAAAGTTAATTGCTGCAAGTGTTTCAAGAGTACGGAGAGCACTGATACATGCACTACACTAGTTATCGAATTTAGTGTCCCCAGTCCGACCCAAAGTGCAAAATGGGTGCATGGATTTACTAGATATAAGAAGATGTGGTATGAGTGCCAATGAGAAAACTCTCCATCCAAGTCAAAATTTATAAAAGTAAACCATAAATGGTCAAAGTAGGGTCTTCAACACGGAGCCTTGGCTCACACCGAACAGCAAGCTATAAAGGGTCCCAAAAATTACTAAACCATTCAAACGGGAAAATCAACGGTCTATTCTATATAAAAACGAGAAACACTTATGAACCACACCAACAAACGACAACTACTGAACATCAGATTCCTGACTTAGGACAGGTGCAAACAATTGCAGCGGGTTTAAACGTTTTAATGGTACCAAACCTTCACCCTTATCTGAAACAATAGTGTAACATCACAACATAGAAAGACACACTATAAAATATCAATTGAAATTACTGTCTGTTTGTAGACGTCCATGAATGGCAATATTTAAAGTTTCCATACATCAGTCAACCTATGGGGTTTTAAATACCAGATATTCAATACGGAACGAATAAGACTAAAACATACTTTAAAATGAATTGAAATATTTTCAAGGTCACAAAATAATCAAAAAAATTTCAATAATGTTCGATGCTTCAAGGATTTCAATGAAATTTAAATCAACACCTTACGAGATATAAATAAGATTACTCATGCTGAACGATATCCTGATATGATAAAACTTGCTATAGAATTTCAACTTTTTGAAGCTTTTGACGATAATGTTCAATTTGATATGTGTGTGTATATATATATATATATATATATATATAATAATATACAAACAAACCAAGTTTGACCGATTTACAAACAAACCAAGTTTGATGGTCTCCTTTTGTGCATTAGGGTATGCAACAACGGGAACGAAAGCGTTATCTCTGAGATATAGTAGTACTATACTAATAGTCCATATTTATATTTCCAAATTTAAATAAGTTTATTCATCTCTTTTATCAGAAAAAATATATTTTGTCAAAATATTTCCAAAATTTATAATAAATAAAGAACATCTCCAAATGTAATTTGATTTTTTTATCATTTTATTATTAATTTCATCACCGCAAGACATACCATAAATAATTTATAACTTATTTCGTATTTCATATTTGCAGAATTGTTTATTTTTATAGTAATCGCTCCACAGTATTCATTTCCCAATTCAGATCTGAATTAAATTATGTATATTGAACAATCAAGTCAATGTAACAATACTATCGATTAACCTTTAATATAAATATTATGATAAAATACTTGAAGAGAGGATTAAATTCAAGTGGATGTATTACCGTACAACAGATTTTTATATAGGTACACACAAATGTACGACGTTCAGTGGTTTATAGATCTTTGAGTTCTTCTTTCATTTTCTAGCGATCTTTCATAAGTAATCGAAGATTATTTGCCGGATACTGACAGTCCAAAATAGCGTGTTTCGCTATGTAAAAAGCTCTACAATTCCACGATCAATTTTATAAAAATCTTACGAGAAAAAATACTCTTAAGTCATGATCATTTCAGCAAAACTTGCGATCAATTTTGAAAAGAGCTCCTGCGGTATAGGTGTATTATAAAATACCTCCGCCCCTCCAAAAATATAAATATATAAAGGGCGGCTAAAAGAGGGGCGAAGGATACCAAAGGGACATTCAACCTCATAAGTCGAAAATAAACTGACAACGCAATGGCTAAAAAGAAAAAAAAAACAAAAACAAACAACAGTACACAAAACACAACACAGAAAACCAAAGACTGAGCAACACATACTCCACCAAAAACTGGGGGTGATCTCAGGTGCTCCGAAAGGGTAAACAGATCCTGCTCCACATGTGGCAACCGTCGCGTTAGTACAAACCCGGTGATAAGTCTAATTCGGTAGGTCACAGGAAACACAAATTTACGTGGTTATCTTAACAAAGTTTAATTTAATATATTTGATTGATATAATTTGATGCTCTATGCAATTACGTATCATTAATGTCACAACTGACAAAAGAACCCGTATGAACAAAAAGAGATGATTTGTTTTAGTCTGTCACTTAGGTAGAAACACTATGTCAATTAGATAACAATGTAAATATGTTTCTTTAGATTGTTGTCTAATTGATATATACACAACAACTCCTGTCATGCATATGATATAAAAATAAGAAGATGTGGTATGATTGCCAATGAGACAGATGTCCACAAGAGACCAAATGACACAGAAATTAACATCTATAGGTCAACGTACGGCCTTCAACATTGAGCAAAGCCCATACCGCATAGTCAGCTATAAAAGGCTCCGAAATGACAAATGTAAAAAAATTCAAACGAGAAAACTAACGGCCTGATTTATGTACAAAATAATGAACGAAAAACAAATATGATACACAGCAACAAACGACAAACACTGAATTACAGGCTCCTGACTTGGGACAGGCACATACATACGGAATGTGGCGGGGTTAAACATGTTAGCGGGCTCCCAATCCTCCCCCTAACCTGGGAAAGTGGTGTAACAGTACAATATATGAACAAACTATAAAAATCAGTTGAAAAGGACTTAATTCATCAGATAGATACAAAGCACAAAAACAAGTAACAAAAACACAGAGTGGACGTGGCAGGGCACTAATATATCCCCACAACAAAAAGACACTAAGTACAGCAGTGGCGGATCCAGAAATTTTCATAAGGGGGGGCCCTCTGACTTTCTAAGAGGGGGCCCGCTCCAGTCATGCTTCAGTGATTCCCTATATAATCAACCAAATTTTTCCCAAAAAAGGGGGGCCCGGCCCCCTGAAAAACCCTCTAAATCCGCCTCTGTACAGATCTGAGAGTACTCGCAGTTACTGACATCTAGTCCAAAGCCAATAACAATACAAAAATCATGCTTCTAAGACTAAAATATCTGAGTCTGTATCTTACACATTTTTGACGTTTCAACTACATGTACTAATTTCTACGAGCTTTTTATGGGTGAAAGGTGAAAATACCATAATCATGATAATGCTCATATACAAACGTATGCGTAGCATTGCAAATTTTGCAAAACTAAGTCAGAACTTTAACCATCTAGATAAGTATAATTTCCTTACACCTCAGCGTTTAAACTCCCTTTATGTAAAGCTATTATAATGTTCTGCATGGAATATTGGAACAAACTCAGGCGAATCTGGTGATAGACTTTTTGGCTTTTGTGCTCCTAATTGTAAATCAATACATTTGGTTTCCCAACCTTTTTGCAACGACCGGCCCTGATAAAGATTATTCAACCTACAAGTGCTTTATGTATTGACATATGCTGTTGACATACTTTTATAATCTGATTATACAGTTATCACAATTCTCATTCGTGGGACACCCTTTTTTCCACGAAGTCCAACTCCTCCGTTTAATTAGTATGTGTCCAATAGTTCATAACATGCCTCTAACGATATCACACATACACACTGTATTGTAGACAGAAGTAGGTCGGTGATTTATCAGTACAAATAAAAACAAATTATGGAAATCGTTCAAATATTGATTTTCTATACATACTTTCAGTTTGTAGTTTTACGTATCTTGTATTATATATATCCATAATACGGGATCATGTGGTAAAAACACATTTTTAATTAAACAAATAAGATAATTCTTTCAACTGTTCAATGTTAATTTTTAAAATGATGAATACATTCATTTCGGTGCCGTTTAAAATACGACATTCCACCTGTTCACTGTGACAACGCGTAACCAATGAGGAAAAATAGGTATAAAGAATAATCTACATGTTTACTTGCCATTTTCTAGATATCCTCCACCTGAGTCTTTCCAAATATCCACAAATTGCGCAATTATTTTCGCGTTATCAATAGAAAAGTCAATAACAATGTAGAACAATGACCGTGAAATATTGCACAGGTAAGCTGAGGTATGTTTTTGTTTACATGTTTCTACCTTTACCCTTTGTAAGATTAATTCTGATTGGATAATAAATTCTATTGTGTGAATCTAGTTACGGATATAGCTATGATAATCCGGATGATCTTATTAACAATTTTATAATTTTCATTAATTGAATGAAACAAATGACACTGTTTTAAAAATTTAACAATCATTGATAAAAAGTTTTTCATTTATGAATGTATTAAATACCCTGCTACATATTTTGACCTTTTTACATGTGACAACATGCATGTAAAAAGTAAAATAACAAAAAATACAGAACTCTTAAGAAAAATTCAAAACTGAAAGTCCTTTATCAAATGGCAAAATTTAAAGCTCAAACATCAAACAAATGGAAAACAACTGTGATATTTCTGACTTGATACAGGCATTTCCTTATAATGGTGGACCTGGTATTATAGCTAGCTAAACTTCACTCTTATATGACAGGAAATGACGTACATTTATAATATTTTTATCTTAACTATTCCACAGGCGCCTGGAGAAAGGACCCCCCTTTTTTCTAAATTAAAAAAAAAACATTCTCTTATATTTTTACCAATGCATTGTATAACACGACAAATCTTCGCTTCTTTCATGTGTTCTCGTAGCTCTTATCCATACGATAATAAAATAACATAGTTTATATTATTTTATTTTGTTAGTATTTTATGATCTTTCAGTGATTGCTGGTTCCCCCATTTAATGCACATAGAGGTGTTTGCCGCATGAGCATTGACCCTGGAGGTTCAGAAATCAAAATTAATTTGCTTTCACTATATCTGCATGTTTTTTTTTTATTTTTATTTATTAGTATTTGCATGACGCTGCATGGCTTTTATATGATAATCGGTTAAAGAGCTTACCAGAGCTCATGTTTTATCTGTTACTATGTACATATATGCAGACTTTAAATAAAATTTACTTACTTATTTACTTACTTACTTACTTTTTTTAATGATGCCCCTCGATCTATTTGTCTAACGACTGTTTGTCTCATGTTAGGATGTTCAAACAGGGTGGGTTGATAACAATGTCTTCAGTTGAGTTATTTAAGTTATGCGACCACTCCTTTTGAAATTGTAGAGTTCTGTTATCACGTTAAGACAAGAAAAACTGGGAACAACAGCGTTAGCAAAACTGTACACACGAATATATATAAACATTGTCTACATTTGACCCCCCTCCTCAATAAAAAAATCTGATAAAAAATGTCCCGTGTTAATTTCCATTGTTACTTATGAATATGGCTATACTAAAAGTGAAACCAAGACACAGTGATTTTGTAAAAGCACACTAACTATGACACACTGATTTTGTACAAGCACACTAACCATGACACAGTGATATTGTACAAGCACACTAACCATGACACAGTGATTTTGTACAAATACACTTTCCATGACACAGTGATGTTGTACAAATACACTTTCCATGACACAGTGATTTTGTACAAATACACTAACCATGACACAGTGATTTTGTACAACTACACTAACCATGACACAGTGATTTTGTACAAGTACATGTACAATAATCAAGACACAGAGATTTTGTACAAGCACACTAACCATGACGCAGTGATTTTATACAAGTACACTAACCATGACACAGTGATTTTATACAAGTACACTAACCATGACACAGTGATTTTGTACAGCCACACTATAATTAAAAATTCAAAGATATTACAAAAGTTTATATTATAACAGTTTCTTTTACAATGATAATGGTACATTTATTGCTAAATCAATAAAATGAAAATGAAAAATTGTTATACTACTAGTTACTAAAGTAAGTAATCATTACATAGATTTTGTCTTCTTTTCATCTTTTGCATTTTCGGTGTCTTCAATTATTTTAGCCAATTCCAGAAGTGCAATGTCAATTGCATCCGGGACATTAGCTTTTGGAACAGAATATTGCATTCGCTGAGAAATAAGATCTAGATTTCTTTGCAGTTGCTTAACAACGTTTGGACTAATCGATTTTAAAATATCTCCAATATTCTTGCCTTGTAAAATATCAATTTGTTTTATAGCGATTGAAAATTTGCTGTAGTCCAAGCTAGATGGAAATGCATATGGAATAAGCTTGTCTATAAATATAACTGGGATACAACCGCAGAGAATGGAGTCATAGAATGATCTTTTGGTGGTGGATTCCCCAGGCGGATGCAGACAGAAAATTGAGTGAGTCATCCAAGAGATAGTTTTACGAATCATTACCTCGTTGTCTCTTGCGTCAGTATTAACTTGAATCATATCGTATTGTCCGTGTTTGTAATTGCGGAAATATTTTCCATAAGAGTAAGTTGTGGTTCCGTTGAATTGAGCGGAAAGTTTTGTACTTAAGGTAGATTCTTCTGGGTGCGCAACTGGAAGCAGAGTAAAAACAGTTCTTTGAGAGCCGAAACCCATGACACTAGCAGTATTTGCAGTAAAATGGATATACGAAGGATATGGCACGACGATCAACGACTGTGCAGCTTGATGTACCAACAAATTTCCTGCCCCTTGATCATTTGGTGCTTCTTTTTCAATTGCAAAGAAAGTTAATTCTTTCATGACGGGGTATAAAAGATATGGACATTCAAAATCGGCCAGTTCTCTGTGTATTTTACCAATGGCTGAAAAATGAGGTCTCTTTTCTTTGAAATAAGGTTGTTGTTGTAGGAAAGAGACAAGAGCGCTTAAAAACCGGTTAAATAAACAGCTCTGACAATCTTTATCTTTCACAATACATCGTAATGCGGTGTATGCGGGTACATAAAAGAAGTCAGCCGCATCTGGGTCTAAAGTTCTGTAAGGACTATTTAAAAGTTTTTGATGCATGATAACTTCTAGACCAAACTGAAAAGTATCTCGTATGGACATGTCGTCGTATTTCCCCAATTTGGAGATCTCTCTGCCAAGTCCTGAAGCCGTCATCATGCCTTTTGTTACATGGTTCGTTTTCGTAATCTCTTTAATGATGTTCTCGTTTAATGCTGGTGGGAGATTATATACGTATATCTTGTATGGAAAATCCATTTTAAAACCGGCCTTCAAGTCTGCAGGGAGGCTTTTTCTGTAAATTACCCTGAAATAGTTTGTTTATAAAATTCATTATTTTTAAAGAAAATGAAGGTTTTTAACCTATACAATATTTCTTTTGTGTGTGTGTGTTTTTTTTTTTTTTTTTTTATTGTATTCTATTATTTACGGATTATTTTAAAATTATTACTGTAGTTTAATAAAAACAAAATGAGTTTACTGAATCAGAAGTCCACTAGCTACTATTATCTCTACTCAGAATGCATTGCAAAAACTCCGGCCATTGATTTTTGTTACTATTAATAGATATCTCGCTCAAATCCCGTTTCAATCACAGTTGGAAATACGGGGACAGCGTGATCGCCTTTATATATAGAAGGGTTGAACACTTCCCATTGTAATAGACTTCTGGTTTAATGATGTCTATTATATTTACATTTTATGGCAATTTTGTGAACACAGTGAATTCTAATAATATTAAGTCGAAGAAATACACCCCTCCCTAAATGCAAATAATTTTTAAACTATTTTTTTTGTCGTAGACGGTTCATATGCAAGCATTTTCATCTTGAATGGAATGTTAAGTCTGATATCTATCTGAATTTCGTGTTTATAATTCTTATGTGAATGTTATTGGTTAATGAGACATGTAAATCACAATTACTACGCACATTTCATAGCACGTGACTTATTGTAACATCTGCGCTAACTTTTTGAACCTGTAAACGTGTAAAATGTTCAGCGTTGAGTACGCACGACCTATGATTGTGCACGTATGCTTTGCCCTATACTGTATTATAATGAATGGTAATGGCATGGGCGGATTCAAAAGGGGGGGGCTTTCGTGGGAAAAATTTGGTTGATTATATAGGGAATCACTGAAGCATGACTGGAGCGGCCCCCCCTTTTAGGTCAGTCAGCCCCTCCCCTTATGAAAAGTTCTGGATCCGCCACTGAATGCTTAGCAGTACAATCTTATAAGGATTAAGTCTAAGACCTTTTCAGGTGCGTGAAATGTTTCTTTATCAATATCTATCCCTTTTAACGACCATTGCCAAGTTATGTCCTTTATTTGAGGATCTAAGTGATATTTATTTTGTCGAGATTTTTTATTTATAAATGTATCGGAAATCGATAAGACTCAAATTTATGGCTAGACAAGTAGATTAGTCTGTATCTATGACGTGGTTCTTATGTCTATTTTACCTGAGAAAATCAGACATCCCAGTTACCATAGTAACAGAAAATGTCACTAGAAAGATTTCAAATACAGTGTTCCACATTTCACTATCTGAAAAAAAAATATTTGTCAATCTTAATGTTACAAAAATACAACAGAGAATTAAGGAAGATTACTTATTTTTTTCTTCCTATCTTTCAAGTTAACACATGTGAGCAATGTGACAAGGAGCATAATCTTTGAATACATTTTTTAATGTTTTCGTTGTATTCAAACAGCATACTGCTTATACAATATACCATGTATGTATAGTTCGTGCTATTTTATTAATTTGGTAATTTCAATTTATTTATTTATTTTACCTAACACCATTGTAAACATAGATGTTGGCATGAAAACTTGTTTATTTAACAGAAAAATAATTCAATTCAAATACGATAAGTAGTTCAGAAATTGTCGTTTAAAATACTGCTTGGCTTATTGTTTGAGACCCCATTGTGATTTCTTAATGTCAGTTTTGTGTTGTTGGGTATCTTTCTCATTGACCGACGGATGAATGGGTGGCTGTCTAACGCCCAGTGGCAAATTTAATATATATTCAGGATAAGTACATGGTTATGTGATAAGGCCCAGACTTACACGCTGAGCCGCATTTTAAACGTGCTATTTTACAAGGTAACAATCCGCAGGAAGACATGTCGACCTACCCGGACACTGTATTCTGACTCCGAGTTGACCAGTCTTTGCTTTTACTCCTTAATGCCTCTTGCTTAGCCGAGAAGCAACAATTATAAATTTTCAAGTCTTTGGTTTGACCCGAACCCACGACCTCCCACACTAGAGGCGAGTACGCTACTTTGAGACAACCGAGGACCGCCACTGTTCACCTATTATCTATTCACAACAAAACTTTTACTTTTAATACTCCGTGTAAGATTTCAAAAGTTCAACAATAAAACATGCACATATAGCAATTATGTATAAATAATATACATTACTATATTGATACGTAAAACCTTCCCGCGGCTTAGGTAAAACGCACGCAATGCACAATTGCGGTCCACGTTAAACCATGTCAATTTCTATAAAAATCAAAGCAACGGTTGGGATTTAAAAAAAAGTCTCCCAAAATAAAATAAAATAAAAATAAAACAAACAAACAAACAAAATGGTTTACTTTTATAAATTTTGACTTGGATGGAGAGTTGTCTCATTGGCACTCATACCACATCTTCTTATATCTATAAACAAACAAACAAACAAACAGACAGACAGACAGACAGACAGACAGACAGACAGACAGACAGACAGACAGACAGACAGCAGACAGACAGACAGACAGACAAACACACAAACAAACAAAAACACTTAAAATGTCTAGGTAAAATTTCCAAAAAGAATATATACGTATATTTTCGGAAAATATAAAATTTATTTGAACTCGCTACCCAACAGGACAAAAAAATCTGCGAGCCTCGTTTTTTGTGTTGTTTCTAAGAGCTAGCACACACACCTTTTACATTTTCCAACAATTTACATATATTTCAAGTATTTTAGATACAAATTTCCGACAAACTAATCGTTTTTCGAAATTAATACTTGAACCGTTATCAGATAGATGACTTTGGGATTTACTGAACAGGTTTTAAGAAAGTCTGTTCTTCGTGAATGATAGAATTTTGTTCGGTTATCAATAGCTCATCAAACATTACGATAGACTCATTCGCATGAAAGCATTTACGCTTGTTCTTTGTATATTACTACGCCATGTGCGATAATGTTGGTAATAATCGTACAAACGAGTACTAAATTTCGCGTGAACAATACATGAAAGGCATTTGCATGGATATGTATGCACACAGACAGCTGCTTTATGACTTTTCCGAGAACTTTCAGAAATGGTTCACTCTATGTGAAGTATAGTACGTGAACACAATGTAAGCAGCGTCAGACAATTTGTGTGAAAGTGATGTACGAATATTACGTTAATATAATAAGTGTGTTTCAAAAAAGTAACGTTCAGATGAAACAATGAAAAATGTAATATCTTACCTGTTTAAACGTAAAGAAATACAGAAAATGGAAAGATCAAATAGCCTACTGACAAATTAAGTAATTTCTTTGTTGGTTTTTTGTAAACGTGTAACTATTGTGGACCTTACAGGTGTGAAGTATTAAAAACGTTTTTATTATTAATTCATTCTAATGCTAATTGATTATTTACTTTGCATCTCACAAACAAGTCTATGGGATGATGATAAACGGCCAATATGAGGTTCAAAACAGGATTTTATTACTGTTCTTTTTTTATTCTGTTTTGTTCGAGAAAATATAAAAATATCGAAAAGATGTATTTATCAGAGACCCTGGGAGACAGAAGATACCAAGGGGCACAAAGTCGAAATTTCGGGAGGAAAAAAAAAGAGAACATTATGGCTTGGAGAAAAACTACAATACGAAAAACAACAGACAACATAGCACAATATAGAAAACTAAAAATTCTGCAACACGTACATAAAAGAATAAAGAAAATGGGAAAAATCATGAGGACTGAACTCAGGTGGTCCCAACTGAAAACCATGTTTAGGATTACTAAAGTAGAGAGACACTTTTCGATAGTGCATGCAAATTCAGGACGACAGTTATTTAACAACTGATACAAAAGATAGTCGGCTGGAATAAAAGGCGAGAAATTTGAACTATCGCTGGATAATGAGGGAGCAAGTGGATGTTTGACATGGGCAGACATTTTACCTTGAAACAGAATACATTTGTTGTACCTACGGACCCTTTATGCAGTTAATACAAGTTTTTTCCTTGCAGAGAGTGTGACACTCGGCCTACATAGTGCACAAAATTTAACGTCTCAATTCGCACCTGATGTTTTGTACATAGAAAGAGCAGTCTTAAATTATTGTCCGATCTACCTCGTATCTGTTTCACTGTCACGGTAAAAATTGAAATTGAATATGGCAGTCTAAAATAATATACATAAAACAGATTTACATAAGTTTTACGCATATCGATCAAAATGTCAATCGTCCTTAAAATGCATGAAATATTTGCCACTGGACGTTAAGCAACCAACAATCAATCAGTCAAAATGTCATTCAGTGTTACAATTATAGATACATTAAGCATTGGTGACAATTTCGGAAAAAATAATACAAATTTAACTCACTTTGTAAAAATGTTTATAGAAGGACATTTATTTTATTAAATCTGGAAGACAATACGTTTTTAGACTTGAGTTGCTGTTTTAAACAAAACAAAAATCAGAACCCCACTGTTTAATCTTTAATAAAGAATTTAAATTAGTAACAAAAACAACCCTCTTCCTTTTGGGAGGAAATAGTAAGCGATAAGATGTTCACTTCTTATGTTTATTATTTTGTGATTGCCCGATTGGGTAATAATGAACATTTCCAAACCAAAAAGGCAGGAAAAAAAAAACACAAATAGAATAAAATTGAGAATGGAAACGGGGAATGCGTCAAACAGACAACAACCCAACCAAAGCAGAAAACCACCCAAGGCCACCAATGGATCTTCAACACAGCGAGAAAATCCCGCACCCGGAGGCGGGTTTCAGCTGGTACCCTAAACAATAAAGTATACTAGGTTATGGTTGTCTTTTTGATATTGTTTTACATCTAACCCTTTGTTTTATTAATTTTGTATTTACATTGTGTCATAGATAAAATTTATTCGTTCAGTGTATGTTCACTTGTGTTAATATGTCTTTTGATTGAGTTACATTGTAAGCCATTTCAATTGATATTGTATAGTGTGTCTTTCTATGATGTGATGTTACACTATTGTTTCAGGTAGGGTGAAGGTTGGCGCCTATTAAAACGTTTAAACACGCTGCAAAGTTTTTGCACCTGTCCTAAGTCAGGAACCTGATGTTCGGTGGTTGTCGTTTGTTGATGTGGTTCATAAGTGTTTCTCGTTTCTCATCTTTTACATAGATTAGACCGTTGGTTTTCCTGTTTGGATGGTTTTACACTAGTCATTTTTGGGGCCCTTTATAGCTTGCTGTTCGGTGTGAGCCAAGGCTCCGTGTTGAAGGCCGTACTTTGACCTATAATGGTTTACTTTTACAAATTGTGACTTGGATGGGGAGTTGTCTCATTGGCACTCATACCACATCTTCTTATATCTAGTTCAGTGAAAATGGAGAATTGTTTACCAAAATAGTGTTTTTGGTCAGGAGGTAAAATTAACTGAAATTTTATGTCATTGCAGTGGACCAATTGTAAACATTGTCATAGATTACATTTTATTCTAATGCAAGTTCATCTTCTAAATTCAATGTTAGGCTGTTTGAGCCAGAGAAGTCTCATGATATCCTATTCATGTTTACCTTATTATACTATTAGTACATAAAATAATTTCAGCGGAAATTTTAAAATTCCTTTAAGAAGCCTCTACAACATGTTACTTCTATTAGTGATATTAAATGTATAGCCACATCATAATCGTCGTGATGAAGTCTTCATGACTGTATATTATTTCCATTCAAAGTTTTTAATATCAAATTGTATTGAATTATTGTGCATATTTGTTTAAGCATGCTATAATATCAACTTGAATGTCGATCATTCGTGAGACAAAATATATATACAGTTCCAGGGAACGACAGTTACATGTAAACTTTGAGCCAGATAAAACAGAGACAGATGGGTTTATGACATTTATCTTTTAAATGACCAATTTTGTCAATCGGGTGAGAGAGAGAGAGAGAGAGAGAGAGAGAGAGAGAGAGAGAGAGAGAGAGAGAGAGAGAGAGAGAGAGAGAGAGATGAATTAATAAGGTAACTCACTGCACTGCTATACAAATCTGTTTAAGGTAGCTTGAAATTTAAAGTAAATAGCTATATTGCCACACGAATTCATTTATATCTTATAGTCCGGAGCACTTGACAGTTGACTTCCGGATAGTATAGAAAATGTAAACTACCTCTTACTTTGTTTTCTGTAGCTGCCAAGATGATCTTAGTCCGCACACGTAAAAAAGTAAGTAACACGTAGAAAACCAAAAATTGTGCTGTTACATAATATCGACAAAAATGTAAATGCTTTCAATCTACAATAAATATTTTGTGGTGACTTATACCATATCTATAACATCATGTCCTCTAAATCGATAAGCAAATGAGTCAAGATTCTTGACTTATAGGGGGAGGGTAGAGATCTCAAAAAAAAAATGTTTAACCTCGCCGCATTTTTGCGCCTGTCCCAAGTCAGGAGCCTCTGGCCTTTGTTAGTCTTGTATGATTTTTAATTTTAGTTTCTTGTGTATATTTCGGAGTTTAGTATGACGTCCATTATCACTGAACTAGTATACATTTTTGTTTAGGGGCCGGCTGAAGCACGCCTCCGGGTGCGGGAGTTTCTCGCTGCATTGAAGACCCATTGGTAGCCTTCGGCTGTTGTCTACTCTTTGGTCGGGTTGTTATCTCTTTGACATATTCCCCATTTCCATTCTCAATTTTATTACAAAGATAACACGTTCAAGGTTGTTATACTCCTCATTCATTTGACATCATAAACCAGCAGGTAACGATTACAACAATCAAGTTAAACCCACAGATAAAAGTAACATGCCCCCCCTTAATAACTATTCATACATTGCTACATCAGAAAAAATTACGGTTTCAACTCACTCAGACAAAGTTGACCTATTGTTTTTCGGTCCTTTTTGTTCCTATATCTCTTCAACTATTTCATTTCTTATAGATCATTGGTTTTGAGTTAAAGATGAAGTGCACATGTATACTATGCCCAAGCAATACCATACAACATTACGTTACAGCCCTATGGTGGCCTATAGTTTCTTCGTCATTCGGTTTTGTGGTGAGTTGTCTGATTGACAATCATACCACATCCTCTTATTTTTAAATCTGCTTTAGTATACAATCCGGACCAGGGGCGTAGCTAGGTATTCAATAAACTGTAGGCACAAATTGCGGCAGGGGGCCTGGGGGCTGCTCAATGCCCCCAACAGATCCAGGGCATAGCCCTGGTAGGGGGTTCAGGGGGGGAAGCCCCGACGGAAAACGGTTTTCAGCATTTTAGTTGCAAAATTTTGTGTACAAAAAAACATGAAAACTTGTCATTTTATCATGATAATATACATGAAAAAAATTTCGAAGAAATTATAATAAACATAATTTACAATTACATCTGACTGATGAACTAACCGGCAGTACAATCGGAAATATATATATAAAAAATATTTACAATATGCATTGCTCAGCATGGATCAGCGTAGCCCTTTATTAAGCAGCACGACCTGTTTAGTATTTTCATATCTATTCCTTTCTGATTGAGGATAATTGATATATACGTCAATTGATAGTACATATTGACAATACTACATTTAAAAGAAACCTTCACCGTCCCCTGGCTACACAAACACATACATACACAGTCGAGGCCTCATGCAGAAGTTCTGTTCTATTCATACTATCGAGCAAAAGTCCAGAAATTCATATTTCCTTATATCCTGTACTGTAAAATCCCTACCTGCTTAGGAATTTGAATAATTATGGTGATTACACGTAGATCTGAGAGTACTCGAAGTCACTGAAAGCTACTTGATTGATTGATTGATTGCTAAACGTCCAGTGGCAAATAGCTCATGCATGTTCAGGATAAAAACAAATTTACAATAAATACAACAAGTAGCTAGGTCCTGTAATAGGGGTCGTCAAGGACGAAGGTCTGGAAATTTGGAAACGCCATGCAATGGAAAATGAGGGTTTATTGGATAGGAACAGAAATTTTGCCTTTCAGTAGACCACCTACGAACCCCTCAAAGAGTTGTTGCAAGTTTCTTAACGTGCAGAGAGCGTGGCATTCTCTCTACACTAGGCATCGGATTTAACATCCCCATTCTGACCAGACGTGACTGTGTATTTATACATCCTGCACAGCCAAACTTTGGCTAGGGTTTTATTGTAGGTCGGATGAAGACCAAGTGGAAAGCTAGTTGAAAGCCAACAACAACTAATTAAAAAAATCATGTGTCTAAGTTGAGATTCATTCATGTATTTGTTGATAAAAGTGAAATGATCTGAACCTAAGTTCTAGTTTATATTTCTATATAAGGGGGAATATTTTGACATACAATTCTATCCAATACTATGGAAAGCCTCAGCTGTCATATATTAGAGATTTACAAAACGTTATGCTGAAGCTTAAAATGTAAAGTTAAGACAGCGTGATGTTGAATTGAGTCATCAAAATGCTAACTCTAAATTACAATATGCTAAGTTGAATTTGCGCAATGTTGACTTGCAATGACAAGTGCTTTAGTTGTGATAGTATAATGATAAGTCACGATGTTGTGATGATATGCCAAACACACGTAACGTTGGGTTTAAAGTACATGATGTGAAGTTGACGCTGCATGCTGTTAGCTTGCAGATTGATACTGCTCAGTCATCCACATCGACAGCTATGATAACAAATAAAATGAATAGCTAAAATGTATGGTGCTGACTTGTTATTAATAAATGTTGAGCTGAGATAGTACGATGTTATATCATTGTGATATTACGATTGGTCTATCATGCAATCTGTTGATTTAAAACACCATGATGTACAGTTGAAAGTACATGATGTTAAGTTAAGATAACACGATCCTACACCACTATATTGAAACGAAAGGTTTACCATACAATTTGTTGACTTTAAACAACACGATGCCAGGTGTTAAGCTAAGATGCTCACTTGAAACTACATGACGTACAGTTGAAATTGTGTAATGTTAAGCTACGATAGCACGATGTTATATCATTATAATGTCACAATAGGTTTATTATACAATTTGCTCATTTAAAACTACACAACGTACAGTTGAAAGTACGTGATGTTAAGCTAAGATGGCACGTTGTTATATCATTAGAATGTCACGATAGGCTTACCACACGATATGACCGTTTAAAACTACACAACGTACAGTTGAAAGTACGTGATGTTAGGCTTACCACACGATATGCTCATTTAAAACTACATGATTTTCAGTTGAAACTAGGTGATGTTAATCTAAGATAGCACGTTGTTATATCATTAGAATGTCACGATAGGCTTACCACAGGATATGCTCGTTTAAAACTACACGACGTACAGTTGAAAGTACGTGATGTTGAGCTATGGTAGCAATATCTTATATCATAATAATATCACGATAAGCTTGCCATACAATATGCTCATTTAAAACTACACGACGTACAGTTGAAAGTACATGATGTTGAGCTATGATAGCAATATCTTATATCATAATAATATCACGATAGGCTTGCCATACAATATGCTCATTTAAAACTACACGACGTACAGTTGAAAGTACGTGTTGTTCAGCTAAGATAGCACGATGTTATATCATTATAATGTCACGATAGGCTTATTATACAATTTGCTTATCTAAAATTACACCACGTACAGCTGAAAGTACGTGGTGTTAAGCTAAGATAGCACGTTGTTATATCATTAGAATATCACGATAGGCTTACCACACGATATGCTCATTTAAAACTACATGATTTTCAGTTGCAACTAGGTGATGTTAAGCCAACATAGCATGTTGTTATATCATTTGAATGTCACGATAGGCTTACCATACAATATGCTCATTTAAAACTACACAACGTACAGTTGAAAGTATGTGATGTTGAGTTATGATAGCACGATGTTATATCATTATGACGTCACGAGAGGCTTATCATACAATGTGTTGACTTGAAACTACACGATATAAATTTGAAGTAGTTTGGTCTCGACTTGAAACAGTAAAATGTTAAGTTATAAAAACAGAACGTAAAGTCAAAATAAAACAATGATAGATGACATATACTTGTGCAGAATTGAAGATTGTTGATGTTGACTTCGAATATAGTACAAATATTAGATCGTTTTATGTTAAATTGAAAGACAATAATGATGCGTAAAACATTACAGAATTATGTGAATTGAAACTGCAATTCTATGGAAAAGAATGAGGGACAAATCCCCAAGATTTTTTCTTCTTCATTTGCAAGTTCGGAGGCAGAATGATATACAAAGAAAGTTTTCCATAAATTCATAAAGCAAAAGAATTACCCATCGCTATATATTATACTTGAATATAGTTTTGCCGTATATTTTACATGTTTTGTTTGGAATTTTTTTATGATTAAAAACCAGACTTTTTTTTATGAACAATATTTATGAAAATATTTATCTATGTTGTGTGTTAATATATACAACATAATATTGTGCTTATAAGACTTATGACTGTGAGGGTCAAATTTTACTTATATAAAATCACATCTATGTAAGAGTTAGCGGAGAATTTGTATTTACCACTCCCGTTTTCCTCGAAACATAAAAATCTGGAGTCTTAATCTTAAAAAAACAAAGATCAACTGATATGACAAATAATACGATTAGCGTAGGACTGAGAGGGTCAGAGCTATATCAGAATGTGAGCCGAAATAAAACCAAAAAATCTGGACTTAATCAAAACCGATGCTATTTGGATTTCCATAGATTGTCAGAGTCTGTTTGTCAACTAGTTTGTTAAAAATTCGGCTAAGCAAGCAAAATATGTCTTTTACAGAGCAAGATTTATTCATATTCATATTACACTTACATATTCTCGTCCTTATATGCATGTAATATTTGTCACTGTACACTAAATACAAATACATTTTCATCAGTTCTTTTTTTATGAAAAGGAGCCTACTAAGTATTTTAAGCACGTTCATCGATTTGACATCCTGTAGTTCCTGTTTTTTGTGAGTTCCTCGAAAATTATAACACATTCCTTCTTTATTTGCAAAATCGCCAAGTGACGGGTGCCACTTATGAAACAGGATCTGCTTACCCTTCTGGAGCACCTGAGATCACCCCTTTTTTGAGGGTTTCGTGTTGCTCAGTTTTTGGTTTTCTATATGTTGCGCTTAATATACTGTTGTTTGGCTTTTGATCTTTTTTCTCTCGTTTATTTCGGCTCATGAGTTTTTGTCATGACATTGTCAGTTTGGTTAAGAGTTTTACTATCCCTTTTTATCTTTCGCCCTCTTTTATCCATTTTTGTGTATTTTTTTTTTTCGATTCTCCCCTCCCTAGATAGATAAATGAAAACAGAAACCCTTTTCAACAAAAGGAGATCTACAAGTAACTCGACGTGACCGAAATTGTAAATTTCTTCCTCATTAGACATATTGCCCTTAGGGTAAATCGGGTGTCTTCCGCCATCTTAGGGAGCTACCATTTGATTTTTATTGGGGGCTAGAATGAAATTTGAAAAAAAGGCAGGATAGGAGTTTTGAGTGAAAAAACGGCAGGATGAGCAACTTGTAAAAAAAAAGGCAGGATGACAATTTATGTAAAAAAAAGTAAACTAATAAAAAAAAATGCAGGACCGAATAGAGTGAAAAATAAAAAGGCAGGACAGAGATTACAACTAAAAAAAAGCAGGACAAAATTTTTCGTCCTAGCAACCCCCTTCCGCCACATGGTTATGCAGTTAACCTGTAGCTTGCAAAATGCTCTGTGGCCCAAACTTTTTATTTTGTTTTTCAAAAAAGAATTAACTACATTTTGGCAAATAATTAAAAAAAAAATCTACCGATTTTAATTTAGACTACAGTCATGAAAACAATGAGAGAGAGAGAGAGAGAGAGAGAGAGAGAGAGAGAGAGAGAGAGAGAGAGAGAGAGAGAAACATATTTACAAATTAATCAAGGCAATACCAAAATAATTCATGGACTTTAACAATTTTACAGATTTTGGTTTTTATTCTTTTCTTTGAAAACACATATAGATAGAGAGAAGCTGCAAATAACCAAGAAAATCACTATATATATGGACAAGAAAATAAGTGACGGAAATCACTAATTGGCTTCTTATTATAAGTTATAGGGGTCATTGTCCATTAATGACTTTACCAATTTAAAAAAAAATAAAATATTCTCCGAGTGGATATATACATAAACCTGGGCACTATTTTACTTGGTGCTGGAAAAATGGTTGGCACTGCTGTAAATGATGTATTTTTTTTTTGAAAGTTGACGATTTAGACTGGAGGCTCTATGTCAAATTTCGTTAGGTTTCATATAGACTTCATGTATGAGCGAAAAGTATACAACAGAATCTACCATACTTTGTGTTTGGGTTGCCCCCATGCAGTAGGATTCTTCCACCTATCAATTCTTTTTGTTTTATTTTGTGGAAAAGAAAATTCAAATTTTCAGAAACCTCTAACAAGGCCAGGGGTGGGGGTCACATTCTCATATAGCTCTGACCCTCTCAGTCCTACGCTTTACCGTATTATTTGTCATATCAGTTGATCTTTGTTTTTTAAGATTAAGACTCCAGATTCTTATGTTTTATTTCGTGGAAAATGGGAGTGGTAAATACAAATTCTCCGCTAACTGTTACATAGATGTGATTTTATATGAGTAAAATTTGACCCTCACAGTCATAAGTCTTATAAGCAC
This sequence comes from Mytilus coruscus, assembly GCA_017311375.1. Lineage (NCBI taxonomy): Eukaryota > Metazoa > Mollusca > Bivalvia > Mytilida > Mytilidae > Mytilus > Mytilus coruscus. The sequence continues at coordinate 74,654,600 of CM029606.1, forward strand.
AATATTATGTTGTATATATTAACACACAACATAGATAAATATTTTCTTAAATATTGTTCATAAAAAAGTCTGGTTTTTAATCATAAAAAAAAATCCAAACAAAACATGTAAAATATACGGCAAAACTGTATTCAAGTGTAATATATAGCGATGGGTAATTCTTTTGCTTTATGAATTTATGGAAAACGTTCTTTGTATATCATTTTGCCTCCAAACTTGCAAATGAAGAAGAAAAAATCTTGGGGATTTGTCCCTCATTCTTTTCCATAGAATTGCAATTTCAATTCACATAATTCTGTAATGTTTTACGCATCATTATTGTCTTTCAATTTAACATAAAACGATCTAATATTTGTACTATATTCGAAGTCAACATCAACAATCTTCAATTCTGCACAAGTATATGTCATCCTATCATTGTTTTATTTTGACTTTACGTTCTGTTTTTATAACTTAACATTTTACTGTTTCAAGTCAAGACCAGACTACTTCAAATTTTCATCGTGTAGTTTCAAGTCAACACATTGTATGATAAGCCTCTCGTGACGTCATAATGATATAACATCGTGCTATCTTAGCTCAACAACACGTACTTTCAACTGTACGTCGTGTAGTTTTGAATGAGCATATTGTATGGCAAGCCTATCGTGATATTATTATGATATAACATCGTGCTATCATAACTCAACATCACATACTTTCAACTGTACGTCGTATAGTTTTGAATGAGCATATTATATGGCAAGCCTATCGTGATATTATTATGATATAACATCGTGCTATCATAGCTCAACATCACATACTTTCAACTGTACGTTGTGTAGTTTTAAATGAGCATATTGTATGGTAAGCCTGTCGTGACATTCAAATGATATAACAACATGCTATCTTAGCTTAACATCACCTAGTTTCAACTGAAAATCATGTAGTTTTAAATGAGCATGTCGTGTGGTAAGCCTATCGTGACATTCTAATGATATAACAACGAGCTATCTTAGCTTAACACCACGTACTTTCAGCTGTACGTAGTGTAATTTTAGATGAGCAAATTGTATAATAAGCCTATCGTGACATTATAATGATATAACATCGTGCTATCTTAGCTGAACACGTACTTTCAACTGTACGTCGTGTAGTTTTAAATGAGCATATTGTATGGCAAGCCTATCGTGATATTATTATGATACAAGATATTGCTATCATAGCTCAACATTACGTACTTTCAGCTGTACGTCGTGTAGTTTTAAACGAGCATATCGTGTGGTAAGCCTATCGTGACATTCTAATGATATAACAACGTGCTATCTTAGCTTAACATCACGTACTTTCAACTGTACGTTGTGTAGTTTTAAATGAGCAAATTGTATAATAAGTCTATTGTGACATTATAATGATATAACATCGTGCTATCGTAGCTTAACATTACAAAATTTCAATTGTACGTCCTGTAGTTTCAAGTGAGCATCTTAGCTTAACACGTTGCATCGTGTTGTTTTAAGTCAACAAATTGTATGGTAAACCTTTCGTTTCAATATAGTGGTGTAGCATCGTGTTACCTTAACTTAACATCATGTACTTTCAACTGTGCATCATAGTGTTTTAAATCAACAGATTGCATGATAGACCAATCGTAATATCACAATGATATAACATCGTACTATCTCAGCTCAACATTTATTAATAACAAGTCAGCACCATACATTTTAGCTATTCATTTTATTTGTTATCTTAGCTGTCGATGTGGATGACTAAGCAGTATCAATCTTCAAGCTAACATCATGCAACGTCAACTTCACATCATGTACTTTAAACCCAACGTTACGTGTGTTTGGCATATCATCACAACATCGTGACTTATCATTATACTATCACGACTAAAGCACTTGTCATTGCAAGTCAACATTGCGCAAATTCAACTTAGCATATTGTAATTTAGAGTTAGCATTTTGATGACTCATTCAACATCACGCTGTCTTAACTTTACATTTTAAGCTTCAGCATAACGTTTTGTAAATCTCTAATATATGACAGCTGAGGCTTTCCATACAATACTCCATTCACTAAGGATGATAGACTAGTGTACACATGACATTCGATAATTAAAGAGTTTTGACGACTTCACTGGCGTGCATCTACAGATAATGTTGTTTTATTTTTAATTTTTTTAATAAATAAAAATATTTGTGAAAAAATTATGTGTAGGCACGTGCCTAAAGTGCCTAACGGCAGCTACGCCCCTGCGGACACAATCTTCACGGAACCACACCGATTTCAAAGATTCAGAAAGCATTATTTGTTTACAAACATATTATATTTGCTTAAATATGCAAAATGGATGAGGCACAAGTCAATCAAGCTTTTAAATATTTTCCACAAAGGATAGTTCGTTATTTGTAAGTAAAAATAAAAAATTCAACGTTTGTATCGTAGAGGGTTGCTATCTCATTTGTATCAACAAAAAATCTTATTTTTTTCTCGCCATCAGATGTACGAGTAGAATTCCTTTGTTTCAATGTAAATTCGAGGTTCCCTAATTTTTATCTATTGAAACTGATCCACGTCTGTAACTAGCTGTACACAGCTTATTGAATATTTGACATTTTGATATGCTTAGTGCATTATAAGTTATATGCTATTATTCAGATTTAAAAAAAACCAAAATCATTTAACGAATTGTCAAAAATTTTAAAATACAATATGGAATATTTTGTTAGTCTACAAGAAATATCGAAGACGGGGACCCTAATATCGCGCTGATTTTATTTACTATATATAAAGACGCTATTGAAACTGGGGGATTGTACAGCGTATTATGAACCTAGATTTTTACAAATATAAAACTCGATTTCTCAAGTTTTGTCTTATTTTAGCTCATATTTGATATTTCTACGAAGAACGCACAATAGCACATGGGTAGCATTTTCACAGCCCATGTTTAATAAAAGAGTGGGTCTGAACTTCCTGTAAGGTTTACAAATGTAAGATTTTAATGCATTTTATAGTTTTATTGGTGCGTATAGGTGTCAGACCACCAATTCAAAATCCCTATCTATTCAATCAAATTTTGCAATTTACACAGCTTTCTTAAAAATTTACCTTAAGTTTAACTTCATAGAAACCAGGTATATCCTGAATTGTATATATACCACCTTTCTACATGCCAATTTTCAACCCATGTTTAAAGTCTTGTAAGAAAGAACTACCTTTTGGAAGACAGGTACCACTAAAAATATCCCCTGGTTTTCTGGAAATCTTAAATTAGTATACTATGGAGCGCATTTATAATCCTCAATTTTTAATGCAAACTCAAGACAAGTAAATTTTTGCTCAAAATGGTCTAAATATATTTCTCTTTTACCAAAAGTTTCATTTCTGCAAATTTGTTGGTTAGTGTAAGTAAACAATGACATCAAAAGCACTATTTTGTGTTAGAGTAGGGCTACTTTTACGTTCTAAATTGGAGGGAGTGAATTGGTGGTCTGACACCTATATGTAGACTAGAGTACCTTAGGGTAATGCACCACTGTCAGATCTGCTAATTCAATGTTATTTAACTAATTTATCTATTTGTATGATACAACTGGTCTTGAGTCTTTCATTTTAAGTTAAAAAAAAAAATGGTGCATCTGATTAAGAGATAATTACACAAATTTCGTTGATGACTCACATTTGATGACATTTTAATGATTTATGGCGTTGTGATACAGAACAATCAATACTTTGATAATAGAATTATATAAATAACCATAAATGAAGCTATATTTTTATGAAGACTAACTTGAAATGATGGGTTCTGAGAGATAGAACGACCGGGATGAATGGCGAGTAATTTGGATTGCCACAGAAAAAGGAGGATTTATTGGATAGGGCAGACATTCTGCTTTAGAACATTTATATAGACAATAACTGTTTAGTGTCTTTAAATATCAGCTGTATTTGTACGAGGCTAAGAAACAGGTGTAATGCGAGCTTAAACGAGCTATTACTCCTGTTTCGAGCCGAGTACAAATACAGCTGTTATTTAAAGACACTAAACAGTTATTGTCTTTATCCTGCAATTCATTTTGTACATTTTTGTCCCATCCCAATCGTTGAATTTGTTTTTGAATGAAATCGACATGACTTAAACGCGGACCGCAATGAGGACCCCAAATTGAATTGTGATGTAAACAGTAATTTGACATAACCGTTCGCTCACATCAGAAGCAGGATACCAGGAGACTATAAACGTCTAGTATACGTTTATCGCTCCGTGTTATCTGTACACCTGTATTAGTATAGTAGAAAGGTCGATTGCAAGACAAATAAAAATAAAGAGATCAGGTTTGATTGCCTATGAGACAACTATCCACCAAAGTTAAAAAAAGTGGATGTAAGCATTTGTCAATTTGACATTTTAACCAGTTTTGTCATGGTTCGGACTTTATATGAACATATGACGCATGATGAATGCATAGAAAGGGATGCCTATACTATACCAACGCTGAAATACATTGCAACAAGATATTGAATATTTGAATAAGTGTACAAACCATTATTTAAACGCTTGCTCGGGAAATGTCCGGCTTAACATTGAAAGAAGATCTACCACAAGAGCGATTAACTAAAATGTAGTAAATCCTATTTCAAACCAAATCGAGTAAATAGAAAACTGTTTATTTCAAGCTTTCAGCTTACTATTATGTAATATTCAAATGCTGTGTTTTAATACAATTCAATTCCGTTTTCATGAATGTTAAAAAAAAAAAATCAAAAGAATTCAGTTGTTATATAAAGAATAATTAAGAGTTGAAAGAATATGTTTTCAAACAGTCATTTCTGAGAATCAATAAAATGCTAAATTTTCGTAACATCAGACAGGAAGAGTGTTTTGAAAAAAAACCTGTGTCTCCACATAACTATACAACTGATACGCTATCGAACAATAAAGAATCTGAAAGTTCAAAAAAGCAATACCTACAACTGAAAACTTCATAGATAAATAAAAGATGCTTTATAACAAAATAAATCTTGTTGATGTCTTTCAGGAATCGTGTTAAGTGCACTCATCGTTTACTCATTCTTAATCGTGTAAAGTGCGCTCAACGTTCATTCATTCTTAATCGTGTAATGTGCTCATTCTTAATCGTGTAATGTGCACTCAACGTGTATTAATTCTAAATCGGTTGATATTCATTCAGTCTTTAATTCATTTGGCAAAATTACTTTACAGTCTTGTATAACCACTACGTACTGATTACAAACATTTTTTTTTAATTCTGAGAGTAGTAATTTTCTCATTTACATACATGTATATTATGAGGTTAATTATTATGTGTATTCTGATTCTTAACTTTATCTTTATTTACTTGCATTATATTTGAAACAGCAAATATCAAATCTTCTGTTCTCAAATGTGTGTTATAAACTTTACTTAAGTCTATAATTGAAAGGGAACTTATTAACCCACAACTATAGTATCAGAATTCTGAAATTTGTAGAAACGAACTTCTGATATTATCATGTAATAAGATCATGTCCAATATATATACGCTTATTTGGCAAATTCATATTCTACTTAGATATTTTTATTCTTTTATGTTTTGATAAATACCATAACAGATATCATAATTGTCTCAGTTTCTGATGGTCACGTGTACATGAGGTTATTCCATCAAGAATAAATATACAAGGTTGTCGGGTGAATGTGGATTGCGGATTAAGAAGTTGAATATCAAACTTGAATAAATAGGCTGAGGCAAATTTAACACGGATATGTATTTTCTCTTCAATAATATTTTTAATTTCTGTTCTTTGTATTCATTTAAACTAAGCTAAATACGTTTGTGACAAATTAAAAAAATAAACATCAGATGTATTTGAAGGCATTTTGTAAATAAACAAATATAAGATCAGGCAAATATATCAAGTATTCATAAAGAACGATTTTAATATAGGAACGTTTATTTACTTGAATTTGTGTTTACAGGTTTAAAATACAGATGTTTATTTTCTGACGAAATAGTTAAATTTAGGGTATTATCATATTAATTCTGTATTTCATTTATAATAAACATTTAACACTATCTCGGATTAATTTGCGCTTTTCATCGTGTTCATGATTGCAAGTCCGGCACACTGTCTAAGGGATTATTTCCGAAAAAATAATTTACTTTAGAACTTTGTTAACCCTTTAGGATTATTAAAAAATGACGGCATTGTTCTACCATTGGGGTATTTTTTGTTCCGTTACTGAGCATATTTTTGTCCTTTACGAATCCATAGGAGCAAATTGAAACCAATATAGGATTTATTTTGTCACATAGGAAAACAACGGTAGTTTTATTCAGATAGATTTTTTTTTTCAATTTCATCGGATATAATAGTTATTTTGATGAATACAAATAATTTATTGAAGTTTCGCATGCATCTATCAAGGTAAAAAGATCCCGTTCAGCAATTTTGTCTAAAATGCGCACACTGTCAGTGTTTATCGCAACACATGTTCTCTTCCTGAAATGCAAGTCATATTATGAATAAGGTTGAATATTGTTTGCTTGCTGCAAAGTGCTGTGCATTATTTGCAAATTCAAAACGATAATAGTCAAACTATGTGTTATGCAACTAAATCACCAATGGCATGGAGTACACTTTTGCCTGTTCGTGTACATTTATAACTTAGGTTTTCAAATTATTCCAATTCCTTTTCATAGCTTTCATTGTGGGGAATAATACAGAATACAGAATTCATCTATCAAATATACATGTAGTACGTTACGTTTGACTTTCAAATTGTTTCAACATAATAAAAGGTGAATTGTTATGTGTTATGTGTATCCTTACGTCAGGATCGTTTTGGTTTTATAGCTCAAAACGGTATTATTTATTTTTGCCTGAGCATTTGAAAATTCTTTCTTCTTGATTTCATAATGAGGATAAATTCAGAAATGTGGAGTGAATTCGGAACGCTTTACATTGGTTAAATAATGAAATGTATGTTTCATAAATTTACACAAGTCTATATTTGACGCCAGGGATCGGAAACTGTCGTTTAAAATACAAGTTGAACATCTGCATATGTACGTCCTTGTTCATATTTATATCATAATTAATGTTCTAATAATGTATCTAACAGTTGCGACTGGACATTAAACAACCAACTATTAATTCATCCATCTTATCCTAAGGATTGTTATAGTTTGTATATCAACTACATGAAACAACTGCAGATTTACACTATAGTTAGGAGTTCGAAATTATTGCACACATAAACCCTCATTCACATCCCTACGTCACGATCCCCTCACAAAACAACACTCTAAAAATTTCATGGATCCGAAACGATTTTCTGGATTTACTTTCACAAGGAACATTCAAGGCTGAATATTTGAAAGCCAAGAATGTATAAAAAAAAGAAAGGAGTGAAGAGCTATATGACCAATAAAGGACCTACACATTCGCCACATTCTTTATGTGCCTGTCCAAAGTCAGGAGCATGTAGCTGAGAGGTATTTAGGGGAATTTGGTTGATTATTTAGGCACCACTGAAGCATGACTGGAGCGGGCCCCCTCTTATGGCAGTCTTCGCCCCCTTATGACAATTTCTGGATCCGCCTCTGTTCAATAGTTGTCGTTACAAGTCTGTTATATTTTTTTTTTGGGTAAATTGCATTGTTATAGATTAGGCCGTTAGTTTTCTCAGATGATTTGTTTCATATTTTTCATGTCGGGGCCTTTTATAGCCGATTTTACGGTTTTTTCATCGTACGGTTGCCTATAGTTGCTAACATCCTCTTCATTTTAACTTTGGTGGATAGTTGTCACGTTGGCAATCATACCACATCTCCTTATTTTTACAGAAGAACTAAATCCATCTAGGGTCAACTTTGCCCGAGTGAGCTGAAACCTTCGTTTCTTCATAATTTTCTGAATTTATAAACTGACAATTTAAGAAATGTTTGTTATAAATCATGTTAGTATCGAAGTACTGATTACTAAGGTGATGATACCCTCGGGGACTAATAGTGCACCAGCAGCGGTATCGACCCAGTGCTTTAATAAATGAAAACAACACCTTATAACGGTAATTGTTAAATAAATTTCATACTCTCTTTAATGAAAACACAATATTGTTATGAGTTTAATTTCCATTTCAATTTAATAAAGAAGAGATATATCTTCGTTACATAAGCTTCAAAATATTTCAGCTATGAAGATTTGTAAACCCTAAAATAAATCATATTTCCTTGGGCAATACCGCGGAAATATAATTATTACCATTGTACAATAAAACCCATTATTAGAAAATCGGTATAAAAAAGTGTTTGCAATTATTGAAATCAATATTGAAACCGAAGTGCAGTGGTCCGTTCGATGATGTGCGATGATCTATATGACGCGTGAAAGCTAGTTTAAAATCTACAGATGTGCAGTTATTATTAGCAGTATATTTGTTTCAAAGTCAGTATATAAATTTGCATTTATTATGTCTATGTATGAATTAGTTACATTTGCATACTAAATGAGAGATCGTCCTCTTTGATTTTCTGCATGTGGACATAATTTTGCGTTAACATTTATCTTTACTTTGTTCCTCTCATGATATCCTCGTTTACCGTTATATCATAATAAGGAGAGTCTGTGAACCCGTATGTATTTAGAGAATGCCACGCTCCATCGTACGTAAAAAAACTTTCGTAGATTTTGCGTTTCAGAGTCCTACATATATATAGAATTTTACTCAGAACTCAGAAAATTGATACAAGCGCTGGTTATGCTTATACCTCTTAATTCTAAATGTCAGGTAACTTACTTGTGTTTGTATTGTGTTGCTATTGAAAAAAGTAAAATCACAAAAATACTGAACTCCGAGGAAAATTCAAAAAGGAAAGTCCTCAATCAAATGGCAAAATCAAAAGTTCAAACACATCAAACGAATGGATAACAACTGTCATATTCCTGACTTGGTACAGGCATTTTCTTATGTAGAAAATGGTGGATTGAACCTGGTTTTATGGCTAGCCAAACCTCTCACTTGTATGACAGTCGTCTTACCCTAGCATCCTTTTATTTTGACTGTTAGGATTGGACTTTACCAACAGCACACCTTGCGGACTTAGGGGGATGAGCAAGGGCCTGAGAACAGTAATGACAAACACAGTGAAATCATGCTATCGATAGCCCTACTTAAGGGTTGATTTCATGCAGCAGCGTCATGAAAAGTACAGGCAGAAATAACATTAAAGCACCAACCATTCATTTTGTGCTGGCCGAGCATATTTTGTTTAGAAACTAACCTTTTTGTAAAATTTTAATAAAAACACATAACAATTTTGGCAAAATATTTTGGAATAAGGAATTTTCTTAGACCTTAGACATCATTGTTGTTTTTATATTTTTTTAAACTAATTTCCAAAAAACACAAACAGTTCTTTTTTTCTCTCTCTGCTTAAAAAAATACCTTTAACATGCCAGAGCATTGATACAGATTATATTCTACTGAATTTACCATATCGATGATTTTTGCATTCGTACTTATTACGTAAAATATATGAGTCCTGTGTCCAGGTAAGAAGTAACAGCAGGTGGTATGTATACTAAAATGTTTATCGTCTTCCATTATACATGAGGGTGTGGATGGAGGTTTACAGAAGGGAGAATAATGGGCAAAAAATAAAAAGAATAGAGAAAATGACCAACAAAATAAAAATAGAGAATAATGAGTTACTAAAATATAAAAAAAAAAAAAAAAAAATAGAGAGTAATGGTCAAAAAGTATAAAGAAGAGAGAAAAAATGGCCTAAAAAGAATAGAGAAACAAAGAACCCCAATCCAGACTCTTATACATCTGACGATGACATTTAGCTTTAGGGCAATTAAGTGTCTATAAAAATTAACGAATTTTAAAATATATAACATTCTGTAAAAAAATCATTTTACAGGTAAATATTAAAGTCATCCGCAAAAGTGATGCGAATACTTATTAAATGTCATGCAATTAAATTTTAATGCTAAAAGTTTAATAAGAGAGATTTTAATGTCTGACAATTTAAATTAATTCATCAATTTTTTTTGTCTTCAAAAACATCAAAGAGAGAGAGAGAATGACAACCAATTAAATGTTTATTATTAAAAAAAACCAAAAACAAATGCATTTAATAGAAATAAAACAATGAATTATTTTACACTTTAAATTTCAATTCTCGAAAATCATCACAGACATTTTTGATATTGATATGTCATTGGTTCGGTTTTATCTTTCCAATTAAAAAAGCATGTCTTAAACTCCCGGTTATGCTTGACCGCAAATATAACACGTGTTCGTTGATAAAAAGACTTACCGACAACATCGGCGCGTGCCAAATAATTAAATGGTAATTAGACCAAAAATATATAAACACTGGACACTTTTAATTTGCAAAACACTCATTTGCAAATCCGCCGCCGCCTCAAATAAGAGCTACAATGTCATGTATATAACCAAAATGTGCAGAATTACATGGGATTCAATAATTTCATTTGTTTTCTACTGTTACTATTATATTTATTTTGCTATTTGATTTATAAAAACATGGGATTTTCAATATCCCATGGGACAGGGCAAAATCCCATGGGATCGACCATTATCCCATGGGATTTTTTTTGGTCCCATGGGATAATTGTAGTCCCATGGGATATTTGTTGTCCCATGGGACAAAAAAATCCCATGGGACTATAATTATCCCATGGGATTTTAATATCCCATGGGACACATTAAAATCCTATGGGATTCAAATTATAATTATATAGATATAAATATATATTAATGTGTATGTTACAATATGTATTCTATTTGGTAGTAAATTGTTATAAGATGAATCTTTTAATTGAATATCTTTTTTCTTTGGAAAAGTTAATTCAACATATTGTTCTATAACTGTTCAAAACTAAACTTTTAAACAACAAAGCAGATAATGTAAGTATCAATATATGTTTATTTATGAATTATAGAATACTTTCTTGAAACACAATTATTTACCATTTGAAATCAATGAAAACTCTATCATTAGGCTTAACATACTAGTAGCTATTTAAGTAAATCTATTTTTTCACAATATCCTCCACACAAAACAATAATAGTTTCTTATCATCCAGCATTGTGTGATTGTATAGTCCACTTTTGGTCATTCAACACAGAACACTGACATTATTGTGGTTTCAATATCTTTTGGTTTTAATAGAACTTCGATTCATTGACTGAGTGATGAAAATAATAACTGATCCAACTTTTGTCTTTGAATTTATTCTGGTCTTGTTTCTATGTTTTCTCCATTTATTTTAGGTGATGAATTTCAATCCTTCTGAAAAAGAACCAATAAAATCTGAAGTTATGTATTATACAAAATTGTTTGTATACATGTAGCAATAATATGATTTTCAATAAAAATAGCTATGCGGTATGGATTTTACTGATTTTTTAAAAGTTGTCCAGTGTCATCAGTTGCTAACCTCCTACATCCTTTGGTCTCTGATGGAGATTTGTCAAATTAGCAATATACCGCATCTTCCTATTCAAATACTATATAACAATCAATTAATTTATTCTTCTTTATAACATTTGGGTATTTTCCCAGGCTATATATATAATATATATATATAAAGATCAATGTTAAAACTTTAGGCAATTATAATAACATTCCATTATTCACAAGAATTTGCAATATATTATACAAAACGCAGACAACAGAAACAATATTTCCTTAAGCTTTTGAAGTTCTGACAGAGTTCAATTTGTGTTTTATTTCAATGAAAAATACCTTGAACTCTTTGGACATATTGAAATTATAACATTGATACAAAAATTATATTGTTTTATCCTTATTTTTGTATTGTTGGCTTGCTGTCTCATTTTATATACAGTTATACATACATCAATAATCTTCTTCTTTATTAAAGTAACTAGAGGCTCCAAGGAACCTGTTTCGCTCACCTGATATTTTTATTTACAATTGATGCATAAATCAATGCAACTGTTATACTTTTGCTTTAGTTTCAGAGATATAAGCCAAAACTGCATTTTACCCTATGTTCTATTTTTAGCCATGTCTGCCATGTTGGTTGGCAGGCAGGGTCATCGGACACATTTTTAAACTAAATACCCTAATGACAATTGTGACCAAGTTTGGTTAAATGGTTAAGTGTCTCAGTTGTTTCAGAGGAGAAGATTTTGTAAAGATTACAAAATTTACCAAAATTGTAAAAATTGACTTTAAAGGGCAATAACTCCTTAAGGGGTCAACTGACCATTTTGGTGATGTTGACTTATTTGTAGATCTTACCTTGTTGAACATTATTGCTGTTTACAGTTTATCTCTATCTATAATAATATTCAAGATAATAACCAAAAACTGCAAAATTTCCTTAAAATTGCCAATTCAGGGGCCGCAACCCAACAACAGGTTGTCTGATTCGTCTGAAAATTTCAGGACAAACAGATCTTAACCTGATGAACATTTTTACAAATGTCAAATTTGCTCTTAATGCTTTAGTTTCAGAGATATAAGCCAAAAACTGCATTTTACCCCTATGTTCTATTTTTAGCCATGTTGGTTGGCAGGCGGGGTCATCGGACACATTTTTTAAACTAGATACCCTAATGATGATTGTGATAAAGTTTGGTTTAATTTGTCTTACTAGTTTCAGAGGAGAAGATTTTTGTAAAAGATAACAAAAATTTACAAAAAATTGTTAAAAATTGACTTTAAAGGGCAATAACTCCTTGAGGGGTCAATTGACCATTTTGGTCATACAACTTTTTTGTAGATCTTACTCTGCTGAACATTATTGCTGTTTACAGTTTATCTCTATCTATAATAATATTCAAGATAATAACCAGAAACGGCAAAATTTCCTTAAAATTACCAATGCAGGGGCAGCAACCCAGCAACGGGTTGTCCGATTCATCTGAAAATTTCAGGGTAGATTGATCTTGACCTGATAAACAATTCTATCCCATGTCAGATTTGCTCTAAATGCTTTGGTTTTAGAGATATAAGCCAAAATCTACATTTTACCCCTATGTTCTATTTTTAGCCATGGCGGCCATCTTGGTTGGTTGGCTTGGTCACCGGGCACAATTTTTGAACTAGATACCCCAATGATGATTGTGGCCAAGTTTGGTTAAATTTGGCCCAGTAGTTTCAGAGGAGAAGATTTTTGTAAAAGTTAACGATGGACGACGACGGACGGACGCCGGATGCCAAGTGATTAGAAAAGCTCAAAATGGGATATTTTTTTATTTTGATATCCCAAAACATTATAGTTCTATCGAATAACTTATTACCAAGTTCACAAACACCAATGTGTTTTATATTAATTTTTAGACATGTATAAATGTTCCAGACCATATCAGTATTTTGACCGTACGTTAACATATAAGTATACTCTTATAGTCCAACCATATGCATATAGGCAGACCATTTGAGTATACTTGTACTGTCTAGTACCAGCTCGACCAAACATGTGTTTTTATTTCAACTGCAATTAAACTTTTTGTATTAATCTATTAAAGATTTCAGTTATGTTGATCTGTAATGTACATTTGTTTCATATAAACTTGACCAACTTCTTAAAATTGGGCAGACTGTACACGTACAGACCAGATACTCATATGTTCTGGAACATAAACATGATTAACAAGCATTTGACAGGATGTCATGCTAAAATCCCATTAATATTAGTACTAAATTTTGCGTATATACATGTAAATCCACAAAATACTGAAATTCATGGCGAACACTCACCAAAAACTTAAAGAGGATACAATTTAGAGGAAGGACTGGACAGATGAATGCACAAACAGAGCATAAAACTTACCGAAAACAAGATGTTTTACATTTATCCTTCAGATGCAGGAAAATTGAAAGTTTTTTTCTTTCTCTGCCGTCCATGATATAAACTTTAAATTTATTCATGCAAAATATGGAAATCTGCAAAGGTAGGACCTTGAACCTCAGCTTATCCACATTTTGATTTTTGAACTGCATATTTGTTCTTTTCATCTTGCTGACAACCTAAACATAAAAAATGATAAAACATAATTCTAGATTAACTTTGTGTTTTTATTTTTGTTGGTACAAACAATTTTTCCCAACTTAAAACGAAAACATCATCACAAAAAAAGGAGGTCATACTAACCTCCAAATTTTTAAACAAACCAAAATTATAACTGGATTAAGATCTTGTCATAAATTAATAGCATCGATACTCTTATTTTTGAAGACCATATATGTCTATTGCATACTTATATTCCTTTGTACAAGAGTATGCATATTAAGATTGATTCCGAGGACTTTAATGTTAAATAAGCATGATTAATTTTACAGTTTTTCAGCTCCATGTGTACATTTTGAGAGAATCTTTCAATACAGTATATTCTGATATTCAGAACTTATTGTGAGGTTTTTATTAATGCAACTGAGAGCTGTATCTCATTATCATTTCTGATACATATTTATGAGCTGAAGACCAGTGCCGAAATTTTCTCACTGCATTGAAGACCCATAGGTGACCTTCAGCCGTTGTCTCCTCTTTGGTTGGGTTGCTGTCTCTGACAAATTCCCATTTCATAACATGTATGCAGATTTTTCTTAAATTACAATAATCAATCACGCAATTTCATCCATTATTGAAAATAAGCAAAAATAAATGCACACAAAATTTAACATTGTTATTAAAGGTTTTTTATTAAAATTCAAAACAGTTGCCTACACCGTTAATTTCCTTGTTTGATTTATTTCATATTTTTAAAGCCTTTATAGCTAGCTAGATGGTATGCCGGGTGGATCCAGCCATTTTAAAAAGGGGGGTTCCAAACCCAAGACAAAGGGGGTGTTCCAACTATATGTTCCCATTCAAATGCATTTGAAAAAAAAGGGGGGTTCCAAGTTGAACTTCCAACCCCTGGAATCCTCCCCCTGGATCCGCCACTGGTAAGGCTTTTGCTCATAGTTGCATTCATATCGTTACCTATACCTTACTTGTGCATCATTTGGTCTCTGATGGGGATAGGCCTACTGAAGAAGGTTCAACTTGCAATTTGCCGGATTATAGGTCTATTTATCCAAAAATGTAGAAGAAAGACATGCATAATAAAAACCAAAATTATGTTCAAACAAGAAGTAATTGTAACAGGATGCTGTTACGAAGTCTCACATAACTCGCCATTCCTAATGTCCCATATTCATTTGATTTGTTTTATTGTCTCATACAAGAATATATATGGTTTAGGGGTGGGGATCAGGGATCCGGAAATTTTTTCACCTAACCACTGGGGATCTCAACCATTTAAAAGTTTTTCAAACATGTGGGGTGGGGTGACCCCATGGACTCTCCTATATTTCATTTGATGTGTTTTATTGTTCCATACAAGAATATATATGGTTTAGGAGTGGGATCTTGACCGTTTACAAGTTTTCAAACAAGAGGGGTGGGTGACCCCTAGGGACTTCCTTTATTTCATTTCATTTATTTTATTGTCCCTACAAGAATATATATGGTTTAGGGTGGGATCTGGATCGTTCACAAGATAATAGCACATTCTCAAATTGAACGGGTGGGTTGACCCCAGGGACTTCCTTTAATTTCATTTGATTAGTTTTATTGTCCCATACAAGAATATATATGGTATAGGGGTGGAGATCTGGACTGTTAACATGATAATAGCACATTCTGAAATTGAACGGGGTGGGGTGACCCCCAGGGACTTCCCTTTAATTTTAATTGATTTGTTTTATCGTCCCATTCAAGAATATGTATGGTTTAGGGGTGGGGATCTGGACTGTTTACAAGATAATAGCATATTCTCAAATTGAAGGGGATGGGTATTACCCCCAGGGACTCACCCTATATTTCATGTGATTTGTTTTATTGTCCTATCATCATTTCTGAAGACTGTGTATGTCTATCACTTACAGTTTACAAGTTATATTCATTTGAAAATTGTAGAAAATAAAATCCCATAGGGTTCTATAGTAAACCCCTCCCTTCTTTCTTCCCCCCAAAATACCCCTTAATAGACCCCAATGCACAGCTAATTTACATTATTTTCCCTTGATTTACACTTTAGAATACAGGTATAAAGTTTTCAAGATAATACAACTGAAGCCCACAGTGGTGGATCCAGAAATTTTCATAAGTGGGGCCTGCTCCTGTCATGCTTCAGTAATTCCCTATATATTCAATCATTTTTTTCCAAAAAAGGGGGCCCTGAACTCCTGATCAGCCCCCCTTTTCCTCATTTCAATCACCCTGATATAAATTTAATTTTATCACTTACAATAGGAATGGTTTAAATTCCCCAATAATTCTAGTCGGTCAAATATATGAATAAATTGATTTAACCTTTATACCATTCATTAATATCAACATATTTCATTTTTGATAAAAGAAGGGCAAAAGTTTTCTATGGGTAGAAATGGATAGTTACTAATTTGGGAAGCTTTCAAATTCACAACATGCGGTGGTTGTGTTCAAAGTGCTGGGTTTTCATTAGTCCAAATAATTATGACGTCTTGAAAGGCTATTATATTTTTTTCTTTGACGCCTTACATCGACAGCCTTTCAAGACGTCATAATTATTTGGACTAGGTTTTCATCACCCTCGTTGTTTGCGGACTAACGATTTAGGCCTGTGGTGGATAATAGTGTGCATGCATTAATTTTCTGTACCTTCTTAATCAATATCGTCGTGTCATATGTTTTCGTATGTCATATGTTTTCATATCAACCACATTTCGTCGGTTTCGACTGTACACGCGTACATTGTGGCCTGTTTTTCGATTTCTATATTTGGAACAACAACAACACTACAACGTGACAAATGTATGACATATTCAAAGTCGCTTTTAAAGACGTAAGAACTAATTAAATTAAACCTACCTGTTCAGCCATTTTTATTTAATGTCAAAAATACGCATCACTAGAATAGTTGTTGAGAAACATTCTGATGGGTTACATGAAGTATAGCTATATCGTCTGCCTGTCAGACACTGGATCTTCAAGACATGTGACTGTCATGTGTTTTTTAGTCGTTTTTATTACAAACCAGCGAGTTAAAATTATCATGGTTCTTATATAAAATGGTTGTTCAAAATCCATTTATTCAATATTTAATTGACAATTCTTTTGTACATCCTTGATACATGAAGATAAAACAGTCTTAACTTTTTACATTAAATCCCAAATTTTGAAAACTGCATTTTATTTTCAAAAAAATAAGGTCCTTTGTAGAAACCGAGTGCCAATCTGAAATAAATCACAATGTTACAATTTCAGCACATGAAATACCAACATAAAACTATTTACTAGTTATTTTTAGTACTGAAAAGTATTAAATAACTTTTTTATGATTCAAGCGATCACCAGAACCGCGACTTTAGAAAATACTCATTTCCGGATTTTATAGTCATTTCCTGTCCGTGTACTGATCCAATTTTTAATTCATACGAAAACATATGATAAATATAGGAAGATGTGGTGTGAGTGCCAATGAGACAACTCTCCATCCAAATAACAATTTATAAAAGTAAACCATTATAGGTCAATGTACGGCCTTCAACACGGAGCCTTGGCTCACACCGAACAACAAGCTATAAAGGGCCCCAAAAGTACTAGTGTAAAACTATTCAAACGGTAAAACCAAAGGTCTAGTATATATAAAAACGAGAAACGAGAAACACGTATAAATTACATAAACAAACGACAACTACTGTACATCAGATTCCTGACTTAGGACAGGTGCAAACATTTGCAGCGGGATTAAACGTTTTAATGGTACCAAACCTTCTCCCTTTTTCTGAAACAATAGTATAACATCACAACATAGAAAAACACACGATAAAACATCAATTGGAAGGCTTAACTCAATCAAAAACGTAAATTAACACACTATGAACGAATAAATTCGATCTGTGATACCTGAAAGTAGACTCCGTTTTTTTGACATACGAAAATCGCAAAGTAATCGGAAACATTAAAAAATTGTTGTTAGCCTTGACAAAAAATCTAGATACCTATAAACATTCGACAAAATATGCTTTTAAAATTTGAGTAAACACCTGAATAAAAACTCAACAGTGAAAACCGTAAGCAGTGAAATTTGTTATTAGTACGAAAACACATCACACGAGGATATTTTCAAAAACTGACGACAAGTGTTGGAATGTATCAATGATCATCAATGTCTTATTTGAGGCCAACGTGCTATTTACATGTGCGATCGATAATGCAGGGGAAGGAAACTTGTCAATTATGTTTATTTTTAAGCCAAAATAAGATGATCCGCCGTAAAATTAACCTTGGGTAATCCTCAAATTGATGCAAGAGTGCCACCGGCCGACTACTAATACATGTCTTTGTCTCAAAATAACTCGGCAGCGTCAAATAACAGTTGAAGTAAGGATCGTCTCGTGGGGGTCTGCTTTTTAGCTATAATTTTAATAACTTACACTTTTTCCATTATTCTCTTTCTTTCACTATTCTTTATTCCTTTTTTCTTTGCCCGTTATTCTCTATTCTGTTAATTCACATCCCTACCCTCTTAAGTGGACTTTCGGTGGGTTTTTAGTTCTGGTATTACAGTGGCGGATTTACCGGGGGGTACAGGGCACGTGCCCCCAGTCGAGGTCACCAAAAAATTTTCTAACATAGTTTTATTGCTACTGTATCTGCTTATTTAGATATCTAGATCGAAAATCAAGACATAGCTTGATTTGACTTCTTAAACTGGTCGTTAATTAACCCCAGCTTCAACATGTGATTTATGACAACTTATCGATGGGTGTTAATTTGACAACTTTGTGTATATATAATGTCTATATCCAAAAGCATTTATGTAAACTACATGTACATGTACATGCTGATTGGAATTAATACGAACATATTTATTGGTTTCTAATACAATATTACAGGATCAAGATCGATTAACAAGTGAAATCTTCTGATCAGGAAAGAAATTACCAACTATAAAATCGGTCTTAAAAGAATATGTAAAATAGATGTTTAGTGTCAGGAATGTTAGTATCGATATGAGATATGTCTTTTTTACCAAACACTCACATTGTATACGGTTTCTGGGGAATGTGCCTGTCTCAGAACAGTCTTTTTTCGGATTTCATTAAACAACAAACGATTTTTTTCAATGCATACAGCATTTTTTTTATACGACCGCAAAAATTAAAATGTTTTTGGTCGTATATTGGTATCACGTCGTCGTCGTCTTCAGCGTCGTCCGAAGACAGATGGTTTCCGGATAGAAACTTTAGTATAAGTAAATAGAAATCAATAAAATTTAAACACAAGGTTTATAACTACAAAAGGAAGGTTGGGATTGATTTTGGGGGTTATGGTCCCAAAGGTTTAAGAATTAGGGGCCAAAAAAGGGGCCCAAATAAGCATTTTTGCAGTTTCCAGACAATAACTTGTGTTTAAGTGAATGAATCTCTCTGAAATTATACCACAAGTTTCCATACATATAAAAGTTTTTTTTTCCTCTTATTTTTTTATGGAAACAAACACTTCCCCTCTGCAAAACATGAATGGTCTGTGCCTTATATATAACCATTAATAAAATTATATTGTATCATAGAAAACCTACTTATATTTGAGATGAAGAACAACAATAAAAGCTTATTGTGTGTTTTTTTGCTGTGCATGTGCTGATTTTGTGTCATGGATGGATACCCCATATCCTTTGTTTTTCTATTATAGTACAGTAATATGTGTAGGTCTATATTTTTTCTTGTTTTAATTACCATGTATGAGGGTATGAATAGGTTACCGTGAACTAGGGTATGAATGGTTTACCCTGAATGAGGGTATGAACGGGTTTTACAGATTAGAGAATAATGGTCAAAAAGGTAAGGCTAGAAAAAAATGGGCCCAAAAATATACAAAACAGATTAAAGCTGTGATGAACTGTAAAGAATAGAGGACAATTGGCAACAAATAAAAGAGTAGAAAGAAACGGACCCCAAAATAATGAAAAGGTATAAAAATGAAGACCCGACCCCTACCCTCCCTCATACGACCACCATCATCCCCAATACATGACACCACCACCACCCACACTCGCATATATGCATATATAAAAATCTTTAATTTTGGTTTCATGGAGCCCCTCCCACCCCCACCCCCAGACATCGAGTTTCTGGATCCGCCCTGTATTATGCGATAAGTCAATTTTTCATGCAGTTTCATGAAATAATGGTTTTATGTATATCAGCAAGAAATTGTATTTAAATATACAATTCCTTGATATCAGCCAAGATTGTGCGTGAAATTTTAATAAACAATTCAACACTACACGTTATGTGATTTTGATCAAAATCGATGAACATGAATTTGACAGCTAGTGCCCTTTAACAGGTAAAATTCAATTAACAAATTCTGATCTACTGGCATTCAACACCAAATTACTTACTTGCTGTATATTGATAAACGTGATGGTATATTGTCAATACCACAACATCGTGAATACGCCATGTGAGGTGTTGGCTATTTTATGGGGTCACCGGTGGCGGCTTCGAAACAGAGAAAAATCAAGGTAAAAAGTGTAGAATTTTGTTGTTGAAAATTTAAGTTGTAAATTCCTAAAAAAAGTACTTAATTCCGTTCAACTGCTAACATGTTAGTTCGATACGAAAATAGGATAAAAAGCATCCGGAAAATTTGTGATCAGTAATTATCATTCGAATATATGAAGAGCAATGGGTATAAAAAAAAAAACTGAACAAGAAAAGTATTAGTAAACAGACAGAAAGTCGTTGAATTAATTATTTTACAATTGTTTAAATATATAAGAGAATGTTTTAGGCGAATTGTCTTTATTTACAGATAAATGTGTTTTAGTTCGGGAAATGATTTATTCTTCTGGCGGCTTCAAATATTTTTTTATCAATAACTTATTACACAAGGAGACATTTTTGACTTTTGACAGCATGAACCCCAGTTAATTAGCAAACACAAATTAAGAAACAAAATCGTTTACAGTTAAATTTTATAGAAGGAAAAAGGGGGTTAAATAAACAATTTTACTATACGCTCACATACTTCTAAAAGATTTGCATATGTAAGCTGTCTATAGATAATGTTAAATTATTTCAGGAGTTTTGAAAAAGAATATATACAGTTTAATTTTCGACGTCTACTGCTACAAAAAAATAGTGATTATTTTATAGATTTGGTACTTCGATCAGTTTCGACTCAAAATTTCTTTTGGAATTGTTAGATGGCAAACTATTTAGGAGAAGATTGTATCTGTACTTTATGTAATTATGGTGATATTGGCGACGAGATTCATTATATGATAGCAAGGGCTTGTACAAATCCTTGATTATAGAATGTTCGGCAATATAAATAGACGAAAGTAGACAAACCCTAATTAAACGGGGTTTTGATCTCCAAGCTGGCCACATCGAATAAGATCTATATTTCTAAACGTTTTTAAATGAAATAACTTGAATTGAAAAATTTTCCAGCTGTGTGAAGGTTTTTTATATTTCTAAACGTCTTCAATTATTACATACGAAAGAAAAAATTATTTAGCATATTCATATATTTTTATAATTTTTTCCAAGGAAACTTTTTTTTTGGAAAAGTTTACTTCTATGTGTTTATAACCATAATCAGGGACATATTCTCTGCCATTACCAATCAGTCCTAATCATTAAAGATCAATTAACCACATTCAAATGATGATTGGTATTGAATATGATCATCGGCCATCCGTGACGTACATTATTTTATTTTGTTTTAATTTTATTTATTTTTAATCGTCTAGATTAATTTTTATATATTTATATTTTATTCAACAGATAACGTGATTGTAACTTAGTGTAAATGCAGATTTTATAAGAATTTAGTGTAAATATAGAACTTTAAAAGTGTCTCATAAGTCAATTTTATGGCTGGGTATTGATTGAATGTTTTAACTGATGATATATATATTGTTTACTTTATTATGTCAATCAATATGTGACACTATAATAAAATAAATTTATCTTATCTTATCTCGTATCCCAAATACCGGCGCATGCTGATAGATAGATAGAATGATAGATAAAGATGGTTTGTATGGCAAGCCGTTGTGGAATTTATTCCCTATTCATTAATATTAAAAATGATTTTTTAATATTACAAAATCATTTTTAATATTAATAAATCGAATTTTTAATATTAAAAATACTGTCATTTTTAATATTGATAAATGAATATTTAATATTAAAAATCATGTATTAATATTAAAAATCATGTATTAATATTAAAAATCATGTATTAATATTAAAAATCATTTTTAACATTAAATATTCAGTCTGATTTTTAATATTAATAAATGAATTTGTAATATTAATAATACGCTGATTTTTAATATTAAAAATCAACATCAATGTTACCTTAGCGTTTAATATAAAGCACACCAATCATTTGATTTTATCAGAGACATATAATACATGTATTATATGTCTCAATACATGTATTATATGTCTCTGATTTTATCAAAACAAAATTACAAAATTATTAAATAAATTATCAATCGAATGTATACCCTCAACGCTCACTAAAACTTATATATACATGTCCTAAGTGACTTTTTATGTCCTGCGTGCACCCAGGAGATCCTGAACGGTTTTAGACGTACCATTATTTTATATGCATATATTTGAAGCTGTTCTTAATTTTGTACATAATAGGTATATATATATGTGTATCAGACCAAATGACTTCCCAATTAGCAGAGGCGGATTTAGTTTTTCCCAGCCCCTCCCCCATCTTGGAAAAATTGGTAGACTATATAGGGAATCACTGAAGCATGACTGGAAGGGACCTCTCTAAGGCAGTCAATGGGTCCCCACTTATGAAAATTCTGGATCAACCACTCTTTAGTTCTAGTTATCTTAGGTCCTAGTGTGAAATAAAGCCAATGGGAATTGGTCTTTTAAACACATCTACATACATGTATACGTTTTCTCAAGGGTTGGTTCATGCAATTTTGAAATTATGTTTACTCAATGCGCAGTTACTGAAGTTTATATTTGCTACTTTCCTTCTTTATTTCATATAAATGATTTTTGATTTTTTTTAAATTTGTGGTGTTGAAATAGGAATGGACACAGATACCTAAGCACATTTAACAAAAGAAATTTTGTGTAATGTCATCAATCTGTATTACGCGTAGACAGGATGTTCTCTAGAAAACTATACGTTATACTCACCCGAGGGCACACGCACTGTCGTAATGGAAAATTACTGTATGTTATAATTACCTGTAATCAGCTTTGCAACAAATCAGTTGACATTACAGTTCAAAAAGATTTTCCTCAAATCAAAATGGAATATTCATTTTATCTTTAAAATTTAAAACTTTAGAAATAGAAATAGAAAGAATTGAACAATTTAAAATTGTATTTTAACAAAGATCAAGGATTTGTATAGTGAGAAGGATTAAGATATAATTTTACAACGATCCTAAGAAAATATGCAAACAAACGTTGAATCAAACCTACGCAGTTTTATATTATAAGACTGACACACATCAGTTTGCTAACTCAGTGTGCTGGGTGAGGTGCTGGAACTTGATATACATGTATCATTAAGTTATAGTTCTGTTAGGATTTGACTGCCTTTTACAGGGACTTTCTATTCTTACTGTTAACAGTTAGTAATAGACTGTTCCTGACTTAGAATGATTCTCTGCTCAGCAACTGGTGCGTAATTGGCATTTGATTCAAATATCTTGTAGCAGTAAAAAACACAAATTAATGTATTTAACAGCTTTATTCAGGAGCACAGTCTGTTAATCGTAAATAACTTCGAGATTTATGTGTAAGTTTACTCTGCTGCTCGAGCTCTGCTAATCGATGTTCCAGTATTTCAGATTTATATTTATTCGTGAGGCCCTCGTCATTATTTATATTCACTCAAAGCACAGTCGCCTGGAGATTTAATAATCATAGCGAAAATTATAGCGAAAAATAGCGACAAATGGGGAAATAAAATATTTTTAGTAGCATTATTATTAAATCTTCAGGCGACTGTGCTCAATTAAGAGGTTCTCCGTTACTTGGAAAATCTTATCTGATTCAGGATCAATTCATCGGTTACACTCCCTATCATCAGTGATTCTTTGTTTTAAAAAGGTATTGTGTAAGTTTTGACTCTCAATTTGCATGATTAATAACAGATATCGACTCGCTACCCGGACTACTGCAAAAACAATTATTCAGTTCACTGATTTAGATGGAAGGTAAAAGTACAGAAAGTCACAGGACAAAAGTCAAAGGACATAAAGTCACAAATTTGATAGGACAAAACATCCATTTTAAAAGGGGGTTCTCAACCCATTGTAAAGGGGGTTCCAACTATATGTCCCCATTCAAATGCATTGATCGTCCAAAAAGGGGTTCCAACCCCCGGAACCACCCCTCTGGATCCGCCACTGCAAAAAGTCACAGGACAAAAAGTCACAAACAATTTGTTGACAATTGTTTGAATATATATGAAAAGATCATGAAATATTTTCTTTTATTACATATATTCATTTTAATTTAAGGAAATTGCTCATACATGTCATAAACCTTGATAAATGAAAATGTGTTAGTTTTAATCATGCAAAGGATATATTTATTGGCAAATTGAAGCCATTTAAGTACCAAGCCACTTTGACATTTTGTTCTCATGACAATTATTTGATCATTATTGATATTTATTGAATACATTTCAATTACAAAGTTGCTTCATGTATAAAACTTCAAGAAAAATGCAAAAAAAAAAAAAGTGTTTTCTTGTTCAACATGTTCAAAGAAAAATAATCTCAAAACTTGTGACTTTTGTCCTGTGACTTTTGTCTGTGACTTTTGACCGTGACTTTTGTCCTGTGACTTTCTGTCCTACATTCAGATTGAATAGGGGTTTGGTTGACCCCATCTCCTCTATCTGAGACTACCATCTCAGTGATGAGCTTTATGTTTTATGTATTGTGCTTGTCATATATGTATGTGGATAAAAGCTCTACAGAGCTTATGTTGTATTGTTATAATGTATAACCGACTTTAAATAAATCTTTTTGCTAGCCCCTAACAACTAACAAGTAAGAATTAGGTTACTTTTTTGTAATACAAACAATTAAGACGTCTTGCAAGGCTTTTTTTACCATGATGGCGTCCCATAAAAGAGTTGAAATAGCCATGCAAGACGTCATTATCATTTGACTAATATTATGGCACATATTGTCGCACCACAGGATTTGTGTCAATTTTTCTGGTTTTCTATCCTCACGAACCCCAAAATACTAGTGATAAAATGTTAACTTACTTCTTAATTAAAGCCTAATATTAAGAAGGCAGAAGACCTGGACCATTCATACTTTGTATATACATGCCTTATGTTATGAAGTTTTCGTCTTTCATATGTTCATTGACCTTGAGTGACCTCATTTCATGGCTAAGTGACTGCATTGAAAAAAGTTAAGGTGTTTTAGTATCCTTAATTTCTATTATGATTATAATGAGTAATAGGATTCCTATTACTCAATGTAAGAGAAATCAAGAATACTAAAAATTTAAGGATAACTATATTTGATATGTGCATACCTTGGAAAGTCTTCATGTTCGCCAGACAGTTTTCACTTGGTTTGACCTTATTTCATGGATCAGTGAACAAGTTAAGCTTTTGTGGTCACGTCCATATCTCAGATACCATAAACAATGTGTCTACTATATTTACTTTTAATTATTGTATGGAATGATTGTAAGGTATGCATGTCCAACTGGCAAGTTTCATCTGACCTTGACCTCATTTTCATGGTTCAGTGGTTATTGGTAAGTTTTTGTGTTTTGGTCGGGTTTTCTAATATTGTATGCAACATGTCAAGTATATTCTTTGTATGAAAATATTTAGGGATGTACATGTTGGTCTGACATGTTTTATTCAATCTTGACCTCATTTTTATGGTTCATTGCTTGATGTTACCTTTTTGTTTTTTTAGCCAGTTTTTCTATTTTCTTATTTTCAAATTAGCAAAAGGTCAACTAGGTACATATGTCTGACTGAGAAGTTTCATCTTACTTTATTTTCATAGTACATTGGACAATATAAAAAAAGAAGATGGGATATGATTGTACAACTCTCCACAAGAGACCAAATGAAACAGAAATTAACAACTCAAGGTCACTGTAAAGCCTTCAACAATGAACAAAGCCCATGCTGCATAGTCAGCTATAAAAGGTCCAGAAATGACAATGTAAAACAATTCAAACGAGAAAACTAACGACCTAATTTATGTACAAAAAATGGAAAAACAGATATGTTACACATAAACAAACGACAATCACTGAATTATAGGCTCCTGACTTGGAACAGGCACATACATAACGAATGTGGCAGGGTATAAGGAACAATGAAAATGTTTAGTTTTTGAGGTTTGGTCTATTTTCCGGATACTGTAAGCAATAAGGCCCTTAATTTAGTGAATGGAATGATTGTAAGATGCACATATCTGTCTGCCATATTCTATATGACCTTGACCTCATTTTCATGGTTCATTGGTCAATGAAACACTGCATTGTTTTGTCAGTTTATCATATGCTTAAAGTTACAGGTAGATTATATTTGGTGGATATGTAACAATTGTAAGGTGTGCATATCTGTCTGGCAGATTCATATAACCATGACTGCATTTTATGGTTCTTTGGTCAATGCTAAGTTTTCTTGGTTTTGTCATTTTATCAGATATTATAAGCATAGGTCTACTTGTTGTTGTACAGAATGACTGCAAGGTGTCATATAAGAATAAAAGATGTCTGTCTGCCAAGGTTAATTTTACTGTGACCTCATTTTCATAGAATAATGATAATATTAAACAGCAAGAATGATGAGCAAGTCGACATTATATACAAATGAGGCAAAATTTTCAGTTGCCTACTAATTATGTAATAGTAGTTATTTTGTCATTAAATGATAATGTTTACCCTTATATGTGTAGGGCAAGAACAGTAAAGATAAAGGAAACTATAAACAGAAGAAATTATCAACAAAAATAGATTTACAGAGGTCAATAAAGCCTAAATGGTAAGTCCACTGTTATAAAAGTTTTGCCCTTGAATAATGATTAAATATTTATTAAAATAAGATGTGGTATGATAAATGAGAAAACTATCCATCAGAGTTCAATTAAGTGGATGTTAGCATTGTAATTACTTATTAGAGGCCAATGATGACCTGTAAGTAATGAGAAAACCCATACCCTATACTTGATATAGTAATCTATAAAGACAACAATAACAATATTTGAAACAAAACATCTATTCAAACTTCAAATATACCAGACTAATTTATAAAACAAAAAATATGAAAACAAAATAACGGATATGAACCAACATCAACCACTGAACTATGAACAAGCTCCTGATATTGGACAGGCATAATATGGCTGGGTTGATATAAAATAAGAAGCAGTCTGATTTCCAATGAGACTTTTCTCCAATAGAGATCAAATGACATTTAACATGTGTTTAAGGAGGCTTGAGGGTATAAAAATTTCAGAAAATATTGAAAAAAAAAATTTTCATAACTAATTTTATTTATAACTTTATTAGTTGTTACTTTATCATATGGTACAAAAATCATTCAAAACCATCTATTCGTTTTGGCCCCAGATGACTTTTAAAATGTATATATCATTGAAAAGCTCCAAATTATCTCCCTTTGGTGCAAAATGCCATTTTTGACATTAGAATTGTAATATCTTTTAACTCATCGGTGACCTATATTTTTATTATCATTTTCAAATAAGCTGTACTTAAACTAAACTATTGTAAAATTTAAGCGATTTCTGTAATTTAGTTCTTTTTATTTCGATATTACCTCTATTTCTCCTATTAGTTCAACAGAAAAAGTACCTTTACAAAATGTATGCTTCTTTCAAGGCGGACTGTGAGCGTAAATGAACGGTGACCCGTTTTTTTAATTTTATTTTTCTATTAAGTATAAGATAAAGTTCATTTATAGAAAAATATAGCAAAATCCTATATTAAGAAAAAATTTGATTTAGACCTGCGAGCCCCTTAATTTAACAAAAATAGTTCACTGTACAGCCTTTGACAATGAGCAAATCCTATACCCAACAGTGGTTTTAATAACAGCACAACATTTGAACAAATTGTAAACATTTGTTGCAATGGGCTTAACTCAAAAGACTGCAACAAAGAACCAAACAACAACTGGTAATATGTAAATCATAGACACAAAGCACTGAAATAAGAGTACTAACAATGAATATTCAAATGAAAGTTTATCAAAATGTTCATAAACATGATAAAATAGCCATTTTATTGCTGTATTTCTCTTCATTGATAATTTTGAGTTTTGTGTATTTGTAGGTCAGACGCCTGGGTTTTCATGGTCATCATTCAACAGATCAATACTGAACAGAAAACTTAAAGTTGATATTTTCTCCATAGTGCGACTTTTTTATTAATTTGAAATGGAACGTGTTTTTCCTACATTTATTTGAAAGAGGAAATTTCAACATAATGACTTTAAACAAAAGGAGTCATATCATCACGATCATAGATGCACAAGAACTTGATCATGTAAATGCAACAATGTAATTATCAATTGAAAGAAGGAACGAATGAAAAAATATTAGTATGTTGTTGTCCAAATAAACTTGCTTTGTCTTCTCATTTAAATCGCTCCAACCAATAAAGATGTACGGAGGAAGATCTTTGAAGAACAGATTGAAAAATGTGTTGTCTAAGAATTGCAGGAATATTCTAGTGGATGAAATAATTTATTGACTTGACTCTTATATAGTGGACTGAATAATTGTACATAGCAAGCAGTGAAAAAGAAAACTAAAACTTTAACAGAAAAAGTGTTTATATTATAAATTTGCAAATATAAGGTTAATATTATGTACACCACAAAGGTATATAATTCAAATTGTTTGCATATTCATGTATTGCAATGAAACTATAACAAAGAAAACCTTACCTCATGAAAAGAGTAAACTTGTCAGTCAGAATATGAAATATTTTTTTCAGTTCTATTTTTCATAAAAAAAAATAAACAAGACAAAGATTTCAAAACAATATTTTTCATTTATTTAGACATGTCATCATTTTGTTTCAGTGAAAGGACTTTACTCTTTGACCATAAATATTATTATGCATTCCAAATTGCAAAATAAGAATAATCTTTATTGTCATATAAACAAATAAAGAACATGTTTGTGACAAAATGAAAAAAATAAATATATATATATATATATATAAAAATATAAAAAACTTGTATACATTTAAAACTTTTACTACCAAACAGCATTCATTGTAACATACACATTACTGTATATTTATATCTATATATTTATAATTTGAATTCCATAGGATTTTATTTTGTCCCATGGGATATTAAAAATCCCATGGGATAATTATAGTCCCATGGGATTTTTTTGTCCCATGGGACAACAAATATCCCATGGGACTACAATTATCCCATGGGACCAAAAAATCCCATGGGATTTAACTTAAATCCCATGGGATAATGGTAAATCCCATGGATTTTGCCTGTCCCATGGGATATTGAAAATCCCATGTTTTTATAAATCAAATAGCAAAATAAATATAATAGTAACAGTAGAAAACCAATGAAATTATTGAATCCCATGTAATTTTGCACATTTTGGTTATATACATGACACTGTAGCTCTTATTTGAGGCGTATATGGATTTGCAAATGAGTGTTTTGCAAATTAAAAGTGTCCAGTGTTAATATATTAAAAACAATAGTTATTGGATTTTTTATATCAAATACGGAAATTGACATTCTTTAGCATGAAATCATATTTAATAAGTAATAATACACTATAACATGGTGAAATTTAGACTGAACAATTTCTTGTTCAGATCCAGGGACACAGATGTTCAAATTATTAAGTATATACCAAATTCTAAAATGATGTTATATGAAATGGCCATCTAAGAGGATTTTCTTTTATCTCTTTAGGGGGATTGGATATGTGCCAGGAAATTCTCAAAACCTCATTATCTCGTCAATAATACTTAACTTGAAAGTCCTAAATTTTATAATGTGATTTTTTAAAAAGTATTATCTGCAATGTTGCATTCACCAGGCAAGCTTTTTTTCATATATATTCCTCCATGTTATTTTTTAATGTTTACTGCTACTTATCTATATTTCCAAACATTTTGATAAAACAAATATTGGTTTAACTGACAGTGTATAAATCTTTAAACATGTAAATGCATATAAGGCATCCCTTGGATATGTATTAGGTGATTGATTGTTGTTATTACCTGTACGTTCTGTTTTGCCCGGTGGACAATGGTTCGTTCGGTGCATTTTTTGATAAATCAAGGTCAAAGGTCAAGAATGAACATTCCTAAATTTTCCTAGGTTTAAACAAAATGCCTTTTTTCTGGTTCTTGTATGATATCTTTTTTTTTCAAAAATCATATGAATATTATAAAACAAAATCCCCTAATTCCAAATCAAATGCAAACCAAAATGTTAATTGCGCAATATTTACAGAAATTGCTATTCTTGAAAAAAACCTAAAATGATAGAATTGCGCTTAAAACTAAACATTTCTTGAGGTATCAATATTTATATGTCAAAATAAAATAAATTTATCGTTAATAAATCAAGGGATTTTGTTTTTCTTCTTCGTTTTAAACTGCAGTTAATATGATATAAGTGAACATTCAGACTTCTAACGAAGCTTTTACAGTTGCCCTAAATACCACCATCTGTAAATACGGATACGTTTGCTTTTCTTTGTGTAGATAATATTGTCAATATCAAGAGAAAATGATAAACCATATTTGAAAAAAGGGGCAATGAAAGTTTTTTTAAGGAATAAACAAGGTATATACAGAACAATAGATATAAGAAGATGTGGTATGAGTGCCAATGAGACAACTCTCCATCCAAGTCAAAATTTATAAATGTAAACCATTATAGGTCAAAGTACGGTCTTCAACACGGAGCCTAGGCTCACACCGAACAGTAAGCTATAAAGGGCCCCAAAAATTACTAGTGTAAAACCATTCAAACGGGAAAACCAAGGGTCTAATCTATATAAAAAGAGAAACGAGAAACACTTATGAACCACATCAACAAACGACAACTACTGAACATCAGATTCCTGACTTAGGACAGGTGCAAACAAATGCAGCGGGTTTAAACGTTTTAATGGTACCAAACCTTCACCCTTTTTCTGAAACAATAGTGTAACATCACAACATAGAAAGACACACTATAAAATATCAACTGAAATAGCTTAACTCAATCAAAGGACAAAGTAACACCAATGAACATACACTGAACAAATAAATTTGACCTATGATACAATGTAAATTCAAAATAAATAAACTAAGGAAGAATAATAAAAGTAACATGTTATATCGGTATGAAATGTTAAACAATTTAAGAAAACAATATGCTAGAACAAAATATCAGCCATTTGCAATAACTGTAAACACAGGTAAATAAAATAATTTTGTTGTTAGGTATACGTATACAATTACAATAGAGAAAGGAAATATTTTAACAAAATAAATAATTTTGATGTTCATAGTACGAAGTGGAAATTTATATTAGTACCAAACACTTATCAAAGCTGGTATATAGACCAGATATAACCCTGAATAACATTCAATAACAGAAAAAGCATTACAATTAGTATCAACAGGTCAAATAAACAAGAAAGTACGATTTGAGAGTACTCGCAGTTACTGACAGCTAGTTAAAAGCCAAAACAATTAATAATAAAAAATCATGCATCAGAGACTAAAATCAACTAAAACACATCCCAGGGATTTAGTATTTTAACGTCATGGACAGTCAAAGAAGACATGACTAGTGCAATGCCAAAAATAAATTTATCGACAGACAGTAGGATAGTTAGGAGTTTAACCTCTTTATAGATCAAAATGAACGTGGTGTGTCTCTAAACATCCCGTTTGAAAAGAATACAAATTTAGATATGTTTTAATTTGCTGATGACAAAATCGATATTAGTGCCAATGTAAACTATATTCAAAGATCTAATTACAACATTGGTAAGATAACCTGAACTAATAAGTTTATTTAAAGGTTCGATGAGTTTACACGGATCATATAGTGATTTCCGCGCTTTAAGTACAATATTACCGTAAAATTTAGGATGTGAAATACCGTTTTTAATCAGTTTTCTACAGGTACAGCCAAATTTACTAATCAAATCTTTGTATCTATGAAAACATGTTTTTCGAAGTCGAAAGACTTTTTAAGAAGTTAATTCTCATTCAATATTCGAATGAATGCTGTTTGCACCATGCGCTTTTCAATCACAAATCCGGCTAATTTTTTTTATGTTAGCACATTATTACAACCTATATTAGTTGTTTTATTACATATTACTGAAAATAAATATTGGGGAAGATTAAATACCCTTCCTAAGCAACTGCGATCACCACCAGTTTTAGACAGTGTTCGTACATTCTGGTGTAGTGTTTTAAGACGTGTTGTTTGTTTGTCCTACTTTGTTCTTTCGGTCATGGTGTTAACTGTGCTTCTTCGGCTATAGTCTGAGATTGCCTCCTTACTACTACTTTCTTTAAACCAATGAAAAGGTAATTAGCTTGTTCAAAGATCAGTCAATTAAAGACAACAGGAATTAAACCTCAGATATCGATAAATGATATATATGTATAAATATTTTAGTTTAACATAACTTCATTTTAACCATATATATTCTTATTATACATGTTTTGTCGTTAATTAAGATTAATTTAATATTTTCCATCAATGCGTAATCAATATATTTACGCGACTTTTGTGATTAGCAAATTAAATATATAAGCCATCTTATTCTTTTATAGTATGAAAATAAAGTGAGAAAATGGTAAAACAAATCGCTGCCAGGTCAATTACAAAGGGCTTAATGTAAAAAAAAAAAAAAAAAAAATATCCTAGAAAATGAATTGGTTTTAGATGACAAAAAACTAATTAAAACATGATAAATTCAACGGCAATTTTCTTTTCTCACAATAATCGCCAAAATATATATCGTTTAATACAACTTCATTTTAACCATATGTATCCTTATTGTGTATGTGTTATCATTAATATGCAAATTTTCAATTGATGCGTGACAGATGATCTACTAAAATAGTGCTCTGGTATTCTCAATACCTTAAATTAGAATATTATATGGCACATCTACCATAAAATATGAATGCAAAACCATGGCCAAGTAAATTTGGCATAAAATTGGTTCAAAGACATATGTATATTTTAGTTTCTATTGAAACTTGTAGTAGACATCAATATCAAAACTGGTCAAGTGTTGCCTTCTTTTACAAAACGCTATTGATGATGATTGGTTGAATTTTTGGTGTGATACTTATATAGTAATTTCTCTCTTCATACTAATAAAAATTATTGATATATAATTATCTAGGATTGCCAGTCTTCCTGCCGACAGTCGGTGGTTCTCTACGGACACTTCGGCTTCTTCCACTAATAAAAACTGGTTACCACAATATATCCAATAGTGCTGAAGTGGTGTTGAACACCAACAATCAATCATGTTTTTGGAAAAAAAAAAAAAAACACGTCCAACCAAGTTATATTTAAGTATTTAGAATTTTCAGTAAATAAAATAGACTAAGTTAATGTTACTGCATCATGTCGATTTTTTACAAGAAAATTACGTATTTCCGACTTCGACAAGCACAAAGAACGTTTGCAGTGTCTAGTATATAATAGCATTTTCTTCCTTAGACAATGCATGATGCAGTAGAAGAAACCAAAAAACAAATTTTTAAATTTTAAATTTAAAAATAAATATTGAAATATCAGAGTTTCGCTCCCTCAGTTCTCCTTAAAAGCATTTATTCCACATGTTTCATATCCTTTAAACATATTTGCATTTTTTAAATTGGTGTTTCTACAACCTTATATTGACAACATACATTTTTTAACATAAAACAGCTAAAATGCTATATTTTTGCAGATGGCGGTATTTTGGACAATTTTATGAGTTGTTATTATTGGCTGTTTAATTAGCAAGAAGCGTGGTTGCAGTAATTTAATGATGTCAAAAACTTTCTTAGCACACAATAAAAAAATTTATTTTGTTGTTTAGTGAATAACAATTGATTCACAGACAATATTTTGGTTTTCACTCATTTGTATGATTTTCGCTGGAATTTCTGAAAAACGGCGCTATTTATCAAAAGCACCTCATTCATATTTTAAAGAGCGTTTGAGAAGTGACTTTTAACATCTGGTCTAAAAGTTTTTCATATTTCAATACATAATATTATTATTCAGAAGCCAGAATATGCAAAATTGTTGGCATCTTTTAAAATAAGAAATCGTCCGTCCTTGACCTTTCATCGTCATTTGTTAGAAACTGCACCGTAAGAATATTTGATGACCGAGCAAAAAGGATAGTACAGATGGTATGCTTTCAAGTGGTATATGATTTAGCCGTATGTAAGCGGGTGCATTAAAAATGAAATTTTATGGTTAATGTCACTCGTCTTCAATTGATCATTGAAATAATCTGAAATAATCTGAAAACTTTTACCAATCTTGTTGATACAACTGTAAATTACTTTTTCCAAAAATAGTATTGTAATAAGTTATGTAATTTGACACGTGTCTAACGGTTCATTGATTTTCGGCAATATCAAAGAAAAAAAGGCTCGTGTCTAAACATTGTTCAACTACTCATTTATTTCTAACTCTTTTTCTATAAAATTTGGAATTTATGCATTAAATATCAATTTCTACCACAATATGATTTTTTTTACATGTAACAGCACCCCTTCTAGTCCTTAGTGGCATATTATATATAGAATAATACATGGCAAAATCCGTATCGCATGCTGTATCACCACGAGAAACCAATATCAGTCCCGAGGGCCGAAGGTCCCGAGGGCTGATATTGGTCGAGTGGTGATACAGCATGCGATACTGATTTTGCCATGTATTATTCTGTTTATCATATAATTTAATAGAATCAGATTCATGGGATATCTATTTTTTTTTAAATTTTTCGAAATTATAAGCTAGAAAAGAACATTATGATTTTCCTGTATTTTTCCAGCTGACTTGTTTTTTTTTTTATATACTTCCTTATTTGCTTTATATCCACATCGTAATGTCCCCTATAACCTTATTTCATTCTCAATATACGTTAATGACTATGTATTAAAATGCATCCACTAACGATACTGTCCTATTATTTCAACTAAAATTAGTATTTATCAAATAAGTATCATAAGATGTAGAAATGTTTAAAGTTTTATTGTTTATTTGGCGATGATATTATTTAATATTTTATGATCATTTTAATTTTCTGACGAGGTGAACAGCAAGAAAAATATGTCATAGAAAAGTTTGCTATCTATTCTAACCAAATTAAAATCGTAAAAATTTGCATTTGTGTTTAATCCATCAGGTAATTAAAACAAACTTCACGAAAATTATGACCAAATAAACAATAAAACTTCAGATATTTCTACATCTTATAGTGTCTTTTTTTATATATAAAAATCGCTCATAAAGTTACTGGATAATAATTTTTTGAAAAATATCGATTTCTGTTGAAATGATGGGACATTTGTTTTACTGGGAACTCATTTTTTTCCTATGCCAGGAAATACAGCAACCGGACGTCATAGGTCAAACGTTGACGTCATTCGAATTATGACGTCACGCCAGGTATGCGATACGGGTTTTTGCTATGCGATACGGGTTTAGCTATGCGATACGGGGTATGCGATACAGGGTAAGTGATAAAGACGGGAAAAAAGAACCTTTATTAGATATACAAAATTGCTGTATTTTGTACTAAATATATGATAAAAGTGCTTAGCAGTGTTTAGACGCATCTGATATAATAGACAACATTTCACCCAAAAACAACACTACTGAAATATAACTTTGATGAAAGGGAATGGCCTTTCAAAATTGAATTCAGTTCTCATGTCATAATCACTCCCTGATTTCGGGGATTATACTCATAAATCTGATAAACTGATAACAGAGATATGTCTAGCCGTTATGTTATTTTGACAATATAAAGCAAATGTTAAAATTAATATGGCAATACTTAAACATGTTAACTAAGGAAAACATCAACACCCAAATATTAGAAAAATTACCAAAAAAAAAAAAAAAAAAAAAAAAAAAAAAAATAAGGAGAAACAATATGTCTGAAGGTGAAAATAAAGTATTTTGATAAATAATAAGCATGATAACAAAGCGGTATGATATATTATAAGTTATATGGATTGCTACTGACCCACTACGGATTCATTGAGAATTCATAGGGGGTGAGGCCGAGGGGCGAATCTCCTATGGATTTTACTAACCCTCTGTTGATCCGTAGGGGATCAGTAGTGAACCATAAAACAATTATATCGCACACAGGACTTTTCCTGTCAAGTTATGTATAAAAACAAGCGATGAAATACAAATACATCAATCGATGATATCACCATTAATAGTAGACGTGACACCATGATACCGATATGAAATCTACTGACCCTCTACGGATTTGGGTTGTAGCATTTGATTTGTGTGTTCCACGGAATATCCTCCGGGATACCCCTGATTTGACGTACGTTCAGCCAGAAGATAATTACTACTTTAAAAATTCAGATACTTTTCATAAATTAAAGCCATGTTGCGTTAATATTTTCGATTGTTTGAATACACCTGCTACAAGTGAATCAACACCTATCATTAACGTCTCCTCGGAGACGTTATTAAGAATTGAACGATGGACAATCTGTGGGCTGAATGCTTCTTACTACCTGATTGGAAGATATTAGTGAGACGTGAATAATTAAAGTTCGTTGATTGGTTGGGACAGTCCAAACCTAGTAAATGTCTTTCAATCCCGTAGAGTATCGGATTTGTACTCTCTATTTTAGCAATTAGATTTTGCCTAGTCACAAATCATGCACGTCGATACACAGGTAACCTTTATCTATAAATAGCCGAATCTCCTGATGTTTTGTAAACACGCACATGATTGTTTCACATTCAATCCAGTCGCTCACTGTTACGTACATTTTATACATGAAAAACATAAGAAAACTTGAACATGGTTATGATATTTCATGATGAATTGTTTGACACACAACATTAAACGATACACTACGGCTTCATAACGTGTGTGATAAAATTTGTTGATTAATATGCAAGCCTATTCTGATGATGAATTAATCTACAAAGCGAGAACACTTTCCACTTTTATCAGCTAAGAGACGGCTAGCTTTTTTCGAAAAGCTATTACTTGTTTCTTCTTGTAAACACACAAAAAAGGAAAAAGGAGCACGTGTAAGACATGTAATATGTTAATCACGACTCCTGATTTTACCAGTACTTGTAATTTAACAGGAAAAACGTATTATACTAAATCTTTCGAGCCTCTGGACTGTTCCACGGACAATGCCGTGTACGGAATTGAATGTACTTTATGTGGACTACTTTATGTTGGTGAAACTCGACAAACTTTGCGTAAAAGGATGAATCAACACCGGTCTGATAATAAAGATCCGCAATTCAGGGTTCTTTATAACCATTTTAATCAACCGAACCATGATCCTTCTTTATCTATGAAAGTACGCATCATCGAGAAAATTTATCACCACACTAATAGCCCTGTATTTAGTATTCCTTTCCGAAAAGATAGAGAAAATTTCTGGATAAGGGAACTAGGTACTGCAATGCCATATGGTTGCAATGATAATGTCAAAGGAGTAGGAAATTTGTCAAGTCCAGCCTGCAGTGATGTTAATGTAATGAGTTTATTTAATACTACTTTACGAAACCAACGTAGTCATTGGCAAAAACGTTACCATCGGTCTAATGTAAAAAAGTCTTCCAAATCTAGATCGCCCTCTGGGAGCTTTGATGACCTTCTTTCTCATCTTCATCATCCACTAGGGTTACATTACATTAGAACTATTCTTTTTTCACTGCCTGTTAATTTTCTAAAATGTTTGAGAGATTATGCACTTGACAAAGGATGCATAAATACATTTTCTCCAATATAAAGACTTGTCAGTATAATTTGTGATGTAGCTCTTTTCCGTCTTTTTAAACCAGTAAGATCGGAACCTTTACATGAGGAAAAGAGGAAATTCATTCCTGTTTACCTTACCAATAGAGGAATTGATGCAATCAACATC
This sequence comes from Mytilus coruscus, assembly GCA_017311375.1. Classification (NCBI taxonomy): domain Eukaryota; kingdom Metazoa; phylum Mollusca; class Bivalvia; order Mytilida; family Mytilidae; genus Mytilus; species Mytilus coruscus. The sequence continues at coordinate 74,692,831 of CM029606.1, forward strand.
AGCAGGGAGGTAACATCTAAAATTCCTATTTATCTTCAGAATCAGTCTGTTGCTATAGTATCCTACAGTTACACCAAAACCATTGCACCCAAAATATTTAACTATAAACAAGCATTACAGGACCTTGATTTAGAACAATACCTAAAAAACCCTCTGACATGTGACTGTTCCCACTCGCCTTACAATTACAGCCCCTCTGGCCATGTTATTACTGGGGATCTAAACATAATTCAACATGAAAATCTCCGAAAGGTGATTTCTCATGGTTCTAAGTTTAGAGAACCCCAACACATCAATTGGAACCATAACTTCAAAATAATTATGGATTTCATTGAGGACTACGCCAGAGCATGGGCTAAACGAGAAAAAGTTCAACTGGACACTTTGTCAGAATGGGTCAAAATAATCAGGTCTCTGATTAAACGTCGCATTCATAAGTTGAAAAACTGTGTGAATGATCGATCAAAGTCCGTTTTCAGAGACAAAGAGGCTGTGAAATGTCTATCATCTCTTCAAGATAAGTATGTTGTTGTTCCTGCGGACAAAGCTTCAAATAATATTGTCTTTATATGTAAATCGTATTACTACGAGTGTCTTGTAAAAGAATTAGGAATAAATGAGCACTCAGGTAATCCCACATACAAAAACATATCATTTGACAAGGATGAGATTTTGGCGAATCATAAGTCCTTCATGGCTTCAATGAACATTGCATTGAACACCAAATCGGAGGACTTACCTTGTTTGTATTGGATACCTAAACTTCACAAAATTCCGTACAAACAACGGTACGTTGCCGGCTCATCTGCATGTTCCACTAAAGAATTGTCTATTAGATTGACTAAAATTCTGTCCGCAGTGAACGAGGGTCTTCAGAAATACTGTGAAACTGTTTACTCGCATAGTGGTATTAACCATATGTGGATTCTTAAAAACTCTAAAGAACTTCTGGATAATTTTAAATCTCGGTCTTTTCTGAAATTAGTTCTATCAAAACTTTTGATTTTTCAACCTTGTATACCACCATTCCCCATGTGAAATTGAAAAACCGTCTGAAAGAAATAATCCACAATTCTTTTCATCATAAAAATGGTAGCATACGTTATAAATTTATTACTTTGGGATACCATAAGGCATATTTTGTTAATAGTGAACAAAAGGGTAAAACATGCTACAAAGAGGAACAAGTGATCAGTATGCTGGAGTTTCTTATTGACAACATATTTGTTGAATTTAGAGGTAGACTTTTTCAACAAATTGTCGGCATTCCTATTGGAACGAACTGTGCGCCTCTCCTTGCCGACCTCTTCTTATTTTCATATGAATCGGAGTTCCTTCAGACACTTGTTAAAAACAAGAAGATCAAAGAAGCCAGGTTATTTAATTTCACTTTCAGATATATTGATGATGTTCTTTCCATTAACAATCCGAACTTTTCTGATTGGGTTCCTTTAATATATCCACCAGAACTAGAAATTAAAGAAACAACAGACACGGCTTCCTCCGCCTCATTTTTAGACTTATACCTCGAATTTGACATACACAGTCATCTCAGTACCAGAATCTATGACAAACGAGACGATTTTAATTTTGAAATTATCAATTTCCCCCACCTTAGTAGCAATATACCAACTTCACCTGCATATGGGATATACATTTCCCAACTTATTCGGTATTCAAGAGCTTGCAGCTCCTACTCAGACTTTGTAAAACGTCACCAATGTTTGAGCAGAAAGTTGATGAACCAGGGATATGTCAAAGAACGTCTCGTCCTTTTTCTAAAAAAGTTCATCGGAAGGTACCAAGAACTTGTTGATAAATATTCCGTATCAACTTCACAAATAATACACGATGGTCTTGAAGTATAGATTTTGCGAACTGACGTTGTTTATCATCTTAATTACCTGTTATAGTATTCTTTTATTTGTCTTTATTAATATTATTTTTACTGTTAAGTCTGTTTTTTGAGATATCCATTTGACGTGAGTCTGTGCTTATGTATCCCGTCATACTTTGAACGACAAAATTATTTTATTTATTAATATTACTTTTACTATTAAGTCTGTTTTTTGTGATATACATTTGACGTGACTCTGTATTTATGTATCCCGTCATACTTTGAACGACACAATTATTTTATGTCTACCTGTGCGAATTTCAAACGCGCGATTTTACGCCAGTACTTAAAACCTTCCATCCTTTATGGGTGTTATTTACATAGATAAATAAAATCGTATAATACAAGCAGAATGATGATGTTAAATTTGATGTATGACTTTTGTGCTTCTTCGTTACATTTGTTTGTTTTTATAGTGATTAAGATGATAACACAATGTTGACTGCTGTACCCCTATTTTTGACATTTTTACCTATTGTGACTGTTTGTTTTGTTCACGCATCGTTGTCAATATAATGGAATTTGAAGCGACTGTCATATAAGTGAGAGGTTTGGCTAGCTATAAAACCAGGTTCAATCCACCATTTTCTACATAAGAAAATGCCTGTACCAAGTCAGGAATATGACAGTTGTTATCCATTCGTTTGATGTGTTTGAACTTTTGATTTTGCCATTTGATTGGGGGCTTTCCTTTTTGAATTTTCCTCGGAGTTCAGTATTTTTGTGATTTTACTTTCTACGGATCCAGAATTGCGATAATAATAAATATACTGATTATATGTAGATGCCAAGCTATCCAATTATACAGTGAATGGCCATAAGCATTCATCACGTACTATTTTTTGCTATGAAACTATTTTGAAATCATTTCTGGTAGGGTTTTAACAAACTAGGAATTAAAAGTTGCAGAAATGTTTAAAGATTTTTTGTTTATTTGGTCATAATATTTGTCATCAGTATGATCAGAAGTTGTTGATTTCTTGTGATGTGAACACGTGTAATAATTCTAAACGGCTGAAATTAAATAAAATTTCATAAGAAAGGATGGAAATGAATATTATGCAACACAAACAAACAGTTGTGTATATAAATGAAAATAAATAAAAAATCCTCCTGCCTCCTGCCCTTACCCCTAAATTATCATATTGTCGTCTCTTTACCCACTATTTTGCTTGATTTGAAGTCGCAGTTTCGTGAATCTGCTTCTAACATATCAAAATGACACCCATATTTTATGTATCATGAGCAGCAGCTTGATTTTTAAAAAGCAGTCCACCAGTATACGTAACGCAACTTGTTACATCGTGACCTAAACACTGATAAATGTCTGACGACGATTGTGACTATAAAAATGTTACAATTTATAAATAAATCATGAGTTTTATAATTTGACAACACTCATTGAAATTGGAAATACACTTAAAAAATATACGACAATTAATCTATTTATGACATTAAATGTTTAGTAAAATTGCCGACCAATCAAGACGAAAAGCGCGAAATTTAAAATGTGTATACCCTTATACATTTTAATTATCATCTGTATGTCAATATTAAATGCAATTCTAAATAAAATTGCTTTTTCAATCGTGTGTTAAGCGCTCATTGATCATATGTCAATGAATCAGTCACCGTGCGTGTATCGTGGGTTTACCATTCATCATTCACCATGCGTGTATCGTGGGTTCATCATTCATCATCCACCGTGCGTGTATCATGGGTTCATCATTCATCATTAATTTTTTTAATCTTCCGTGTAACGCTTATCACTCATCGTGCGTGGATCGTGGATCGTTCATTCACCGTGCATTCACCGTGCTTATATCGTCCGTACGGTATAGTGCGTGTGGTCAGTTTGAAATTTAGACGGTCTGTATTTACTACACTTGGACTAGACGTCTTGTGATGGTAACTATAACTGTTCACTATACACATGTATATAGAAAATATCAACACTTTATAAATTTAATGTGTTCGAAGCGCTTGTTTTTTTATAACCTTCATCAGGAACGCTTAAATCCGAATATTTAAAACAAACCCAAGGATGTATAAGAACCGAAACAGTTAAAGAGCCAAATGACCAAAAAGAGCGTAAACATGATAGCCAATCCAACTAAGGTCAACTTTGTCATAGGAAGTTGAAACTTTAACTTCGTGTGCGTAATGCAGATGTGATTGCTCTATGTGATAATATATGTTTGTTCTTTTATTGATTGTGCGTTATGGTTATCTCTCTGTTATCGATTTAAATATTTGACTCCTTTACTAATTATCAAACAGTTACTTCAATACATCTATATATATTCCTTATAATCTGATGTTCAGTAGTTGTCGTTTGTTGATGTGGTTCATAAGTGTTTCTCGTTTCTCGTTTTTATATAGATTAGACCCTTGGTTTTCCCGTTTGAATGGTTTTACACTAGTAATTTTTGGGGCCCCTTATAGCTTACTGTTCGGTGTGAGCCTAGGCTCCGTGTTGAAGACCGTACTTTGACCTATAATGGTTTACATTTATAAATTTTGACTTGGATGGAGAGTTGTCTCATTGGCACTCATACCACATCTTCTTATATCTACTAACTTAGCAGTTTTTAAAAATGCTTTAATTGAACCGTTGACAAGAGTTACAAATTTGTTTTAAATCTATAAAAATACAAAAAATAGTAGTAGTTCGTTTCAATTAAACAGATAGACGTTTATATTAATTGAATATTGATTATAAGATTAAACTTACTTGCAGAATTTTAATTAATGTTGGTTTTGACAGCTCGTAATTAGTTATAAATTATTCACTGAATAAAAACAAATTTTTACATGTTATTTGTTGGGCAAATCAAACAATGCTGGCGCTCTAGGAATAAACAATCGTTTTCACGTATGTTTATATGTTATTGGTGATATTCATATCGCTTGTTGTTATTGGCAACATATATTGACATTAGAATGATTCATTTTTATATAGAAATAAGACACATTTTTACTTAAATATATGTGTATTTTGAAACGTACTATACGTCAAATTAAAAAGACATCCAGAGATTAGAAAAGTGTAAATTTAGCAGAAGCTATCGGGGAAGTGCGATTTACACATATATACAACTAGACAATTCACAAACATATATTTTTATAGAACATCAATAAATTTTGTTAACTTTTACTCAAATTTTGTGTAGTTCAAGCTACAAAACTTCATTCTATATTTTTTGTCATGCATCCGATTTCACCTTGAGAGATGCATACGCCTGATGAAGCTAATTTGTTTAGCGAAATATTGCGTGAATAATATAAAATATAACAACTAATTTTATAACACTCATTAGTGTTTGTTTAGGTTACATTCTTAGGCACTTATATATATATATATATATATATATATATATATATATATCACAAAATCAACATGCATAATACTATGTTGCGGTGTTTAAAACGATTTTGAGATCTAAATCCTCCTTCCAAGCGTGAACTCATTTGAATGATGTTGAGGACTTTACCCAGTTCGTAATAAATTATATTATTTCATGATGACTTTATTGTAGAACAACATTTAAGAGCAATGAACAATGTTTTCTTGAGATGTATTAAAGTATATTTTCTTGCTTTATATAATCTTCAACGTCTTTCACACAAGAAGATGCAATCACCACCCGTCTGCTTCTTCAGTTTCGACCAGGTTGCACCTCTATTAATGTCCATACCAATATTGCTTCCCTCGCGTTGAATATTGTTAGTATTCCAGTTGAAATACGACATAACTGTCCCATCATCAAAAGTCCAACTACCAGTCGGATCTTTAGTGTTCGTACCTTGCATACAAACGTGGCCTGTAGATAGGTTAGCTATACAAAGACAAAAAATTTCGTTATATTATCAATACGATTAAATAAAAGTGATAATGAAGAGTTGTTAGAATGCCATACCTTTGCACTTCTTAAGTGCCAATCTGCCTAGGAACCAGGCAATGGTGAAAACATGACAAACAAAAACCCACTCAATTTGACATTGCTTTATGTTCAAAATGTATAATGGTGCACGAATATCACATTTGTTTCCTTTTCCTGTTCTGGTAATGCAAGATATAATTTGGTTGAAATGCACTAGAAATTAATAATTAAGGGGAGCTAACTCCATAATTTGCTATCATTCTAACCAAAAGTTATCTAGAGATTTCTCGAATTACCAGACACGCAGAAATAAAAGACCAACCATTTCAGAATGAGGGTGTCTTCAAGATAGGATGATTAAGTCGGTGGGTTATTTTGGCCATGTTTTGATTTTTTTTCAAAATTGCCTGATTCTTACAAAGACTGGCACTTAAAATCACTTGACCAGTAAGCTATTTCTGACGTCTTTACACTTAATCCGTTGTTTGTACACGATCCCTATCAAAAATCAGGTGATATCAGTTGATTCAAAAGGATAAAAAGACCCTGTTCCACATGTGGCACCAGCCGTGTTGCTCATGTAAGTACATTTTAGGTGCTGTCACATCCCAGGAAAAGAGGACGGAATTGTGGTTGCGACAACTGGACCATATCTGTCGTCATCCGTGAAACACATATTTCATTACGATCCATCAACTTGTGATGGCGTCAGTAAAATTTTCGTTGGGATGTCTTCAACTTTATCACTTGGAACCATTAGTTTAAAAGCTTCCTTGTATGCAGCAGCATTTTATCATGGAATTCATTATAGGAAAAGCAAGCTCAGGAATATTGTATCAACTGGAAGATATATTCTCCATATTTAGGAGCTGCTTTATGATTAACTCTCATCAATCTAATCAAATTCAATCGAGTTTTTTCATCAGTATTGTACAACTGACTGAATTGCATAGACTCTGGGAGATCGTCCTACATGTGTATTAACTGTATCTACTAACTCGTAAAATCAGGGTCCGTATTGTAAAAAACGAATAACCATTGTACTTTTTATTTTCAATGAGGCTGCGCCTTAGCTTTTTTCCATTGCATTTTCACTCAATGTTCGACTAATGACTAATGAGTTTGATATCCCTTAGATATCTTGAATCTCTCTTTTAGTTAACTTACTGAACAGTCATTTAAAAAAATGAAAATCAAATGAAACTATATTTTCTGGACATTTGTGTGTATCAATAACATTAACGGTACCAATTTGTCTGCACCAGATGCGCATTTTAACAATAAATGTCCAAAATGCTCAATATACATATTTAGTTTTTTTTTTAATCCATGCAATGAAACTGTCACTCGTCAAATTGATGCCGTGTATGTTAAACATTTAGGCGACAGTAGTTAACCGATACTGAAATCTCGTAAATCGATAAAGAAGAGACAAATCATGGTAACAAACAAAAACAGAAGGAATATCATGAACTCCTAACGAGCGAGACCAGATGTGTTGGCAAGTTTAATGTCTACTGCTATGCATACAGCAGCCGCCATGCGAATCCACATTCTGTCAAAATGTTATAGTCGTTAAAAGAACATAACAAACACAGAAATTCTCCAGCATTACAAAACCACGACAATAAAATGTTCCACGGGGGTGCAGCTTGATACAACCGCAGAGGTCGAGACCTGAACAGTTGGGGCAAGTAAGGACACTACATTCAAGTTTGATACAGCTCTGAATTTGGATTGTGATTAAATATTTGATACACCATAGGTTTCTTACACAGAATGAATGTGCCAAAAGAACCGAAAAATTTGAAATTGAACTTTAGCTATTATGGTCTGATATCCAAAATCTAAATACACGGTTAGATTTATCATATTCCAGTACTTGATTATTTATTAATTAATGGACAATATCATCTAAGTTTTTAAAATGCTCCATATAGGAATTTAGTTTAAGCTGTAATTGGTAGGAAAACTTTTATTAAATTAATCAATATTTTTTTGCTGGTGTTGGAATATTGCTACAAGTGGGGTTTAGATGAATTTGTATGGTAGTTGAGGTTTATTTGTCATCATGTATTGATTGGAGTCTTTAAAATAGAACAATGCATAAACAATAATCACTAAATTTAATATATCTGAATCAGCAGAATTCTCAGTAACATTTAAAAATAAAATGACAGCTTGTCATTTGCATATGATCTCAAAGATAAGACAAAAATTATAAGCTTTAACATTGTAAGGGAGGTATTTCTTAATGTAAAAAAGACCTTGTGGTACAATTTCATAGAGATCTATACAGTCACGTATACTCAAGTTATTTTCTGAATACCAAATGTCTTCGGACAACGACGACGACGACGACGACATCGCCATACCATTATACGGCCGCAAAGTTTTGCGGTAGTATGAAAAAAAAACCATGGCACGGAAACACATCATTTAAGTATTTTTGCACCATATCTAAATGCTTAGTTTTGCTTACAAGTAGCTTGAACAATGTATCGTTGTTTTTCCTCGGAGTCTATTCTGATTAATTCTGCTCCAAATGATTGACAGGTTGAATTGAATACATTGAAGTCTGTTTTAATTGGACCGTTGATATTATAACAAAGATGTAAGCGTCTGTAATATACAAAATTATCCATAGGAGGACATCTTGTACTACCTGCAAAAAGACAGTCTGAGAGTATAAAATAAATTTCTGTGTCAAATAAAAACAATCCTAAGAAGAATATCTTCAACAATTTTAAAGAATTTATAAGTCTCCCCTACATTTGCAAGAATATAAAAATAAGGCTTTTGATATGTGTTAACTTAGTGCCTCTCTTTTATATTGTCCGGACATTTTGATGATAGCGTATGTCACCTAAGATAATTAACTTTAATTTCTGAAATTATACAAAATTGATACAAAGGTTCGAATAAAATTGGTCATAAGCAAAAGCCTCACACAACAAGGTGTTTTTTTTTTTCAGAATGAAAATTTGACGATACACTAGTTACTGTAAGCAGAAGTATGTAAGATATTCCTAATTAAAAGTCACTTAATTAATTTCAACTAAATGAGCGACATAATTTTGTTGAAAAACAGAACTTCACTATTTGTGCAATTGCACCATAGTAATCATTGGTCCATCGTAATCCAAACAAGTGAGTAGCGAACTTGGGATCACGTGATTTAGGTTAACCGGAGTCATTTGTTCATTTGAAGCAATTACTCTCCATATGAAACATGATATGACCATAAACTAAAATAAAGAGATTCAAGATTCAATTGTTTCTTTAATTAAGCTGATTCTGTTCCTTACTAATCAAAATCGTAATTTGTATTTTTCTATGTCAACATAGAAGATAGGATATTAGATTACGTGACCAACAATTTCGGTAGAAACATTTAAGATTCTTTCCAATAAATCCTTTAAATACAAGTAAATTCTCTCTTTTAAAAAATGGAACCCAATCTTTAGATTGAGGTCACACTGAAGAACCTAGATAAATAGATACATATAGATTTTAGAAATTCGTCATTTATACAACCACGCTTAAATTGCAATCAAAAATCCCAATTCTGTACAAAAAAAAAAAAAAAAAAAACAATTAGAAACCAACTATTATAAAATCAGAAAACGCTATACAGTCTGTACAAAAGGAGATTTTTTTCTGGTCTTGTCCTGTGGTTATCTACAACACAGCATATCTTCACTTTTAAAGGTAAACGTCCTCTTTGACCAATGTTTTATAATATCGTATGAATAATGTAAGTTTTAGAACAGCTATACTATTCAAATGGCAACCTTCTGAAGAACACTAAATATTATTCAAAATATTAATGTTCATCCACTTAAAAGTCTATATAGGAGTTTGAACCGAGATGGAAAGAAGAGGAATATGTTTTTGTTTTAAATGTCTGACGAAAACCAGGGCGTATTTACTGTTCGTCATCTATAAGCCTAACCGTGGCCTCCAAGACAGAGCTATTAAGATCAAACGTCATATAAAGTGCAAGATTCAACCTAGTACCTTTATACCTAACAGCTGAATACACAATAATTACAGTAATATAGTTACATTTCATGTATGTTTCATTATAATCTGTAATTATGATTGGCTGACAACTATTGCGAGGCACTCCAATGTCATATTTCTGTATGAAATGCAACAGCTATGACTGCACGTGCTGTCCGTGACATAAAAACAACAGAAAACCTTGATACAACTCTAAATTTTGATTGTTGTAGCAAAGCATACAATATTAATTATAAGAATTTAATGCTTTGTTTTATAATTCATAGGGGATGTCAAAGCGTTGAACGCGCGCACATTTTTAATATGAAGCGCTTCCGCGCTTTTTCGTACAAAGTGTGCTTTGGTCAACGCTTTTACACCCCACTAAAATTGTATAAAGAAACAGTCAATTCTTAATTAATATTATTACTCACGATCTACTGTTAAATAGTACTTCCACTCTGCGTTTGCATAAGAAGGAAGGGTATTTCTGAACGCTATCGCGTGTAAAATACATTCATTTGATTGTGTATTATAAAAGTACGACAGACAACGAGTAGAATGCAGACACAGAATCGTGCAATCCAAAAGTGATTCTACTATTGTCTGCTCCACTGCATTTGCAATATGATATTGCCCATTGTAGTTAGGGTCATTTAAAGCATGATGCTGTAAAATTTCCTCAGAAAAACGTAATAAATAACAACAGAGGATGATTCTTTGTAGATTCCACATTTCAAAATGCAACACTGATAGTTTGCTATAAACTGAATCATTTACATCATTAGTTACTGTTTTTAAAGTATCAGAACAATCAATGTCTAAAAGTTTGAAAATGGTTATAATGACTGCTTCTGTATTCTTATGTAAGGATCGTTTTAAAATCATATGCTTGACTAGAAAATGGCAAGACCAATAAATAGTTGAGTAGTATTGCTTAAACAATGTTTCCATAGAATGATTTTGCTAATATCACTTAAAAACGAAAACAGTTAAAAAAGGAAAGCGTTATGTCACTTTATAAAAATGAGGAATAAAGGAATCCTTTACTGGCGAAATATATAGAAGTAGTGCAATGTCTATTGTGTCAATTCAGTTAAAAATCTAAATTAATACGCAAACAATAAGCCATAGTTTGGCAAAAACTATACCACGAGGAAAAATCTAATATTTAGAAAATACATCGATAAGACAACAACAAACAATGCAGTTTTTAAAAAGACAATGACATGCACCTTAGTTCACAATCTTAATCAAAACGTTTTAGTTGTTTAAACAAAATTTATCATATTCGGATAAATCTTTGATGACGCAATGATTTAACTTGAGCATCTTCAGTGAGAAAAAAACAAACCAAACTAAAAGAATAATTTAGCAAACAAGAAATGCTCGTAAAGACAGTTTTTATTTCCTTTTTATATACGAGTAACAGCGAGACATGTTGCTAAGTACACCCAACCATTGATTCTACACCATTACGCAGTGAAATTGGATGAAAAAAATCTTAAAAGGTACGAAAAGCCCTAAAATCCTCAATACTTCACCTTTAAAAAACAATGAACTACTTCAATTTAAAAAAAAAAATCCCAAGTTTGATAAATATCTTGTTAGATAAATTAAGATGTTAACCAGTTTTACTTACATGTTCTTTAGTTCATTTAATGCAGATGGCTTCATATAAAGGAAAGTAAACTGGAAATCTGTAATTCTCAGTGCACCTTGAAAAAACCCCAAAACACATCATTGCAAACTAGATTGATTTCAAATAAATATACAAAAATACATATGCATGATAGAAACAAACTCATAAACAACCACTTTATATGTAAAAAATAAGACAAAGATGGTAAGAGTATGATTTGCTCACATACACTTTCTTTTCTAAGTTGTTCTCCTCTCATTACACATGTAGGTTAACTACAACCTACCTTTATCATGTTTGTTAGCTAATCTGATCTGGCCGTTTGAGCTATTTCCATCAGTAGGAGTCATTTGGCGGTAAAAGTTTTTTTCCATATTACCATACTCTTCTCTGATCCCAAAAGGTTACTTTCAATAGAAGTTGACATGGATGATGTATGGAAGATCCAATATATATGATATTCGTAAAACTTTGATCAAATTGTAAACATGGTTGCTGTCGGAAATACAAATGACATACTCCTGATCAAGAGGAACTCTTTTTCTATATGAACTATACTGTATAGAATTTTGAAATAAACTCTTGACTTCATTCTATTTCACTTATAAACATTGAGAATACATATTCAACTTGAAAACTAATTTTCAACTCTTTATTTACTAGTAACATCCATATGTAAAAGTTTGTACAATACATACATTGATAAAGATACACAGCAAGGAATAACGTAATTAAAAAAAAACTGATTTGTAATAATATATTTAAAACATTCCTTTTTTTTGGTAATTGCATTTGATTGTAAAATCTCATGAAAGATACCAGGTTTATAAACATTGATTAAACTGAATATGACAAATAGATATAAATGATTTATTAAAGCAGTTAGCCACTTTAACACAGGCCTACTAAATTCAGTTGAATATTAAACCGAAATATTCTGAAAAACGTTGAATTCAAGTTTGTAATTCTATCTACTAGTATTATCTTTATAAATTTTCACAAGTTAGCCATTACACCCCGTTTTTATAAGAACAAAAACCAGAAAAATTAAAATCTTTTGTTCACAATAGTACCCCAAAGTGTTTTGTACAAGCAAACACTAACCCAAACACAGTGATTTTGCACAAGCACACACTTACACCGACACAGTGATTTTGCACAAGCATACACTAACCCCGACAGTTATTTTGCACAAGCACACACTAAACTCGACAGTATTTTTTTACAAGTATACACTAACCCCGACAAAGTGATTTTGCACATTATATAGTCAAAGATATTACTATAAAGTTTCTGCTTGGTAAGAGAGTGAATAGTATAGACTTATGAGTTTGAATGTACCTTTGGTATCTTTGGCATCTCTTTCACTTATTGAAACAGTTGGTTCGAACAAAGTGATTTTGTATAAACCCACTTTGACCCTGACACATTTATCTGGTACAAACACACTTTAACCCTAACAGTCATTTCGTAACAGCACACATAATAAAAGAAATCAAAGGTATTAAAACTACTGGTACTAATGAAACAGGGACCTTCACTGAAATAGCTGTGGCAGTGGAGTAATTGTTAACAGCGTGTGAAATACTGTTGTTGAATAAATTTTTTTTTATGTAATTACAGTTTCTTTTACAATGATAATGATACATTTATTGCTTAATCAATAAAGTGATAATGAAAATTTTACTATACTAAGTAATCATTTGATAGACTTCTTTTCATCTTTTGCATATTTGGTGTCTTCACTTATCTAAAATACTGTTACTAGAGGCTATACGGGATGAAGATCGGGGAAATTTGGACTGTCATTAGAAAATTAGTATATTAGATAGGAACAGAAATTTTGCCTTGCAGACGCTCACCAAAAGAGCTGTTGCAAGGGTAGTCCAAATTTCCCTGATCTTCATCACTTGGAACTCTCTTTAGACAAATCATTGGATTTAACGTCCCCATTCTGATCGGACCTGGCAGTGTACTTGTACATCCCGCTCAGCCCAGCGGTCGCCCTACTTTGGCAAAGGTTTTACTGCCGATCCGGAGAAGACCTCAGTGACCATATTTGCATTCCCGAGTCACCCTTGGGTCATTTTTTAAATGAATATTCTGGACCGGTACTAATTGTAAAAAATAACTTTGTCCGAGACAGAATGAAAATGAATATTACACCACACCGAGTTTATCTCAATGTGAACACGGCCTTCAGATCTTCACGGGTAGCTGTCTAGTGTAACATTGATGATGATGATGATGATGATGATGATGATGATGATGATGATGATGATGATGATGATGATGATGATGATAATGATGATGGATTGATTGCTGCTTAACGTCCAGGGGCAAATTAATATGCGTATTCAGAACGAGAACATGTTAATGTAATTTGAATATTAACCCTGCTCTGTACTAGATCGACACATTGAGTCTCATTTTGACGTGCTACTTCAGAAGGTAACAGTCCACAGGATGACACATCACCTAACCCGGACACATTATTCTGACTCCGAGCCGACCAGTCTTTGCTCTTACTCCTAAATGTTGCGTGCTTAGCGGAGAAGCAGCTAATGCCAATTTTAAATTTTTGGTTTGACCCGGTCGGGGTTCAAACCCACGAACTCCCGCCCTCAAGGCGAACACGCTACCACGAGACCACCGAGGCGGTGTGTAACATCAAATAGTTACAACCATTGTCATTCATCAAATAGCAGTAAAACCTATTAACAAACCTATCGTCCAAACAGGAAACTATTTATTTCAAGTTCTCAGCTTTATAAATGTAAATATATCAATACTGCTGTTCTAATTCAATTCCGTTTCCTCTGATGTTAAACAAAACTCAAAAGAATTCAATTCCATGAACGCTGTTTGATGAATAATTATAAGAGTTAAAAGAATGTTTGTCAAATAGTCATTTCAATAAAATGTTTGATTTTCGTAACATCAGACAAGAAGTGTATTTGGAGAAAAAAATTGTGTATCCTCATAACTATACAACTCCGGATTATGAAACGCTATTGAGCAATTAACAATCTGTAAATGCAATATAAAAACACAACACCTAATATTGAAAAACATCCTAGATACATAAAAAAAAAAATTTAAAACAAAATAAATCTTGTTGATGTCTTTCTTGAATACATACATTTTATAAAGTACTTATTCCTACCATGCCAACAACATGAATTGAATAGATGCAGTTTTAGTGAAAACTTAATAATTATTAGGATAATAGTGTAACTCATTTAAAGTTTACTGACAAACAGTATTTTGAATCATTAAACAATACTTTTTTCTGAAATGAAAATTAATAAAAGACAGAAATGAAAATTAATCAATGAAATAAATTGTATTATAACCAGGAGGCAAATAGCATAAAACTTTCAAAGTTCAAAGTAAATTTTTTGGTAAGAAGTATAATATTTCTGAATCAATAATTAACAAATAAATGAGAATTGGTGTTTAAGTAAAACTTTTAATTAATAGAAAAATACTATAAACCATCAGCGTGTAAAGATAAAACACATTTTGAACCTTGAATGATAAATTTGTTTAAAAAATATAATGAAACCATACATTGGGTCGAATCAAAAAAAGTGCAATGGGATTATGGAATAGTTAAAAACCAAAAAAAAAAAAAAATGATATTGAATATTAAATTACACTAAAATGAAAACAAAACAATAGACATTGATGACTTTAAAATATGTCTAGAGAAGGGCACAAAGGTATGGCATTCAAAACAACATTCAGCAACAACGTAGATATTTAATTACTGGTACTACGTGCTACTGCGGTACAAAATAGAGCAGCCGAGGATCTCTTGTTTGGTTGAGATTTACAGAAAATGTAGAAAACGCAAATCTTTCTACTGATGCAGGCATGCTGACTGACTTTGTTACTGAGTTTTAGTTCGAAGATAACAGGTATTTGTGGAACCACTATAAAACAGAAAGATAAAGGACAACAAAACAATAGGTACATGAAAATGACACATAATAAGTTGTATGCGTTGTAAGCGCTTTTTTGCATTTACCTTCAGGAGGAACGTTAAAACCCAAAATTTTGATATCAAAGGATGCCGGAGTATCTGAACACATAAAGATCTTTAAGACCATGAGACCGATACATACCTGCCAAATCCATCTATGATCAACTTAACCTGAGGGAGTGTGAAACATTGGTTTCTTAAAATTTTATTTCGTTTTATCAACGGAGAATTGAAGAAAGGTATGTTATTAATCATGTCAGGACCGAAGTACTTACTACAGAGTTGATAATACCATCGTGCACAAACAGTTCATCAACAGCGGTACGTTATCGACCTAGTGATAACAAAATGAAATAACAACTCATGATTTGAATATGTCCGAAGCGCGTTCATAGATTTTCCTTCATTATGAAATTTCGACCCAACATTTTGAAAGCCAAGGATTTATAAGTACCTAAAACGTGAAGATCTATATCACCATAATGAGACCGACATAAAACTGACAATTTCATCTTAGGTCAACTTAACCTTAGGGAGTTGGATCACTTGTTTCATAATTATTTCTTTATTGATCAACAGAGAATTAAAACAAAGCAGGTATGACGAACATCTTGTCAGGATCGAAGAACTGACTTGTTCAACTGAGCTGATGATAGAAGGTTGTCAAAGTCAATAACGCTAAAGCTTTACATCCTTACACCTTCCATCTCATTAGCCAACTACCTGTTCCTACTACATTGGGCCTAGAATGACAATATAATGTCTTGTAATGTGACGTTACATGCTTACTGTATAGATGTGCGTAATACAGATGTGATTGTTTCATGCGATTTGATGTTTGTTTCTATTTTAATTTGTCTTGTTTGTATCTATGTGTTTGATTTAAGTCCTCAAATATTTGTTTCCTTTGCAAAGTTCCAAACAGTCACTTCAAAATATTTATTCCTTATTTTAGTGATTTTTATAAATCCTTTAACTGAGCTGTCAACAAGAGATACAAGTGTATTTTTCACTTCCTCATTAATTCATTTCAATCAAACAGAAAGAAGGTTATTCAAACTTGATAATTGATTAGAAGACTAAATTCTTCAACATTCAGGTCCGTGTGCCCTACAGAGAGTCATATAGTAAACCGTCATATTATAATCACATCTCAGCTTAAGTCCTCTTCTGAACATTTGAAGGTCCCTACTATGTATTAGTTACCGAAACTAAACAAAAAACTCTCGTACAATATCGTACATCTCGGCCTTTAGTAAGTATTTTACAACAATATTTCAGTGCTTTTGACTTGTTCCTTAGCTATTATCAAAGAACTTATCATTTACTTTTGTAATAAGACATCAGGAATCTGATGTTCAGTAGTTGTCGTTTGTTGATGTGGTTCATAAGTGTTTCTCGTTTCTCGTTTTTTATATAGATTAGACCGTTGGTTTTCCCGTTTGAATGGTTTTACACTAGTAATTTTTGGGGCCCTTTATAGCTTACTGTTCGGTGTGAGCCAAGGCTTCGTGTTGAAGACCGTACTTTGACCTATAACGGTTTACTTTTATAAATTTTGACTTGGATGGAGAGTTGTCTCATTGGCACTCATACCACATCTTCTTATATCTATATATGACAATAGTTGAATTCACTATTTTTGGATAAAAAAAAATATTTGGATGTTTAAAATAATTTACGTGCTTTTGATGGTCCTTTTGATTCGGTTGACAGTTTTGACTTTTCAAACTCTTTATACTACTCTTCCACACAATCTTATCAAACAAAAGTTGCAAATTTATTCGCTGCAACTCATACAAAAGAACAGAGTTCCAATGTCCCCCGCGTTGCACATTTTTTATATTTCCAAGGGGCATGTATCTTTTAAAAAAAGTCGATCGGCCACCATTATAAAACTTGTCCGAGATATTGCTGATATTAACCTATAGTATAAGTTTTATAAAAATCTGGCAAGAATTGTACTCGTGAAAGCGCTAACGAGGCCATTTTCCATAAATTTAATATTTCCAAGGGGAATGACTCTTGCCAGATTTTTATAAATCTTATACTATAGGTTTAAAAAAAAGTCGATCGGCCACCATTATAAAACTTGTCCGAGATATTGCTGATATTAACCTATAGTATAAGGTTTATAAAAATCTGGCAAGAATTGTACATGTGAGAGCGCTAACAAGA
Source organism: Mytilus coruscus (assembly GCA_017311375.1). Lineage (NCBI taxonomy): Eukaryota > Metazoa > Mollusca > Bivalvia > Mytilida > Mytilidae > Mytilus > Mytilus coruscus. The sequence goes on from CM029606.1 coordinate 74,710,425, forward strand.
AAGGACGGACTGACACACGGACGCACGGACACACGTGCACACGGACAGACGGACGCCCGGTATTTCCATGTCCCCCACAATGGGGGTCAATAAAGCTTTCTTCTCCAATGAGAAAGGTAAATTTGCCAGATATACTTACTGGAGGTGTGATGAGATGATTTAAGCTGTAATTTTCTCCTTGACAACATGTATGTACGTTTCGGCAATAAAGTTTATCGACAGGTTGCAAGTATTCCTATAAACACCAATTGCGCCCCTTTAACAGCAGAGTTGTTCTTGTACTGTTATGAATCACAGTTTATGGTAAAACTCAGTAAAGACACGTCTTAAATGCATTTAATTGATAAATTCAACAACACTTACCGTTATTTTGATGAATTTGCTAAATATACTGGCGAAATTTACCTACAGGAAATCAAATATAAACGACCTTTCCTAGATTGAGATATTTCAGTTTTACGAAAGAAGCCCTACACAAAAGGTCGATTTTTCGTTCCCTATTGTTAATTTTCCTTTTTAGGACGGTGATGCTCCTTTGGCACCATCTTACGGTGTTTATATATCACAACTCGTTCGCTATGCCCGTGTCTGTAGTGACGTTTTGAATTTCAATGAACGTAATCTATGTATTACTGGTAAATCATTGAGTCAAGGATTTCATTACCACATTAAAGATTTGGTTGGGAAGTTTGGCTGTACGTGTGAAAGACTTATAATAAACGGGATAGCGCATCCTAATTTTTACGGTGATGTTGTTTAGCGAGCCCGTAAATTTAGATACGAATCGGGTTAACTTATCTAATATTCCAATGCTTGTATTTCCTATCATGATCTCCTTGATAGAGGGTTGCTGCTCACAAGGAAACAATTAAATCAAGAATTCCAAGCGGTAAAGGTTAATTCATCCCTTCGTATATTTTACGGAAGCTATCACGAGTTAATTGACCGTTATAAAATATCTGTTTCACAGATAACAACGGATATATTCCAATTGTCGTAACCACAATCCCGCCATCTTTTCCCCGAATGTGACCTACTGTCTTAGACTTACCACCGGGTTTGTACTTACATGAGTAACACGACGGGTGCCACATGTGGAAAAAGATCTGCTTACCCTTCCGGAGCACCTAAGATAATCCCCGGTTTTTGGAGGCGTACCTTCGTTTTCTATGTTGTGTTTTGTATACTGTTGTTAGTCTTTGGGTCTTTGTCTTTTTATGCCATGGTGTTGTCAGTTTATTCTCAAATTATGAGTTTGAATGTCCCTTTTGTATCTTACTCCTCTCTTTTAAATAAACTTATTCTAAACGGTTACCTATTCAACACTGCAATTAAATCATTGAATGTTGTTTTTATCAGTATAAATATCTATTTTGTTATCAATAAATTAAAACCAAAACTAAATATTATTGTTACACACATATGTACATTCACGGTTCTACAATCTGTCGATATCTATATTTTGGCATTGCACAAGGTCATGTTTATCTTTGACTGTTACTGACGTCTTTACACTAAATCATTGGATGTTGGATGTGGAATGACTGATGTGTTAGTTTCTGACTTGATTTTTCATCAGTTGTTATTGGCTTTGAAATGACTTTAAGTTAACTGCATGTATTCTCAGAACTGTACTTTGTGTCTTTTGTGTTTGTGTAAGGGAATGTGTGTGCTTTGTATCGATTTGATGAATTAAGCCCATTTCAACTGATTTTTATTGTTTGTTTTTATATCGTACTGTTTCACCACTGTCCCAGGTTAGGGGAGGGTTTGGCACCCGTCAATATATTTAACTCCGCCACATTCTGTAACTAATCAGGCCGTTAGTTTTCCCGTTTGAATTGTATTACATTTGTCATTTCTGGGCCTTTTATCGCATACTATCGGAATGGATTTTGATCATTGTCGAATCCCGTACGATGACCTATAGATGTTTAGTTTTATGTTATTTGGTATCTGATGGAGAGTTGTCTCATTGGCAATCATACCACATTTTTTTATTTTTATAAGTTTACTTATAAAATTTTGATTACTGCTGGTTTCGACTACACTTAAGTCTAACAATAAATTATTCCATGAAGGCCAATAAATATTTACCTGTGATTGTCGTCAGATTAGACAATGCAGGAATTCAACGAATAAGCAATCATTTTAATTTATGTTTTATTAATATATATTCGTATCCTTTGATGTGTTTGGCAACATATGTGTGAGTGTAAAAGATCGACCACTGCAGAAAAACATAGTGTTTTCCATAGATAAAATAAATTGTATTTTCATGTTTAATTTAGTAAATGATTTAAAATTCCAGAAAGTCCTTTGTAATTTCAACGTCGTTCACATAAGAAAAAGCAATTTTCAGGCATCTGCCGCATCAGTGCCATCCAAGTGGCACCATTATGAACGTTCATACCAAGATTGCCTCGCCCACTTTTCGTTTGATGACTGTTAGTATTCCAGTTAAAGTACGACATAACTGTTCCATCATCAAAAGTCCAACGATTCTTCAGATCTATAGTGTTTGTACCTTGCATACAAACGTGGCCTATAGATAAACATGATAAATTAGCTGTACAAATACAAAACATTTAGTTATATTATGATAGAATAAAGAGATAATGCAAATTTATTAAAGCATCACTGAAGATACATTGATTGTCGAAATGCGCATCTGGTGCAGTGAAATTGGTTCTGTTGACGTTGTTATTGTCATACCTTTGCACTTGACCAAACACCTGATTATGACGTCTTTACACTAAATCCGTTGTATGTGTACTAATTGATAATTTAGTCTATGAGAACATGATTAATGTACAAGTTGGTATTTGCTTTTAACTAGCTTTTAGTATTTGCTAGTACTTTAAGATCAGTACTTTTAGTCATTTGTCATTATATTATTTTTTGCGGCGTGCCGATTTGATGAGTCAAGTTTTGTCCAACTTTATTTTTACAGTTTTATGTAATGTTGTGCTGTTACACAACTGTTCCAAGTTAGGGAGGGTTGAGCACTCACACACATGTTTAACCCTGCAACATTCTATATATGCCTGTAATTCAATGTAGTTGTAGTTTGTTACCATTCGTCATATTTGTTTTCCGTTTATTGTTTCTTTCATGAATCGAAATGTATATTTAGGTTGCACTTTGTTAATACAGCTGTTTCACAAGCCACGCCTCTTTTGGGGAGATATATAATATTCATAGATATTTTGTTTTGTTTACGTACTAGTTCCCAGATATGATCTCTATGTTTCATCTCATAGCGAAATAACTTGCGAATGTTACCAGTATAAAAACACATGGTAGCGGCGAAAATTGAATTCTGATGAAGACTCAAAGTAAAGTTCAGAATTTTAGTATAAGTTTAAACTCTTAGAAGTTCGGGGCATATAAATGTTGAAAATATGCCGCACAGCCCTATGTTTTGACCTTTGAATAAAAAAAGTAGTGCATATCAACTTTCCGTTCTAGGGTATAATTTTTTACGAAACATCATAGTAAAAGTGGCACAGCTTTAGCCGCAAAGGGAGTTCCTATGGGATATTGCATTGTCTATATTTACAGAAGCGCAACCTTTAACAAAACAAGATATTTTCACTTGCATTCCTGAAGGTTTCAAACACCAAAGCAGCACATGAAAATTTAAACACTGTTTATAAAGTTGTTTTTGATTTTTGAATTGTTTCACATTTTGTCAGCTCGGGTCTTTTATAGCTGACTATACGGTAGAGGTTTATCTGATTGTTAAAGGATTAAGTCTGCGTCATATGCTGTCTAGTTGTTTCAATTACAAACATACCACATATCCTTGTTATATATAAGTATTGAATACTGGTACAAATAAACAATACTATCAAATAATCTTCTTGGAAATTAAATATGTATATCAGTAATAACGATTTTCAGTCTTAAACGGTCATTTTGATCTTATCAAAGTCTGAACATAAAAGCGTTACATTTTGTTTTAAATTCAATAGCGTTTAGACAATTGGCTTGCAATCAATACAGTAATGTTCAGAAGCATTTCAGACAATTCAGTAAAATGTTGTTGTCTTGTACAGGTAAATAACTAAAACTGGACAGTCTGAACATAGAATGAACAGATCTTAATTGCATTGGCTATAAGCTGAATGTCTAAACTGAAACAGTTTACTGCTGTGAATATGTCTGAAAAGTGACTACAAGACATGACTTAATAAATTATTGTTCAGTGTTTTCAAAGCTGTTAATATCAAACGACCGTTTCTTTTCAAAATCTAGTTACATGTGTATACTCATAAATCATTTCAAATATCAATAGTTTATCAAGAGTAAATCATTTTTCACTGTTACAACTATTTAATAGCCTAAAAAATGAAAAACTGAAAAACTTTAAAAGCCCAAATAGCGGAGTCTGCAACTAGGGAAAATATCTAATTAAATATATAAGGATTATTTGTTTTTTTTTTTTATGCCAGACGCGTGTTTCGTTTACTCAAGACTCATCAGTGACGCTCGAATAAAAAAGTGTAAAAGCCAAATAAAGTTCGAAGTTGAAGAGCATTGAGGATTCAAAATTCCAAAAGGGTCTGCCAAATACATCAAAGGTAATCCATTTTCCTGGGTAGACAAAGCCTAATAAAATTGAGAATGGAAATGGGGAATGTGTCAAAGAGACAACAACCCGACCAAAGAGCAGAAAATAGCTGAAGGCCACTAAAGGGTCTTCAATATAGCGAGAAAATCCCTCACCCGGAGGCGGGCTTCAGCTGGCCCATAAACAAAAATGTGTACTTGTTCAATGAACATGGACGTCACACTAAACTCCAAAACATATATATGAACTAAAATTAAAAAATATACAAGACTAACAAGGCCAGAGGCTCCTGACTTGGACAGGCGCAAAAATGCGGCGGGGTTAAACATGTTTTGTGAGATCTCAACCCTCCCCCTATACATCTAGCCAATTTAGAATAAACAAACACACAGCAATACGCACAGTAAAATTCAGTTTAAAAGAAGTCCGAGTCCGATGTCAGAAAAGGTAACAAAAGAAACTAAGCAAAATGACAATGATACATAAATTAACAAAGAACTACTAGTAGTTACTGACATGCCAGCTCCAGACCTCAATTAAACTGATTGAAATATTATGTCTTCATCATATGAAAATCAAGCACAAGTAAGTATTAAACTGCGGGATTACTTGTGCACAATAAGACCACCAAAATACAAATAATCTGGTAAAAGTTTTTTTTTTATAAATCCACGTAACCAGATAATTTTGTGAACAAGTAACAATGTTGAACTTCCTGTCCCTGAAGCATAACTCAGAAACAATTCACATCACCGTATTCGGCTTGAAAATGAAATGTATCAATACGTTTTGATCCATATGAGAACTGATGGTCGTTGTAAGAAAATATAGAATATATGCTTGCTGAACATTAAATAATGGAAATTAACTGAGACTATTTGCTGGACTATTTTGTGCATTAATTGAGATTCTAGTATAGATCCTATTGTTCATTATACCATTAAAGGTAATCTAATATTTGCAATGAAACTGTCACTCGTCAAATTTATGCAATGTTGGTAAAATACCTAGGCGACAGTAGTTAAAGAGATCAGAAGATACCAAAGGGATATTCAAATTCATAAGTCGAAAATAAACTGACAACGTAAAGGCAAAAAACTAAAATGACAAACAACAGTATACAAAACACAACATAGAAAACTAGAGAATGAGCAACACAAACCCCACCAAAACTGGGGGTGATCTCAGGTGCTCCGGAAGGGAAAGCAAATCCGATTCCACATGTGGAACCTGTCGTGTTGATTATGTGAGTACAAACCAGGTGATAAGTCTAATTCGTTTGGGCACTTTCGAGGAAAAGAGGACGGGATTGTGGTTACGTCAATTGGAACATTTTCGTCGGCATCTGTGAACAGATATTCCATAACGGTCAACCACTGCTCTTCAACTTCGTACTTTATTTGGCCTTTTTACCATTTTTTTATTCGAGCGTCACAGATGAGTCTTTTGTAGACGAAACGCGCGTCTGGCGCAAAAATAAAATTTCAATCCTGGTATCTATGATGAGTTTATTTACAACCACTAGTGGGTCGATGCCACTGCTGGTGGAGTTTTAATTCACCAGCCCAATAGTCAGCACTTCTGTGTTGACTTGAGTTATCATTGATATGTTCATAATTATAAATTAACTGTTTACAAAACTTTGAAGTTTTGAAATACAAAGGCTTTTCTACCTCAGGAATAAATTACCTTAGTTGTTTTTGGCAAAACTTTTAGGAATTTTTGGTCCTCAATGCTCTTCAACTTCGTATTTTATTTGGCCTTTTTAACATTTTTTGATTCGAGCGTCAATGATGAGTCTTTTATAGACGAAACGCGCGTCTGGCGCAAACATAAAATTTTAATCCTGGTATCTATGATGAGTTTATTTGGAACTCTTGGTTTGATAGCTTCTTTGTGAGCAGCAACCGTCTATCAAGAAATCATGATAGGTAACGCAAGCCCTGGAAAATCGTATCAACTGGGACATATACACTCCATGTACAGGCGCTGGTGGAATGATGCTACATAAAATGGAATGTTCACAATTTGGACGCTGAAATCATTTCTTTTGTCGTAAAGTTTTGTTCTCAAGCAACCCTCAAGGTCAGTTTCTAGATATAAGTCAAGATATGAGGTAGACTTAACCCTTTATTTCAACTTCGACGGGTTTGATGCGTTCAACATAGTCAGCAAACTATGATTATTTAGTGAGAGGACATCATCTCTTTAGCGGAAAGTGAAGTTAAATGAAAACAGTTTACCGAATCACATCATTCAATTAAGAATACGCAAATCAAGGAAACGTAAAATCCAAACGAGTGAAACAGGATGTGTCGATAGGGTAAGCGTCTCCTGCTATGCATACATCACCCACGAATCCACATTTAGTAAATATGCCATAATCGTTACAATAACCGATCAAACACAGCAGTTTTCCAGCCTGTGGAAGACAAAACAACATCAAAACAGATAGCAGGGAAACCACACGATTTGAATGGTTTTTATTCATAGTATCTAAATGCTTAGTTTTGCTTACAAGTAGCTTGAACAATGTATCGTTGTTTTTAATCTGAGTCTATTCTGATTAGTTCCGCTTCAAATGATTGACAGGGTTGAATCGAACACATTGAAGTCTGTTCCGATTGGACCATTGATATAGTAACAAAGATGTAAGCGTCTGTAATATACAAAATTATCCATAGGAGGACATCTTGTACTACCTGCAAAAAGACAGTCTGAGAGAATAAAATAAATTTCTGTGTCAAATAAAAATAATCCTAAGAAGAATATCTTCAACAGTTTTAAAGAATTTATAAGTCTCCCCTACATTTGCAAGAATATAAAAATAAGGCTTTCGATATATGTTAACTTAATGCCTCTCTTTTATATTGTCCCGACATTTTGATGATAGTGTATGACCCATTGGTGGCCTTCGGCTGTTGTCTGCTCTTTGGTCGGGTTGTTGTCTCTTTGACATATTCCTCATTTCCATTCTCAATTTTATGTCACCTAAGATAATTAACTTTAATTTCTGAAATTACACAAAATTGATACAAAGGTTCGAATAAAATTGGTCATAAGCAAAAGCCTTACACAACAAGGTGTTTTATTCAGAATGAAAATTTGACGATACACTAGTTACTCTAAGCAGAAGTATGTAAGATATTCCTAATTAAAAGTCACTTAATTTATTTCAACTAAATGAGCGACATAATTTTGTTGAAAAACAGAATTTCACTATTTGTGCAATTGCACCATAGTAATCATTGGTCCATCGTAATCCAAACAAGTGAGTAGCGAACTTGGGATCACGTGATCTAGGTTAACCGGAGTCATTTGTTCATTTTAAGCAATTACTCTCCATATGAAACATGATATGACCATAAACTAAAATAAAGAGATTCAGCATTCAATTGTTTCTTTGATTAAGCTGGTACACCCACTTTGGTACTGATAGTCGACTAATAGGCGTACTTAAATTAACATTGATCTTTAACTTCATACCCCGCTTTATACCATGATGTCCTCTTACTGAACAAGTCAAGGTTTGGTGACTTTCTTAATGTCATCTATCAAGCTGAATATGAGATAAGGAATACTTTAGCTACAGTATTTTTAATATATCTACCTACAGCTTGGTATTTACAATAATAGTCAGGTGATAACTAAACATTATAGAAAAAGACATGACTTCGAATCTACTTTAATGCACATTTCGTTGGTATATAAAGCAAAATTTTCAAGAATCACCTATATATAGAGTATATATCTTTTATTTTATCTTTTTTGATTCCTGTCAAAATTTCTATGATAGAAAGCTGGTGCTAACAAGCAAGTAATTGAAAGGGGATTTTCGCATGAGCAGGTTGAAAAGTTCAAAATATCCGTCATCCTTTTCACGTTATGTCATCTCTGAATGCTACTTTACCCTTTTAAAAGTCATAAGCAACACGATGAATGCTACTAGTAGAACGAAAACCATTTATCCTTCTGTAGCAGTTGTGTTAACCAACTGTTTTGTTTGCTAAATTAAATCTTTGCAGTCTTTTGTAGACTGTAGTTTGTTTGTTCGGTTTTTTTGTTTTTTGCCATAGTGTTCCTTTCTTGGATTTGTATATTTAAGAAGAAATAAAGATATCAATACATGTATTTTCTACAATTGATACACAATCTATTTTCTAATTTATTAAAACGAAAAACTTACGGTCTTTTGTATTATAGTGACGCCATCCGGGTCCAGTTTCTGGCGCTGTCAAATCTAAATATGAAATAGCATGTAGCAGACATCTGGTTGTTCACATTGAAGAAAAAAGATACACATCGATCATTCAAGAGGCACTCGTAGGAGCACAAAGATAACGATTGTGCATGAATGTCTACCAGAGCATTTCCAGATTCAAAAAACATATCATTTGACGGATTAATTGCAGAAAAAAGTGTTCTAGTTTCAAGTTTTCAACGAGAAAAATAAAGTTACCAAAAAAACTTTATCTATGCACATGGATACCATCTCTGTTGGATACTTGGTTTATTCTGAGACAGAAACGGAAAGCTGTCTAAATAATTTGCAACCATAAACTGATTGACATCAAAGAAAAAGGTAGAATTAGCATCTCTTAACAAAGAGATAAAAGGATTAAAAAAAAAAAAAAAAACAGTAAACGAAAGGATTTTGGCTTAGGTTTCATTCTTCCTTTCAACAAACACATATTAATCAAGTATAGATGATTAAGACAATAAAAAGAATGTAGACAGGAAATTATTGAGAAAACGTTCCATTTAATTTATTGAAAATACTAACAGTTATGTCAAATTCAGTATCATATTGTATTGTGGCCCGACGTCATTTCAAACATAATCTCAAAGCAGTATATTAAAATTAGAAGATTTGGTATGAATGCCAATGAAACAACTATCCATCGGTGACATCAAGGACGAGATATAGAGCACCGTATGGCCTTCTACAATGAACTACCCACCAGACCATATATATGTTATGTGCAATTTGTAATTTTCCATTGACAACATAATATATAGCCTTATGATATTAAGGATCCTCGAACTTGTTTAAGATGAAAAATATAAATGAAATCTTGACAACTATGTTGTCCCATATGCAGATTGATGCAGATTGATGCTGGGGAGGACATTGTTTATGATAAGGATGAAGCTTCAAACACCAGAAACTAGATCATTACAAAAGAAAAACGTTTATCACATGCTTAAAGAAGGCATGTTTCGAAATATTGATTACTTGAATAAAAAGTAAACAAAATATAATTTGTACAAAAGATTCATTTGGAATTCAGCACAAAATCTCGTATGTGCTCTCAAGCCTTTTAGCTGTTATTGCACATATCCAAAACACGACAAAAGCGCCACAAAAAAATGCAAAATATAATATGGTATTGAAAATAGAGGTAATAAGGAAGCTACTGCACCATGGTATCCAAGTCATTACTTCAAACGTTTTACGGACGCCATGACGAGTTTTTTTTTTTTTTTTACAGTCATGGAATATCTGTCACAGCTGACCAATTTCCTCGTAAATTGATTTGCTATATGATCTAGTTCTCCTAAACAGTCCCGTCTGGAGGCATTATATACACCGTTTTAGCAATACTCTATGCATGCCCTGTAAAATAATTCAAATAGCTCACTCAACAAAAGTCACTTACAGTAAAACATATTGTTTGTAAAAGATGAAGATGGAATTAAGTTAAAATTAGGTGTCAAAAACTGCATTTAACCGATTTTTTATCCCTTTTGAAACATATGAATGAAATATTACTACATAAAGTTGTTAACTTAAAAGAAATATATTTCAAACATTACATAAACATATAAATTAAATATTAAAAATAAAACATATGGTAAAACTTGGATAAAAGGGTATTAAAAGGGTTATTAAAAACACTGATAGCATGCACATGTGCTGTATGACAATCTGTTCAAAAATGAAAAGGCTTCAGGTATTCAAAGGGAATCATTGCGGACAGGATGTCACTTTTTCGTGGTTTAAACAAAATACTTTTATCACATACATATATTATAATTGCATATCGTTCATCATCGATTAAAAGCATCAGTGAACAGAGGTATTATAAGGTAAATCTCATTTCGTATATTATGTAATGAATGGCGATATGATATTCGTGAAATGTATATTAAGCAGAGGGAATGCATAATAATATGTATCAACTTTCACTATCAGCACTTTTTCAACAATATCTAATCCTAAAGCAACATACTCATCAATCAAATCTCCAGGACCCATAGTGTAATCAAACAAAATCCGGATTCTGGACATCCATATATACCTTCTTCTCCCCTTCCTGGTGTGTTCCTTTTTATTACTCAATTACGTCTATAGAATCTTACCTATATCATTAAAAAAACCAACCAGAAGAAATTAGTATTAAGGTATAATTTCAAAATAGCTTGTTTATTGACTGAAAGTAATAAATTAGCAGCATGATGCGAATCAATCCAAATTACAACATAACATACTAAGACATTTTTTTCATCTCCATTTACGATAATGATTTAGATTTTGTGTAGTTTACTTTTTGTTTATGATCTTGAAAAAGAAAGGTGGAAAATAATAGGAACATTCAACCTTAAGAGTGGGAGATAAATTACAAACCCCATTGCAAAAACCGAAAAACGACCATAAGACAAATAGCAGTCTACAAAACACAACATAGAGAACCGATGGTGATCTTAGGCACAACGAAAAGGTTAGCATATCATGCTCCACATGTGGTATTCGTCGTATTACTCCGATAAGGGAGAGACGAAAGATACCAAAGGGGGATTCAAACTCATAAGTAAAAAATAAACTGACAATGCAATGACTAAAAAAGAAAAAGACAAACAGACAAACAACAGTACACATACACAACATAGAAAACTAAAGACTGAGCAACACGAACCCCACCAACAACTTGGGGTGATCTCAAGTGCTCCGGAAAGGTAAGTAGATCCTGCTCCACATGTGGCACCCGTCGTGTTGCTCATGTTAGTACAAACCCAATACATGTAATAAGTCTAATTCGGTAGGTCACATTCAGGGAAAAGCGGACGGGATTATAGTGATGACAATTGGAACATATCCGCTGTCATCTGTTAAACGGATATTCCATAACGGTAAACCAACTCGTGATGGCGTCCGTAAAATTTACGATGGGATGATATGTTGCTACATAGAAAAGGTAGGTTCACAATTGGGAAGCTGAACTCATCTCTTTTGTCATAAAGTTTTGTTTTCAATCGACCCTCATTGTCAATTTCTAGATGTAAGTCAAGATATGCGGCAGACTTAATTGTATCTGTTGCATCCTTTATCTCAGGTTCGATGGGATAGATGTGTTCAACATAGTCATCCTTTTTTAAAGTATTTAGTGAGAGAACATTTTCTATATACCGTTAAAGTAACAAAAATAAAATACGGCAACAGTTTTACATTATATTTAGATATACTCGAATACAATTTATTCAATCTATTTTGGAGTTAACGCCGTTAGACTTATTATATCCATGAATCATTGGGACTTATGTTAATCTATATTTATTATCCTGACCTTGACTTTTATAAATATTAAAACATGATTTTCATTTATTGAAATTTACTGTTCTAAAACATTTATATTTTCAATTAATAATAATCCATCTCCTTCATGCATTGTACTTATTGCTTCAGCGGGTTTGGCGTTATTTTTGCTCCTTTTTTTTTTAATTTAAAACCAATTTAGCATTGAATCATTTTTTTTCTCTACATAAGTTTCTGTATTTTTTTAACAATGACTATCAAAAATATCGTCGGAGATTAACTACAAAAAATTTCTGAATACTATAAACCAATTAATTTTTTTTCGCGACCTTCGCGACTAGAAAAGTAATGCGAATATCAATCGTCGCGAATATGCAACACTTTGGTCTTTCTACATTTAACTACATCAAATAAAGTTGAAAATCACGAAATTAAATCGCCGCGAAAATAAGTCTACAGTATAGTTCTAAAATTCGATGTTTTATAACAAGTTGGAAGATGCCAATGATACATTCAAAACTCATAGATAGAACTGACAACCAACAACGCCATTGTAAATTGTATAGAGCCACGAAAAGATAGCCACATTCACAAAACAAATCAATAAAGCACTACATAGAAAAACGTAAGTTTGAGCTGTCACAGAATAGAAGTTCCACCATAATATTCATTCCAAAGATAATTTATTATGTTACAAAAATTCCAATTGGAATTAATGTTATGTGATACATATTCCATAAGCATAATAAAAGGACCGATGCCTCGGAATTTTTATCACATAAAATAAATTCCAATAGGAAGTTTTGTTACATAAAGTATCTTTGGAATAAATATCTATTCCTAATGAAAAAATAAATTATGTAATATATATATTCCAAAAGGAAAAGTATTATATAATATCTATTCCGAATGGAAAAATATTATGTAATATCTATTCCAAAAGGAAAAATAGTATGTAATAACTATTCCGAATGGAAAAAAATTATGTAATGTCTATTCTAAAAGGAATAAATATCATGTAATATCTATTCCGAATGGAAAAAGTATATTGTAATATCTATTCCGATTGTAAAAAGTATTATGTAATATATATTCCAATTCGAAAAGTATTATATAATATCTATTCCGACCCCAAATTTTATTATGTTCTATCTAATACGAATGCCGGAATGGTAAATTGGTATGTACAATTATTATTCTGATATAACTAGTAGAAACGATACTAGTAAAAGAACAGGTATCGTGAATATGGGAAATAATTGTTCCCAAGGGTGCTGACATTAAATGATCATTTCAAATTATCCACAATTACTTGCATGCATATTTTTCATATAAATGATATTTGTCTCATTAGAATTTACATTTATATTTCACAGCTGAACTTGTTAACATATTTACTTACCTTCAACATAATGATCCATCATTAAGGAACATAAATATTTTTTCATATTCATCAGCCTCCATGTTTGTTTGTACATTCAGGTATTGTGTACAGATGAATATATCTAACTCATTAACACTTTTCAAACTACATAATAATTATATAATCAGCATGTAAAACACTGTTTTGATTTAGATGATAATCAATCAGGTGTAAACAAATCATCAGCCTAATAGGAACATTTGTTATACTAATCAACATATAAGATAATTTGCTAATATCAGTGGAACAAATATAATACTGATGGAAAAAGTATTCTATGACAGAATTTCCGCAGAACATATATTATTATAATATTGTTTCCCTCAGGAATAAATATTATTAGGACCAAATATACGTTGACAGAGCAATAAAAACCTAACCAAAGTGGCATCCGTATGTTGGTCATGGTCAGTACAAATTCAATTAAATGCCTCATTTGATGAAGTCTCAATCGCGAAAAAGCCTATAGGGTGTTGCTGGGAGCATATTTGGGTGATCTGTGACATAGTTGTTCCATAACGAACAGCCAACTCTTGATGGTGCCGTTCAACTTGGGACGGGATGACTTCAACTTTACATATCTATCTTTTAAGACGTGGTTTTAATTTTATGCATGGTTCTGATTGTAATCATTCCTAACAATACCCCAAAATATTAAAGTTTAATTGTGTTGTTAATGTTTTATACTATTAATTGTAGGTTGGTGTAATATCCAGTGTTTTTCCGGGAACTCACCTTATACACATGCGCAACTCTTGACTATTACGTTTCGTTGCTACGGCATTATTGTATATTGATTTTAAGTCAGCCACTATTAAAAGTACTGTCAGAATTTTCTGTGTTTCCTACGATGTTTCATTGGCGACGAGGATAAAAACAGCCGATTATGAAGATCGGAAATACAAAAGAAGACGTTAAAAGCCGAAATCGAATCAGGAACGAATTTACCTAAATACCAAAAAACGAAAATGGACCGCAAAGAACCGCAAAGGTTCACAGTTGTAACGGATACTAGAACTTTTAGCACCTAAGGTTGAGCCGTTTACTACAGTTGGTATAACATCTAATCATAATAACTTCGAAATGTTGATCCAATAGACCACTTTCGTTCATCAAGCGTCTTAGTGATCGTAATTGTGCAGGATAAACTAGAAATAATGTTTGTTCCGTAGGTACTTAATCACAATTCCCTAATGACAGCAGTGCTGATTGTCAATTATAACAACTCAATTTGCTGAATAATTCGTGCAATATAGCATCATAGTTTTCCTACCACTCGCTCAACATTGGAACGGAAGTGACGATGCCCCTAAACGCACGAATGATGTTCACTAAAACCAAAGTTTTTGACGGAACTGCATCGAACTCGAAAGTTGTCTATTGCTAAAACTAATTCCACAAGTGAACAATTTTATTCAACGTAACGTTGTGTTACTTGATATGATTGGCTGCTTGAATATTTGCATGTAAAAATGAAAACAACACGTCATAAATTTCATGCGTCCGAAGTGCTTTTCTGGATTTACCTTCGTCAGGAACGCTTAAAGCCGAATAGTTTTATGAACAAAAAGGGCCTAAAAATATTAGCTTAATGCATCTAAGGTCAACTTTGCCTGAGGGAGTTGAAACCTTGGTTTCTTTATATTTTCAAAATGTATAAACGGACAATTTTACAAAGGTTTGTTATAAATCATGTCAGTACCGAAGTACTGATTACTGAGCTAATGATACCCTCAGGACGGATAGTCCACCAGCAGAGTTATCGACCCAGTGCTGTAAAAATGAAAACAACACACTATAAATATTTCATGCTTTCGAAGCGCTTTTCTGGATTTACCTTTGTCAGGAACGCTCAAAGCCGAATGTTTGAACGCCAATTATGTATGAGAAACGAAACAGTTGAAGAGCTGTACGAACAAAAAGGACATAAAAAAAAGCCAAATTCATCTAAAGTCAACTTTGCCTGAGAGAGTTGAAACCTTAGTTTCTTTATAATTTCCAAATTGATAAACGGACAGTTATTGATAGGTTTTTGATAAAACATGTCAGTACCGAATTACTGACTACTGATCATGAAGTGATGATACCAACGACCAGCAGAGGTATGAACCCAGTGCTGTAAAAAATTAAGACAACACGTTATAAAGTTCATGAAACATCCGTATATTGAGTGTTTTCAAATCATACACAAGCAACACGCAAATATAACAGCAAATATAACGGAGTGACTTTTATTAGATTGTTTTCATTTGCTCTTTCACATTCGTAATAGATTTCGGTCTTCCATATATTTCTGAGTAACATAACCTGTGAATAAAAAACGACTCTACCCCTTCCAATATGAAGAATCATATCTAGAGCTACTTTTCTGCCGGTCGTTACAACAAACTCATACAATTCTATCGACCTGTAAGCATCGATAAACAAAAATAATTCTTTGCTTTATACTGGATACCTCTCTTTCAGTTCGAATAACTATATAAATCTTATTGATAGTTGCAAGTTCATCCGAATGCAAGGTAGGGGTTCACTGAAAGGTACTAAAGGACTGTTTGGCAAATAATTTCTCAAATACCATCATTTTTTTTTAATTATCTCACGTACACTTAAAACGAAAAGGGCGTATGTAAACAACAATCAATCAACCTCTTAAAACGAGAAGAAACTACAAGCCAGTGAATAACAAAAGACACATACCTTATAACACAATGGGACATTCGTAATGATGGACTGCTGCAAAAACGTCTACCAGTGAATAACAAAAGACACATACCTTATAACACAATGGGACGTTCGTGATGATGGACTGCTGCAAAAAAGTCTACCAGTGAACACTACTGGACGAAAAACAACTGTCCATACCAGTAACAGTCGTTGTATGACTGTCTTAGTCTGTGGAAGACTGAAGATCTACTGTCAAAGCAACTGATACAGTTAATTAATGTCTGTCCCAACACTTTTATGGGTTGTGAAAATCAAAAATGTTATCAACAGTCATTTAAGGACTGCTGCAGTGATTTACGGCGTTGTCACAGTCAAATACTATTTATTACAGTCTTTCCAAAAGTTGTGCCAGTTGTATAATGTTTGTCCCAACCTTTAATAGTTGGGACAGTTGAAATTTGTTTGTGTCAACTTTTCAGACGTTGATGCAGTCAAAAATGTTTGTTACAACGTTTTTAGAGTTGGGACAGTTGTAAAATGTTTGTTACAACTTTTAAAGGTTGTGACAGTCATAAAATATTTATTACAAATTTTAAAAGGTTGCTATAGTCGTTAAATGTTTAAAACAAACATTTCATAGGTTGTTGCAGTCGGTAAATGTTTAATACAAATATTTTAGCATCACGTTAGCAACTCAGTGTAAAAAAAATCACGTCTCACCTGGCTCTCAAGATTTGATATAGTTGTGAAATAGCCCATAATTTATACTATTATCATCTATTGTGCAGTTGTTGGCTTGTTTTGTTTTTATTTATTCATTTTGCGATCGTTGTTTGTCTTTCTTTTGTCGTTTTCCGTTTATTGCCATATGATGTCCGTTCATCATGTTTTGACATGTGCGTTTGACTTTCCTTTAGTTATCTTTACTTTTTATTTTATCTATTCAGATTCGTTCATAACTGGTTTTACATACCAGAAGCCTTCGTTTAAAAATAGAGTTTTAATATTATTGCAGAAGATACTAATGAATTCATTCAAATTTGTATTTAAACTGAACAGTTTTGATAAATTCTGCGGAATAGAAAATATACCGTTGGTATTCCTGAAGTAAATTTAAAGAATATGACTAAGTTACCAATAATGTACAGCATAATAAAACCGGTTTAATTTGAATTACTCTCCATGAGGACATTTCCGATGATAAAAATTAATAAATTAGATCTGTCAAGTTTCATTAAAACGGAAAACAATTCTTCACCGTAAACGATTTACCCTCTTCATTTTCTTGTCGGCAAACTGGACCTGCAGGTCGGCAAACTATATTTTATACAGGAAACTTAGGTACAGATGTTAGACCACATGTACAATATAAGCTGAGCTGGAAATTACAATCGGTGAGTAGAAATGAACAATATTTTAAAGCATGTCTATCGAATAATCATGGATCCAAGATTTTGAAGGGAAAATGTGCACATTTGTTCTTCCTACAGATAGGCTATGTATGAATCGACGTTCTATATCACACTCGTGCATAGTTGCATGTTCCAAGGCAAAGTTAGGATTTGGGCTTGTAAAAGTTGTGCATCATTGAAATTCATGTATGACACCATTCCCCCTCCCCCTTTTATCATGTGTATGTCATGTAATCCCTTATTTACTTTGCATACATCACCCCAACATGCCCAAGGGTGACAAGGTCAAGGGAATAAACAAAAAAGTTACTCTTGATATTCATGGTCTTACTGTTAAACTCTAACATGTGGGGCATTAGTTAACTTTTGTTGTGTGGGATGGCCTTTACAGGACCTATACACCATGTACATATTGTATGTTAATATATTGTTAACTCTCTGGTCCTAAATTTGCATGAAATACTTGTCACTGGACTTTTATAACCAACAACCAACCAATCCTTACATGTACATATCCATATAATTGTGTTACTAATGCTGGAGTACAAGTATTTCCCTGGTTTTGCTTTGTCAGCTGATAGTTTTCGTTCTATTAAGAATGCATTGTGACGTCACAATTTCCATTGAAAAAACATGCATAGTACAAATTAATATGACGGACTACGAAAACATATGATCTGACCATAAAATGTTATGAAAATTATTAATTTTAGTGACTTATTTAGCAAGTATGCATTTTCGTTTAATTTTAAATAATTCCAAAATCATGGACAACAAAACATGAATATATTTGATAATATAAGGCATTGAATGTGAATATGTATTAGATGGTTCAAAATAACATTAATCATCAAAATAAAACAATACTATTAAATTAATGTTCCTGAAACAATGCACAGAGTCATAATAGTTGCCATTTAAACACAGTTGATTAAACAAAATGTGCTAATTCAATTAGTAATTGTTTCATCATGTACTTAAGGATTCATATTGAACAAGGGTTGTGGAGGTTGTTGCATCTTTTCTCAAAATGAATAATTACAATGAATAAAATATCTATAAATATTTCATCATGTTAATTGCTACATGGTTTTAAGTTAAAAGAAATAAAAACATATTAAAAGAGCAAAGTTAGCATCTTAATTATATTCTTTTAGATTTAACATAGAATATTAAATCACTATACATTTGTAAATACTTTGAACCTAAACTATATATTTTCATGTCAAATTTTTATATAAATTGTGACGTTATTCATATTTTTCTACATTTGTTAAATTGTGTTTTGGTTACTTTATTGTTGCCTTACTGTTGGGTTTATGCATCATTGATATATATCCCACATCTCCTTTCATCATATGCATTCACATCTGACTGCAGATTTTTTGCCTTTTCTACATAATTATTTTATGTTTAACATTCAATATTTGGGGAAAACATAACAAAAAAATCTATCTGTAAGCATATTTTTTTTTATGTAAACATGATATAAACTTTTTTAAAGTATTTTATGAAGCTCAAAATATTTTTTATAGATATTGTATTATCAAGTAAGTTGTCATAAAATTTACTGTGTTAACTGCATTGTAGTTTAAAAATACCTGTTATTCAAATTCGAAATAAATAATTAAAATATATGTATTTACTGAACATGAATTCATGACCATGCAAATGTGACATTAAAATAGGTAATAATCAGGATGTTGACACTGGATAGGTAATAATCAGGAATTCTTATATACATGCTATAGCTAATATACAGATTAAGACACAATAGTTTATTGCCTTGGGGTGAATTTTAAACTGTCATGGGTATATATTGAAGATGATTTTATGATGATGTTCACAAATTATAATTGTCCTCTTCAAAATTTGGATACATTTTCAAAATAAATTATAATTTAAGAAAAATATGAAACAGCAGGATATAATATTATTTTGGATATAAAAAATGCATATTTATCTGAGTATTGATTTATCAAAATAAAATTGGGTAAATAACTAAAATAAAATAAAGAAAGTGTTGTCTGAACTGCAAAGCATTATTTAATACAAGCTGTAATAAGTAAAAAGTATACCGGGTAACACAAAAGATGTAAAGTTAAACTCAAGGATTTAAAACATTAACAGGGAGGGTTAAGCCTTGGAATAGAATATATATTTTCCAGATTAACTTTAGGACAAAGATTCTACATTTACATCACAAAGGTTTATTCATTATATGCACTTGACAAAGGGAAAGTCAATAGCATCTATATAGTAACAGTGCATTTATTTATCTATTTTTTCATTCTTTAAACTTTTCTCTGTAGTATCAATCTATTTCATATTAACATGAACAAAAGAAATAACCTGTTGTGTTTTAGAGAGGAATAACTATGTCCATGATGTCTGACTTTAAAGAATTGATGAAATAAAGTATGATGTGAGCCTCAATAAGACAGTAACCCTTCAATGAAAGTACACAGTCACACATAAAAAATCATTAATGTAGGAAAAAAGACAACACCATATATAGAATTTAGACCCCTTAAAAAGATTTATTCTTCTTGTTAATTGGGACTTAAAAATATAATTGTATAAGTTCTAGAAATTTTTTTGTCAATCAAATAAGGATTGCTAGTTTTCATCTAGGTAAATACAGTTATTGTAATTGATTTTCTTCTAAGTACCATACAATGTATATAGTATTATATTAGTTAAAATTTTACTGTACTTTAGTCTCAATGTATATTTTTTTTGTAGAATCATATTGGTTTGAGCATGATTCCCACTTAGAATATGAAGCCTGCTACATGTGCACTTTGATGCATAGGAAATATAGATGTCACCGAGTCACTCTTACAGCTGCAAATTGTGAAACAGTGGATTAATTCATTATTTTGTGCTAGTTGTTTATTGTTTTTGGAAATAATGAATAGCGCTTGCAGCATTATTCCATGATGGCGATGTGATGTTAGGATTAAATTGGACAAGAAAAAAATTGTGCATTGTACAAATAGGAAACTTACAAATTGTATTAAACATGTTAAAGGAGGACCACATTACTGGATGACTAAATACCTTGGATAATCATGATAATTATTCATTTGGTAAATCAATAATGAATTTGGAATAACAAGATTTCATAGTTTCAGTGCATATTAATAGTGCAATCATACATTGTATCTGAATTCCATGAATACCTTGGATAATTATTCATTTGAAATAGCAATTTGGAATAATGAAAATTCATAGTTTCAGTGAATATTAATAATAATAGTGCATCATATCTGAATTCATGAATACTTTAGTGGATAATCAGTCATTTTAATAAAATAACAATTTGGATAATGTGAAATTCTAGTTTCAGTGAAATTTACAATACAGTGCATGTATATCGCATCTGAAGTTTATGTTGGCATTGCAATTGTTAACTTCCACCAGGGTGTGTAAAAAGACCTTAACCACCCATGAGGGTTTCTGGTAGTCCATCACAATTATTAAGTGTCAAATGACTGCCTGCTGTATTTGAAGTCTGAATTAGAATTAAATAAAATCTAAATTAGTGGCCAAGCATATTAAACAAATAAACCATGTACTTCAAAGTATAATTTTATTGTCCCTCCTGCAACAAAAGTTGAAGTATGCAAGAAATAGGTATTACAATCTGGCAGTGGCTACAGCGTAACCTATTTGTATAAAGCTTCACCAGGTACATTTTAGAAGCTTAAAGACCATGAAGACCTGGATACTTCCTTATGTTATGAAGTTTCTGTTAGTAACTTGTCCGTTGCACTTTACCTTGTTTTCATGGTTCACTGACTGTTTGAAAAAAAATATTACTGTTTGAACAGTCATACAGTGAAATACTCTCTTACATGTATAACATGTATAACGAGTAATTGGATAAATTTATATGGTATATATATATATATATATAGGTATCTTGAAAGGTCTACATGTCTCATTGTCTGACAGGCAGGGTTCACCTGACCTTGACTTCATTATATGGACATGATGGATCAGTGATTAAGGTTATTCAGTTACTTAGTCAAGTTTGTTTTCAGATACTACAAGCAGTAGGAATGGTAGGTCAACTATATCATGTATATTTGGTATATGAAATGATTGTAAGGTGAATATGTCTGACTGCCAGACTTGCATCAGACTTTGACCTCAATGAAAATGTCATGGTTCATTGAACAATGTTTAGTTTTTGTGGTTTGGTGTATTTCCCAATGTTTCTCAGATGCTATAAACTACATGTACATGCATAATGCATGACATGTATAGGATCACTATTTTTACGTATTGGATATTCGTAAGTTGTACAAGTTTGATTGGCAGGTTTTAAATCTGACCATGACCTCATTTTTATGTTTCATTGGGCGATGTTTAGTTTTCATGGTTTGGATGTTAAGTCTATTTCACAGATACTATAAACCACTAAATTTTGGGTATGGAATGTCAGTTTGTAGGGTGTACATCATCTGTCTGGCATGGTTAATTTGACCGTGACTTCATTTTCAAAGGTAATTGATAATAGAAAGTTTATGTGGTACTTGTACATGTAGTAAAACCTTCATACATGTATTACATTTTTTACATTCAACATAATTCAATTTTACATGTAGGCAAAGCAGACATGACATTTCAGCATGTGCACAGTCACTCTTGTTTACATCACCAGTGACCATTGATAATGTCTACCATCATGACCATGTTGATTATAGCTGCTTTTTGTTAACAGAAGTCGGACAACTATTAACAATTGTTATAATCATGATAATTCACTTGATAATATTAAAGTCTTGTATAAAGAGGACGAAAGATACCAGAGGGATAGTAAAACTCATAGATTGAAAATAAACTAGGTGTATAACATGTATAATGTACAATAACCAGAATAAGGAGATGTGGTATGATTTTCAATGAGACAACCATCAACTGTAGACCAAGTGATGTAATTGTTAGTAACTGCACTTCCTTCAACAATGAGCAAAATCAGTAACATAATCATGATAATGAAAAACCTATAACAGGCCTAGTCATATTGGATGATGTAACACAATGTAAACAAGTTTAGATGAGAAACCCAATTTTGATTTAAATACAAAAGCAACAAACAATCAGTTGGCGATAAAATTAGGTCAGTTAATAGATATAAGAAGATGTGGTATGATTGCCAATGAGACAACTTTCCATCCAAGTCAAAAAATCTGAAAAAGTAAACCATTATAGGTCAAAGTACAGTCTTCAACACAGAGCCTTGGCTCACACCAAACAGCAAGCTATATAGGGCATCAAAATAAGAGTTATGCATGTTTAGAATTTGAAAAAAATAGTTCCTGGATCATCATTTCTGATGTCTCCCATTTTTATATTTTTATAGGCCCATTGAAACATGAGTGATGATAAATGCATTATGGTTTACCAAAGACTTATCTATAGGTGATCCAATATTAACAGGCTTCTGCCCTTATTCATGTTTTCTACAAATCCATTCTATCTGTTTTGAATAAATGCCTTCTAAATATATACATGTATCTCAAGATGTTTAGCAACATTTTCAATATACACAACATGCACAATAAGCATAACAAAGGCATACATGTATTATGCACCATTAGTGAGCTGTTTGTTATAATTTAATTATAATATTTATGTGAGGTTTTAATTTGCTATGATTTTTAAAACTTCTAGCAAAAGAAAACAAGCAACCTGAAATGAAAAAAAAATATACAAAAAGTGGTTCAAGAAAGGGATGATAATTGGATTTTTTTTTTGTGGCTGTACAATTAGAATTAATGTATGGACTATGTTTGTACATTATACACATATATACAAGTATATATAGCATGGTGTGAAAAGCCTATGTAATACAAATAGACATGATAGACTAAAACATGATAATAAACTCGTGAAATTGAGTAAACTGCTATTATGAGACATCAACCCAACAACAACTAAATAACAATCTAGAGGTCAACATATATATATATATGTATATATATATGTCTAAACACGTCAAAACTTTACGACAAATTCATCCATTGGAGAACAAGTGATCATTGATGGGTGATACATGGCTGAAATCATAATTACTCAAAATGTCGACACAACAATGTTAAATAGAACTGCATTTTTTTTTAATAAGATCATTATTTAATAAATAAAATGGTGTGGTACGTGTTTACAAATTAGACAATTTTTCACCGAAAACCCAATGACATATAAGTTAGCAACTGAACTGGCAAATTTGATAAGGTCGGTCGGGCCAACATATAGGCAGCCAGATTATATATTTTCACTCAGACCAGGGCCAGAATACTTATTTTCAGTCCATCCTTCTATTAAAGTGAGTTCAAAAAATTGTATGATTTAATCAATGATTTTTTTCTAAGGGCGCCTAATAAGTTTTGCCAGTAATACATAATATGTACTGTTTTCATCACTGATTGAAGATGAATATAATCAGAATAATGGACCCATTTGCCTAATTTATAAATGTGACCATTTTAAAATTTCTATTACATCTAGTAAAATTGTTAGTTTTCTTTACTGGTTAAATAATATATCAATATTGGACAAGCATTTATATGATTAAATAAATTGAATTTAAAAATGGAAATGGGAAAAATATTTTGGGTTAACGTTAGTACGACATCTGATCAACTGAAACCACAAAGAGAATCTGATGTCAGTCTGTAGAATTTAACAAGACCGGACTCTAAAGAATACAACAAGTTCTAAACCGTGATGTGAATAAATAAAAGATTTGATTTCCTTGTCTGAAACAATGCAAGTTTTCTTGTTTTGAACATTTTAACTTTCACTGGTGCTAGTTATTTTGTCGGTCTTGTACAGTACGTCCATCTATTTATAAATACCTTTTTTACAAAATATGTATGGTAAATTGGTTGAGAAAAATCCGGTGAAAATATGAAGAATCTCGAGTGATAATATTTTTTACTTCAATCATGAATGCCGAAGTGCTATTTATCAAGGACATTTGAACTTTAAATAGACCACTCGGTACAATATACAGTACAAAGTCGAGTAAATATTGAACTACTCAAAAATAAAATACGGTAAAATAGATTAAATTTAGATAGATTTAAGAATATTTTTGTTTTTCCATAGCTGCAAAAGATGCGTTAAATGTTCATTATAGCTTTGTTTTTTTATATGTATAGAAATCAAAATGGTTAATACGGCAATATTTATAATTTTGCAAGAAAAAAAATGTAGCCCCAAATAAAAGCTCAAAATAAGTGTGTGAAATAAGCCCTCGGGGAAAAAATTAAGCAGTTTAATATGGGGATAAATTTGACAAGTGTGTATATTCGGAGTTCCCCGCTAGGTTTACAGTATATCATGTATATTGACTGTTATTATGAAGTAATGATTCGTAAAACTACGCGTATTGAAGACAACCTTGTATGCATGAATGATTTCACCCTAACTAATTTAAAAAAAATAAAAGTTGTAATTTAGATAATATTGAAAATTGTCAACTGTTAATACAGTTAAAAGATACATTTGGGGTAACCTTTTTCGATTTATCTGTAAGTAGTTTTAAATGCGAATAAAACCGTCCTCACAGTGTGAAATTGCAGGTATCTAGTGGTGGTTCCGATTTTGTTCGAAGAGATGAGCGGCGAGGTATTGTTAAATAATTATATAAATTTAGCACATTCACTAAATAAGCGGGAATACCAAAATGTTCAGCGGCAAATATTTCAAAATACTTTTTTTTTAAATCAATTTCTATCTAAAGTTAATGTATTAAATGGTATGATAGTTGTGTCTCTTTGTCACAACCTTAATTATATTGCACGCGGTAAAATTGTTTTACAAATAATTTAACCTATCCCTGACTGTCAGAAATTTTGTATCCGTGACTTTTAAGTCTTAATGACTATCAATGTTTGGAAGTTGTTACACTTATAAATTAGCTATGAATATATAATGGTTGTAGCAATCATATTTTTACTGTTACAACCTTTTCAGCGTTTAAACAGTTTATTTATGACTGTTTCAACGTTTTCCGTGTTGGGACAGTTGTTAAATAACTGTTACAACTTTCAAATGATTGCAGCAGTCTTATTGTGACTGTGACAACCTTTTAGGCGTTTAATCAGTTTATTTATGACTGTTGCAACGTTTTTCGAGTTGGGACAGTTGTAAATCAACTGTTACAACTTTGAAATAGTTGTATCAATCCTTTAATGACTGTGACAGTTATTTCTAGCGTTGTTGCAGTCGATTTATGTTATAGACAAACACTTTTAAAGTTGGGACAGTTACAAAATAACTGCAGCAGTGAAATTTAACAACTGTTACAACTTTAACAAACATTATCAGTCTTAGAACAACTGTTACTGGTATGGACAGTTGTTTTTTCGTCCAGTAGTGGAATAACAAAAGACACTTACCTTATAACACAATGGGACGTTCGTGATAATGGACTGCTGTAAAAGGTCTACCAGTGAATAACAAAAGACACATACCTTATAATACAATTGGACGTTCGTGATGATGGACTGCTGCAAACAGGTCTACCAGTGAATAACAAAAGACACATACCTTATAACACAATTGGACGTTCGTGATGATGGACTGCTGCAAAAGGTCTACCAGTGAATAACAAAAGACACATACCATATAACACAATGGGACGTTCGTGATGATGGATTGCTGCAAAAGGTCTACCAGTGAATAACAAAAGACAACATACCTTATAACACAATGGGACGTTCGTGATGATGGACTGCTGTAAAACGTCTTCCAGTGAATAACAAAAGACACATACCTTATAACACAATGGGACGTTCGTGATAATGGACTGCTCCAAAAAGGTCTACCAGTGAATAACGAAAGACACATACCTTATAACACAATGGGACGTTCGTGATGATGGACTGCTGCAATAAGGTCTACCAGTGAATAACAAAAGACACATACCTTATAACACAATTGGACGTTCTTGATGATGGACTGCTGCAAACAGGTCTACCAGTGAATAATAAAAGACACATTCCTGATAACACAATGGGACGTTCGTGATGATGGACTGCTGCAAAAAGGTCTACCAGTGAATAACAAAAGACAACATACCTTATAACACAATGGGACGTTCGTGATGGTGGACTGCTGCAAAAAGGTCTTCCAGTGAATAACAAAAGACACATACCTTATAACACAATGGGGTTCGTGATGATGGACTACTGCAAAAACGTCTACCAGTGAATAACAAAAGACACATACCTTATAACACAATGGGACGTTCGTGATGATGGACTGCTGCAAAAAGGTCTACCAGTGAATAACAAAAGACACATACCTTATAACACAATGGGACGTTCGTGATGATGGACTGCTGCAAAAAGGTCTACCAGTGAATAACAAAAGACAACATACCTTATAACACAATGGGACGTTCGTGATGATGGACTGCTGCAAAAAGGTCTACCAGTGAAGAACAAAAGACACATACCTTATAACACAATTGGACGTTCGTGATGATGGACTGCTGCAAAAAGGTCTACCAGTGAATAACAAAAGACACATACCTTATAACACAAAGTGACGTTCGTGATAATGGATTGCCGCAAACACATACCTTATAACACAATGGGACGTTCGTGGTGATGGACTGCTCCAAAAAGGTCTACCAGTGAATAACAAAAGACACATACCTTATAACACAATGAGACGTTCGTGATGATGGACTGCTCCAAAAAGGTCTACCAGTGAATAACAAAAGACACATACCTTATAACACAATGGGACGTTCGTGATGATGAACTGCTGCAAAAAGGTCTACCAGTGAATAACAAAAGACACATACCTTATAACACAATGGGACGTTCGTGATGATGGACTGCTGCAAAAAGGTCTACCAGTGAATAACAAAAGACACATACCTTATAACACAATGGGACGTTCGTGATGATGGACTGCTGCAAAAAGGTCTACCAGTGAATAACAAAAGACACATACCTTATAACACAATTGGACGTTCGTGATGATGGACTGCTGCAAAAAGGTCTAGCAGTGAATAACAAAAGACACATACCTTATAACACAATTGGACGTTCGTGATGATGGACTGCTGCAAAAAGGTCTACCAGTGTGGTTGGTACAGTCAATTTTAAGATTTTCTTTCGGTGAAACCATATGAAACTCTTCCTATAACTGGTAACGGATTGAACCAATGACAATGAATCATTGTGATAGGTTTTAAACTGTATCAAACTGTATCAAACATGGTGTAGTCCTGCACCTTAAACCAAGTCTTGTGCATCAAATAACTGACTGATGTTCTTCACTGCAACTAACATTTAATCTTTTAGACAAATCTTCACCTTTTCTATCTTCAATTTAAGTGTATTTGTTTCACATGTAATAATGATATATGTAAATAACAGGAGATAAAATCGTTGAGGAGACAGCAATCGAACGAAGAATTAAAAAGAAATTAAGAGGGCAACATGTAGTCTTCAACAAAAATCATGTGTATATAAAGTCAACCGCTAAATGATCACCAGTCAATAAAAGTTGTGAATAGATTAAGTAGCAAATATACTAAAATTTAGCAATTAACAACAAACTTTAAAACATACTACAATTACTGACTAGGGTCCTGATTTAGGACATTCCAAAAGATATGTGGTGTGGTTAAAACAAATTCAGGACGATTAACAAAATGAAACAACTGAAAATATTACTTTAATATACATTTATTATAATTGCAACAATAGACTGACATCTACAAAATCTGGAAAAACGTCTGTGTATGATTTTTAAATATATATCAATAATGTGTGGTATTTTACAATTAAAATTGAACATGAAATATTTGAAAAAAAAACAAAGGTCTATTTCATACAGTGATGGTTCGAATGGATATGGATTCGCATGTCGGATAATGCATTCATAGCAGAAGACGCTTATATTATACATTAGGTTTCGCTCCTTTTAGAGTGCATGCGATTTCCTCAGGATTTGCATATACACTTTGATTTGTACGTTATGATTGTAATTATTGAATTTGAACATCGGTTAACTACTGCTGCCTTTAGTTTCAGTGAACGGTATCTTATTAAAATATCAGATTGACAAGCGTCTAGCCTCGCGTGGGTCAGTGAATTATGTATTATAGATACAATGAATAAGCGTTGATTCTTGGAAAAGAAACCATGAGCCCGGAACCTTTTCTTAATTAGATGGTATTGCAAGTGAGTTTAAATAATCATGTTATCATGTTCAACGATGCATTAACAAATCTAAGTTCACAATTAATTGGTTAGAGAAATTTAACATAATACGTCTGTCTTTAAATTATCAGGCATCTAAATATCATCCGTAATTTACAAAATAAAACATATTCGAACTTATTTCTAAGTACATATAATAAGTATGCTATCGGAAATTCTATCAAGAAGCCCTATTCAAGACACATCACAATTCATATGTAGTAAAACAGATTAAAGCATATACTATATTTATAAAACAGCCAATATTAATCCAAAAAATAACGGGAAAACCCGCTATTATTACAAAAATATCCACAGTAACATACAAAATAGGAAAAACGGAAAAACTAAAGAATAGGGACAACAAAGAGAATACAGGGATTCAAACCTAAACAGAAAAGTCTCTACCTTTAACTCATTGATATTAACCATGTTAACCTCGCGGCTACCAACTTATACTATACGACTGTCTATTGTGTATACATAAAGGTACAAGCCCAGTGTGTCTGTTGTAACGATGTGTATCATATGTTGATTTATATATATATAAACTAGACATTTAATCTGCAACCTATTGGTATTCGTCGATGTGTTGATGTCAATCACACCTAACAGATTTCAAGGAGGGGTTCGATTCCCAGTGAAGGCATATAAAAATTACAAAAATTAAAGGTAAGTTTTTAAATTAATTCCATTAGTGAACAGAAATCAGTAAATTGGCCAATTCAAACTTAATGAAATTAGGCACATAAAGGAAACAATTGAATATAATTTGGTGAGTCCATTTAAGCAACAGATTTAGGAAGCGTTGATTCTAGAAAAAGAATCCACGGTAAATGAATAGGCTGACGTCATGACAATGGTTTAATGATTTCTAAATTATTGATATGGAATTGATTATATAATTTTCAAATTCAAGCTAGTGTCACCTTAATTCATACTTAATCAGAAAGAAAACATTAATATATTTTATATTGCTCGCATATGAATACACATGGCACATTTGGCCATTTACCAACAATGTCCCACCAAGTAAAGTTGTATACTATCTGAATACCAATATTTCCTTGGTTACCACCCGGTTCATTGTATTCTTTGTTCCATTTAAAATAAGTCATTATTGTACCATCGTCAAAAGTCCATTGATTGTGTACAATGGTGTCTGTTCCTTGGATGCAAAGCTGTGTAACTGGAAGATTTTCTAAAAAAATAAGCAATTAATGTTATGTGCAAGTACTTGTAAATTTAATGAACTTTAACTAAAATAGGGGTTTTGATTTTCCCAGAACAAATATTGCACATATACTTTTAGTGGAAAAATAAAATCAGGATATATTTCTGCGGAATTTTGAATGCCATCAATCGAGTATTTTGAGACGAGTTGAGTATAATTATCGTATTACAATGCGTTTGAACTGTTAAGCATGTTAACATACTATCTATTCGAAGGATTAAATTAGAAAAAAAGTAAATAGATGAATAATTACATAAAAACATAAATCATACTGTACTCACTAAGCTTAACGTATAGGAAATGGAACAGTATTCATTTAATCTTACTGTTAAAGAAAACAAGATTTAGTGTTATTTGTCTGTGTCCACTTTTCATTACGAAACATAAGTAACTGTATAGTATAAATAATGTATTTACAATTATATTTTAAGGGAAAACACAAAGATATCATTTCCATAATACCTGCAATTAGTTCGATATATTTCTGCTTTTGTTCAGTATCGACTCTGACCAGCTCAGCATTGGCTTTGCGACACACCTCTTTGAATTCGTTGAAGTTTGTGGGCAAAGCATCGTAGATTTTGTAACAAAAATCTAAATCTCTGTAGTGAATAAATCCGTCTACTGCAGTACAACGACCACTTCCTATAAATAAGACCATCCTTGTATAGTAAAGATATATTTGATAAAAATTGATCAATACAAACTTACATATACGACTGATGAAATATAGATTGATAAAGCAAATTTTTTCCTCTTGCATAAATCCAAAGTTTGCTCATGGTATGGAATTCAAAGGAAGAGAAGATAGTTAGAACGCTGTTAAAAACAATACTATGAAGAAAGAATAAAAACAACGTTGTCAAAAGAACAAAATTAACAAACAGTTATTTTAACCCACAGAACTATAAACAGTCTGTACAAAAAGAACATTGTTACTAGTCATTTGGTTATCTACAACACAGAATAACTTTTCTTGCAAGGATTAAAATGTCCTCTCGTCAACGGGAGCAGACCACATGATTGTAAGATTTAAACAATGTTTAATTGTTTAATGATATTTATTGTAGAAAGGCTATTCTATTAAATCCTCAATGCTTATGAAGAACACTAAATCTTATTCAAAACATTAATATGCGTCCACTAAAAAGCCTGTATAGGAATTTGAACCAAAATAGAAAAGAAAAGAAATATTTTTTCATATATGACAAACATTTAGTGTTTTTTCTTGAGTAACTAATGAACTCAAAATCGTTAACTTTTTTCTTGCGCATTACCCTGTTTCTGTTCTGTTGACGGACGCTGCCATGTTGTAAGTCATACGATTTCCCGCAAATTTGTATAACTGATAAACAAAATTAATAATTAAGACGAACATTTTGAATTTATTCTGTTTGTGTACGTAATGAAATCAGTCTACAGCTTTTTTAACATACGATTTTATAGCAAACAAAATGAGTTCTATGGGAAGACTCACCTTACATCAATCAGGCAGACTTTTGTGTCTGTACAAAGATCAGTAATAAATAATTCGTAGATTTGTTTATTATGTTTTTAATTAACCTATACTTTAAAACGAGGGAAAAAACGCCCTGAAAATAGCGTTTCTTTGTTTATATTGAAAATGACGTCATATATAAAATTCCTAAAAATAGGACCTATATCGGATACGTTTCCGTAGTTCAGATACTTTTTACCAGAAATTGTGCAGATAATTATTTTACAATAAATGTCCATATATAAATCTGCTGTAAACGGGATATCGTAAAGTATTCTAAAGGTTTGCTGACTTCGTCCCCTTTTACAGGTAACACCTGCCTAAAATTAAGCCTCACTATGACCACCAAGATAAAGAAAAGTAAGCCCAAGCGCCATTTAAAGTTAAAGCTACCTAGCACCTGATACTTAACACCGTAATATACAAAATAGAGAACTAAAATGACTACTCACGATCCTCTGTTAAATAGTACTTCCACCCTGTGTCTGTATAAGATGGTAGAGTATTTCCAAACGCTATCGCGTGTAAAATACATTCGTTTGATAGTGTATCATAAAAGTAAGACAGACAACGCGTAGAATGCAGACACAGACTCGCGCAATCCAAAAGTGACTCTACTATTGTCTGCTCTACTGCATTTGCAATATGATAGTGTCCATTGAAGTTAGGGTCATTTAAAACATGCAGCTGTACAAATTCCTCAGAAAAACGCAATAAATAACAACAGAGGATGATTCTGCGTAGATTCCACATTTCACCTGAAACACTGGTAGTTTGATATAAACTGAATCATTGACATTATTAGTTACTGCTTATAAAGTATCAAAACAATCAATGTCTTGTCTAAAAGTTTGAAAATGCTTATATTGACTGCTTCTGTGTTTTTATGTAAGAATCCTTTTAAAATCTTGTTTGACTAGAAAATGCCAAGACCAATTAATATTTGAGTAGTATTGTTTATACAATGTCTCCATAGATTGATTGTGCTAACATCACTTAAAAATTTAAAACGAAAAGAGTTAAACAAGGGAAGCGTTATGTCAAAATAATAAAGTCACTTTATAAAATGATGAATATAGCAATCCTTTTGTTGGCGAACTTTATTGAAGCCATGTACTGTCAGTTGTGTCAGTTCACTTAAAAGTCTAAATTTCTACATATTAAATATTAAGCATTATTAATTAACTACTCTGTTATTGGACTTAATATGATCAAAACTGCCTATGCAATACAAAAGTGTCAACTCGGCCATTACAGAATAACGCAGCCAATATTGATTTTTGTTCTGTATTGGCCGAGATCTGATCCGGCCAAACAGGATTTCGGAACGTCTCCAGTTTTTAGATCGAAAGTCACGATAAACACAAACTTAAGGTAACAGTCGTCTGGAAGACTCAGTTTTATTTATTTACCATAAACATGCCGAAACGTTCAGTGTGGCATATATTTCAGGCTGAAGACGTTCACATTCATTTAAAAAGCATTTAAGGAGACAATTGAAGTATTTCAGGTTTGGGCAACGAGTAGATTATCACAAAGTTCATTTCTTGTTGACCTCCGGTACTTCATGTCATTTATTTTTCAACCCAAACCAGGAAAAGGGTGACCTGTTATTGTTCCAATCTTCGTTCTATTTTTCATGTTTCTAATTGGTTTATGGATAGTTGTATCTTTCAATCATATTCAACTCCTACTTTTATTTTTATTTTTATTTTATTTTAATATACCTTTGTTTCTACATTACTCATGCAATGGCAGTACCTTTCTAATTACTATTTATGTGCTGCATCTAAATATGAACTAGTAACTGGAAAGGGTAAAAAAAATCAACAGAAATGTAGAAGACACCTGAAAACAGCACCAGATCATTTGATACTGCAGCTTATAGAAAGAGAACTCAGATTTGGATAGTTCTACTTCAAGGTAAAAAATTTTTTATCATCTCCTTTGATATTAAATCAAAAAATATGTTAACACTGTAGTTAATTAATAAAGATATCATTACGTGAGTATTTCTGTATTGGCCTTGTTATTGGTCCGAGGCTTGCTGTATTGACCTGAGGCGAACGTAATAATATCATAATAATTTGGCAAAAATATACCACGAGGAAAAAAATCTAATTAGAAAATAAATCAATTAAATAGCAACAGACAATGCAGTTTTTAGAAAACAATGATGTACACCTCATTTCACTATCTTAATTAAAACGTTTTAGTTGTGTAAATAAAACATGTCATATTCATTTCAAATATTGAATGACGCAATGCTTTAACTTGAGCATCTTCGATGTTAATAAACAAACCAAACTAAAAAAAGAATTGATCAAACGAGCAATGCTGACAGACATTTTGCAAAACTTTTCATGGACGAATAAGGAAATGACATGCTTCTAAGAACACTCAAACCATTAATACTACACCATTACGTAGTAAACCTCGATCAAAACAATCTTCAAAGGTACGTAAAGCCCTAAAATCCTCCATAAGTCAATGAACGAATCCACCAAAAAGCGGGGTGATCGTAATTGCTCCAGAAGAGTAAGCCAATCCTGCTCCACATGTGACACCCGTCGTGTTCCTCATGCAAGTACAAACATAGTGATAAGTCTAGTTCGGTAGGTCATATTTGGGGAAAAGGAGGACGGAATTGAGAAATAACTAGTAAAATAAATTTACATGTTGAACTTAATTTTACAAACATATTTGTTCTTTTGTACCTTTAATGCAGAATGCTTCATATAAATAAATGTAAACTGGAATGAGCTATACAAATTAGATCCGTAATTCTCAGTGCACAATGACAAAACCCAAAAGACCAAACCATTGCAAAATAAGATTGATTTCTAATCAATATAATAGATAGCATATACATGATAAAAACAAACTGGGAAACTGCCACCTAATATGTAAAAAGAAGACAAAGATGGTATGCTGTGGAATTGCCCACATGCAATTTCTTATTAGTTTAATCATACCTTTATCGTGTTTATTAACTGACCTGATATAGCCGTTTGAGCTTTTTTCATCAGTAAGAGTCCTTCGATGGTAAACGTTTCATATTTTCATATCCTTCTCTGAACCTAAAAGGTCAATTTCAATAGATGTTGACATGGATGATTTGTGGAAGTTCCGATACTCATAATCCTTGTGGAAATACAAATGACAGAGCGGCTTGACCAAAAGGAACTTCTTTGATATTTAATTTATGTTGTATAGAATTTTGATTTTGAATCCTGTCCAGTTGCTGGCATTGTCGGTTTATTCACTCAATTTAATTTACTAGTAATAACATTGAGAATACTTTTTTATATTGAGAGCTAATTGCCAACTCTTTATTTACTAGTATCGTGCACAAATTTTTAAATCAATTGTAAACCTCGTATACTACATTGCTAAAGATACACAGCAACAAATGGTAATTAAAAAACCTGATTTTTTATAATAAATTTGAATATTTTCTTTTTTGCTGGGATGAAATTAGTTGTAAAATCTCATCAAAGATATCAGGTTTATACTGCAGCTAGACAACTTCCTGTTGTCTTTATCTACCAATTATAGTAACAAAGTGATATTTCGTGCAATGTCGATTTCATGTCGCGTCCCTTCTCTTCACAAATTGGGGTTCGTTTAGGAATGGAAATTCGTTTTATATTTTGCATAAACATTTTTATTCATGTTCATGTCGTATTGCATTATCCCTATCTGACTGAACACAAACATCCTAAACCTTTCTTTGATATTGATTGCTGAAGGTAAATAACTGATATCATTATTATAATAATATTTAATAATTTGCATAAAAAAATCAGTGTGCATATGCTTAAAGCAAATTAACAAATGTTCTCTCAAAGAAACACACATTAAATGGTTTTAAACCTTTGAAATCAGTTCGTTTTCCCTTGTCGGGATCAAACATAATTTAGATTTGTGTTTCTTCTCTAACTATTTTAACGGACGATAAATATAATTTAAAATGTGAATGCTTATAAATGTAGCTTTCCTTTTTTTCCTCTACCATTTATCTTATGGAAATAACCAGTTCTGTAACATCACTGAACAGACATTAATTGTCGAAATCCGGATATGGTGTACAAATGTTTGCACCTCATGTTTGCGGTATACCATCTTTTCCGCAAGTTTATTGTTTTCTGTTTGGTAATAAATTAATAATAAGATCCATTTTGTTACATCTTGTGATCCGTTTATTTGGCAATCGCCAATGGCAGTCAGTAGGGTTTAAGAACATCAGTTGTTCCACCTGCTAGTCAAATGCGTTTTGTTAAAATATACTTTTTCACATTTTTAGTCTTTTGGAAAATGTTGTTTGTTCTGTATTTAGACACCTCTACCTAGAAATTTGTTTTGCATGCACACGTATAGAAATTGCGGTTTTTATCCAATGCAATCATAGGTTTGAACGTTGTTTTCAATTTAGACTTGTATATATATATATATAAATATATATATATATATATACAAGGACTGAATAATAGCCAACGATAAATCTTACGGGGCGATGGATCATAAAATTATGATACAGTACACTACAAAATAAAATATATAACAAGTTTAAAAGGGTACAACATCACCAAAAATAATTATATCATGAATAAATTTTAGATATTTCGGATAACTAATATCCTTCATCAGTAAGATGTAAAATAAATATTATCTTGACATGTGGTAGTCAAACTGAAATAAAAATCTTGAATGCTATACAAATTATCAATAATCAATACGCTGGTAATTTGTTTTTTCAATATTGATGTTTGGGAGGAGGAATAATTTTTTTTAAACTGTAAGAGTCCCAAACGGAAGCCTGAGTTACTGGAAACAAGTGATGGTAGGGAAAATGAGTGACACATTCTATGTTTTTTTCTTTTATGCCCTCTGGGGAAACTATCCTAAGCTTTTTTATCCAAAACCTTTCCCGAGCAAGTCTGTCGGCCCTTGACCAACCCTCGTTGTGGTCTATGATAGTGATGGTAAGGTTTTTGAGATCAGCTTTGGCCATAAGACAATCAAGAGTTTCACAACACACAAACATAGAAAACTAAATACTGAGCAACATGAACCCACCAAACACAATGGGTGCTCTCAGGTGCTAGGGTAGGGTAAAAAGATTTTTCTCCACATGCGTCACCCGTCATCTTTCTCATGTTAGTACACTGTCGGTGATAAGTCTTAATATCGTTATTTTGTCGATTTGAATTTTAGATAAGGGAGCTCTATAAATAAATAAAGGGTCTAAGTGTGAGAATAATGGTATGTTTTTTTGTTGTTGCAAAAGTTCGTGAATGCACAAATATTGAAAGTCTAAAGTAATTACGTTAACAATGCCGCATTACTCAGACGAATTTTATTGTTGTCCTTATTAACGTCGTTAACAACAATGTCGTATGATGTTATTATTTAGGCCAACGAAAAGGTTTCTAATAGAAAATACTATAGAAGCCGAATTGTCCGGAGAGAAACATTGACATCCGGCAGGAAAACTGACTATTTTAGTCAATTTAGATTGGTAGTGATTTATTATTCATGCATGCATGTATGTAAAAGACTCGCAGATTATTAAGAAATTTTTGTTTTTGTTAGCGAAGATAACATATGGTTTTATCAATCGAAGATTATGCAAAAGTAACACAGACACACAACATATTGAATTACCAGAAAATATATAATTGTACTTGTTTTGCATGTTCCTAGAAAAAATAAACTGCTTTGTTTTATACTTTGCTTGAAAATAGTATATATAAAGTTTATGTTATTCTTAGACTTATTAAAACTCATAAGAAGAGGATAAACTAAAAACACCATGGCAATAAACAAAAGACACGTAAGACTGAGCAAAACATAAACCTACCAAAAATAGGGTTTTGTACGCCAGACATGCATTTCGTATACAAAGACTCATCAGGTTCTGCTTCAGTAGCGGCGCCCGTTTTGTTTCTCATAATCAATGCAGTCAATTATATACAATATGGACGATAATAGTTTTAACCTTGCCAAATCCAATTCATGAATGACTACTGGTTTCCATCCTTTATGAAGGATGCTACTTGATAGCAAAATATGCGCACCTTTTTATACCACGCGGTATCACTCCAAAAGGCGTTAGTTTTGTATTGTTTGTGTTTACTGGCAACCATTTTTCATTGTAACATTTACGAGTACGTTTGTTTTGGGGCCGTACAGTTCGTGTATTGTCTTGATTTTGATTTCGTTAGAATTTTTCTCAATGAACATATTGGGTTTGGAATTTATTCGTATTGTTTTACCTAAATATCATTTCAAATTTTTCTTCTTTGAATGTCCAGTTTGTAGAATGTTTAATACAATAAAACTAAGAATGTATTTCCCTCAGGCAAATTGAGCTTAGACGGTTTTGGTGTTCCTGTACAGGCGCATTCGGCTTTTAATGCTGATAAAACGTTTCATATCATTTTAAACTTGTGATTTCGAGAGTAATTGATAAAGGGTATTTGTTGCTATCGGAAGCATGAACAATCGCTATAACACTTTTTGTGGGTTAGGTTAGTTGTTAGGTTGGTCAAATAATAGTTTAACTGCCTAAGTTGTGCATCTCTATTATAGTTAGAATAAATATAATGCAATCATGTCAGTTCACGGATATGTTTGCAAATTTACCCTACTCTAAATCGGCTGCCACAACTTATCTTTTAACACAAAACTACCATGTAAAACAATGGTGGTGTAAAAGTCTGTATCACGTATATTGGGCATAAAAATCAGATAGAGATAAACAAATGGAATTCATGTATCTTCAAATGTATTTCGTATTTCGTATTTTCCTTTTGACTTTTCTTTTTCTGGTGTAATGAAAATTGACTTTTTATATTAAGACAGATTGGACCTTATAAGCAGTTTTTTCAAATGTAAACACTGAATGCTACTTTATGAACCAAGTAATATTTATTGCCAAAATAGTCGTATACTGACATGTTTGCATTTCCTATTTGTTAAAATTTAAAAAAATATATATATAAAGGCACTGATGAACACGACTAATGGTTTGTTTTGGCTTTGGAAATTATTATAATCAATTCATGTAGTAAATACAAGTTATATGTGTGATTCAGTCAATGGCATTTGTTCTATATCAGCCATCCATGAAAATATCGATATAAGTCACAGTTGCAAAAACTTCTTTAAACCCTAAATCTGTATAACGTAAATTAAATGTATTTGATATCAGTCAAGGATGTACAGGGTTTATCGAACCCCTAACCTGCATTACGTCATGAAACGTGAATGGACATCTCCTTGTAGCGAGGTTGTATATATTTCAAGTAAATCCTTGCTTGAGGTATATGATATAGTTATATAATATTGTTTTTATGTTGAAATGCCATGATCCATTTGTATTCTTTATCCTTGCAAGTTCGTCCCACAAATATTTTTTTTAAAATTTATTCTAAAAATATTTTCATGAACAATGGACATTGATAACTTTAAATCTGCATATATGCACATGTTTATGCAATAATAAAGACAAAATATTGATCAATATGGACAAAAGTCAATTTCGTAAACCATTTCAATACTAGTATATTGTTTTTTTTTTCAATTTCAGTCATTTGATCACTGGTAAAACATTTTCAAACTACAAGAAACCATGATATGGTCTGTAAAAATGATGATATAATATCCTGATCAGTTCACAATGGTTTCATTAGTTGAATTGTCAAAAAGCTTAAAAACTATTTCTGACAAATAAAAAAACATTTTCCCCTGGGCAATGTGTTGTGCAGAGCAAACCAAGTAAAGTTATACACAATTGAAATACCAAGGTTTCCTTTTCCTCCTGATGGCTCGTTACACTGTTGGTTCCAATTAAAATAAGTCATTAATGTACCATCGTCAAAGGTCCATTGTTGTTGTGGATCAATTGTATCCGTTCCTTGAATACAAACCTTTGGAACTGGAAAGTCGGCTAAAAGATCAGATTGTATATATAACACAATTTTTCATAAATACAAATTAAGGTAGTATAGTTCTGATTAAGAAGTTTTAATGCTTCAAAAGATAGAAATGAAGAATATGTACAAAAGTTAGATCGTATGAGACCGGGTTTAAATCCAAAATATTGAAGATAAAAGAATCAGAATTGAAAACCAAACGAACACGGTTATCGACAGGACAATCATATTCATTTATAAATGCATAACCTGTCTTACGATGCAAAAGTCATATCAACGAACGAATGATAAGATCGTTCTAAGGTCGCGTATACTGATACACGTAATATAATTCAATCAAGAAGTAATTGATTTTTTTAAAGTATTTTGTTAAATTTATATTATAATTTGAAGTTTTTCGTTTTCTTATATGTCGAACAGCACTGTACTGTTTATTTTAGCGTGGTTGTAAAATGAATGTTAACCAAGAAAGAGCTTTTACATATATTTTATAGCAGAACTTATTCGGACACACTTTTTTAAAACTTGATAACCCAAGAATGATTGTGGCCAAGTTTGGTTCCAATTGGCCCAGAAGTTTCAGAGGAGAAAATTTTTTGTAAAAGTTAATGGACGGCGGACGCCAAGTGATGAGAAAAGCATAAAAGGCTTGCGTGTTTAAGCAATATAATTTTTTTTTATGATTGTAGTTTTCATTCGAACGTCAATATCAAGAACAGCTTTACGTGTGATGTATGAATCCGGTATTATCAAAATTAGTCGTCGCGTATAGGACTTTCTAGAAACTCACTTCCGAAAGCCCGAATCTGATTTAAAATTACAACTAAATACAAAAAAAATCCCTTGTTGAGAAGTATTCTAGTATAAATACTGATACTCTACAGTGCAGATCAACGTTGAGAAGTGAAAAAGAAAACAATGCGTTACTTTAGTTTACAAACATTTCCAGCTTTATAATCGGGTTTGATAACGAGTATGTTGGGAGATGAAATACCAATTATAATTTTTGCATTTATATAAACCAAGTATTATCTTTGTTTCAACAGGTATTAATAAATTGCTTCGCCGAGCGCAGCTGGATACGACCGCAGAGGTCCAATCCTGAACAGTTGGGACAAAAATGAACACAATATTCGCGCTTGATACAGGTCTGAATTTGGATTGTAATAAAATATTTCACACATAATAGGTTTCTGACACAGAATAACTGTAGTCAAAGAACTTAGAATTGGTTATATGATTTGAATTTATATTCAATTTTTTGCTTTTGTGCAATACACTATGCTGTTGCGAATAGACCCCCCCCCAAAAAAAAAATAAAATATTTGAAGAAATTTTCTTTTTGATTTCTGAAATCTGAAATGGGAAAAAATTGTCCCCCCTCACAATTTCTTTTTTAACCCCCCTTTTTTTCACCTCCCCCTTTTTCCAAAAAAAAATTCTTTCCCTCAAGATATGGTCATAATCTCAATTCAAATTTCCAATGGAGTTTGCAACCATAATTACCCATTTAAATACATCATTAAAGTCTTAAAATAGAAAATGACATATATAATCATGGCTAAAATTAATATTCCTTAATCAGCATTTTTAAATAGTAACTTCTAAAAATAAATTGACAGCTAATCACCTCAAGACAATACAACATTTCTTTATACATAATTTAAAAGCCGTGTAAGGGAGGTAATCCAAACATAGCATTGTACTTTTTTTAATCATCCATTAACCAGGAAACCCTTGTTTTTCCCCCTTTTTGCCCCTAATTCCTAAACGGTTTGAGCCATAACCCCCCAAAGCCAATCATAACAATCTCTTTGTGGTATGGAAACTTGTGGTATAATTTCAGAGAGATCCATACACCGTTCCACAAGTTATTGTCTGGAAACTAGAAAAACGCTTATTTGGGCCCCTTTTT
Organism: Mytilus coruscus; assembly: GCA_017311375.1. Lineage (NCBI taxonomy): Eukaryota > Metazoa > Mollusca > Bivalvia > Mytilida > Mytilidae > Mytilus > Mytilus coruscus. The sequence goes on from CM029606.1 coordinate 74,751,864, forward strand.
GGCCCCTAATTCCTAAACTGTTAGGACTATAACCCCCAAAATCAATCCCAACCTTCCTTTTGTGGTTATAAACCTTGTGTTTAAACTTCATAGATTTCTATTTACATTTACTAAAGTTATTGTCCGGAAACCAAATGTCTTCGCACGACGCTGAAAATGACATACATAATCATGGCTAAAATTAATATTCCTTAATCAGCATTTTTAAATAGTAACTTCTAAAAATAAATTGACAGCTAATCACCTCAAGACAATACAACATTTCTTTATACATAATTTAAAAGCAGTGTAAGGGAGGTAATCCAAACATAGCATAGTACTTTTTTTTAATCATCCATTAACCAGGAAACCCTTGTTTTTCCCCTTTTTTGCCCCTAATTCCTAAACGGTTTGAGCCATAACCCCCCAAAGCCAATCCTAACCATCCCTTTGTGGAATGGAAACTTGTGGTATAATTTCAGAGAGATCCATACACCGTTCCACAAGTTATTGTCTGGAAACTAGAAAATTGCTTATTTGGGCCCCCAAAATCAATCCCAACCTTCCTTTTGTGGTTATAAACCTTGTGTTTAAAATTCATAGATTTATATTTACATTTACTAAAGTTATTGTCCGGAAACCAAATGTCTTCGGACGACGCTGACGACGCTGACGACGAAGACGACGACGTGATACCAATGTACGACCGCAAAATTTTTGCGGTCGTATAAAAACCGATAATCGTTGACTCTTCATTGGGCTTTATTGCCGCAAATCAGTTCTACTTCTCGAAAAGGGGGATAACCACCTTCAAATTATAATTTTAGAGTAAAATTCGTGATTCCGGAAATAAGTTTCTGGAAAAGACTATACTGGTGATCACTGATTTGATTTTAACAAGAAACGGAAAGTAACAAGGAAATAGATGGGGTTTTTCACCTGTCGCGACTCTATTTATTAGCTCCAAAGTCAGGAGTTTTTACCATTTCTTACAAATGAAATTCTTATCTATATTGAAATGTTGGAGTTATTCCTTATCAATTCTTTAAAACCGTTAGGTCTGAATTACAATGAAGGTAAAATTCTCATCACATTTGAAGTAATATGAAGTTTGAAAAAATATAAATACTTATAAAAAACTCACCAAAGATACCAGTCTTAACATTGTGTACGACAGTCGGGCGTTTCGTCTACAAAAGACTTATCAGTGATGTTTGAATCAAAATATTGAAAAAGGCCAAATAAAACACGAAGTTGAAGATCACAGAGGACCAACATTCCCAAGGTTTCGCCAAATACAGATAAGGTCATCTATTTCTGGGGTCGAAAATCCTTAGTATTTCGAAAAATTCAAAGTTTTGTAAACAGTTCGTTTATAATTATGACCATAGCAATGATAAGATATGAGTTAAGCTCTATGTTGAGGGCCGTACGATGACTCGTAGTTGTCAAGGTTTAGGCTTTTGGTGTATAGTCATTGTGTCCATGGCATGCATACCACACCTCCTAATCCTTAAATTAAAGACATATCGTACCCGATATTAATTCTACATATTTCTGCTTTTCCTGAGTATCAACTTTGATTAATTCAGCATTGGCACTATCACACGTCAATTTCAAGACGTTGATATTTTCGGGCACAGGGTCGTATATTTTGTAGCAGAAATCCAAATCCCTGTAGTATATAAACCCGTCTTCCGGAGAACAGCGACCACTTCCTGAAAAGGACAATAAAAGTTTCACAATTCCTTGAGGTAATGTCTTCACAAAACAAAATTGTTTTAAATATATTACAAAATATATACAGTAACTCATGTATTAGTCTAAAACATCTTGACGTTTTATTTAAGGAATATGTTTGAGCAGCAGTAACTTCCTACGATCAGCTAAACAGTTTTATATCTTATATGAGCGTAAATTTAACAAAAACGCATGCATTGTGTATATATCTTTAGAATTAGACTCTAAAATGTATAACCTAAACATTATTTAGGAAAGACAAAAAGAGACAATTTCGACAATTAATGTCTCTTCAGTGATGCTCGAGGCCAAAATATATACACGGACAAGTATATAAATATGCCATATTAATTAAAAAAAAAAATACCACCTAAAAATAACTTACGATCTTCTGTTAAGTAAAACTTCCATCCTTCGCCAAAGTGAGACGGTACCGTATTTCTGAATGATATGGCATGTAAAGTACATTCTTCAGATTGTATATTGTAAAAATATGAAAGGCAACGCACAAACTCGAGACACAGCATTGCGCAATGCAAAAGGGATGTAACTTTTGAATTGTACACTGCGTTTGCAGTATGGAAGTTATCAACATACGTATCGTCATAAACAGCATATTGTTGTAACATTGTCGCAGAGAACGACAGGGCGCAACAGAAAAATGTGTATCCTCTTAAAAGTATCATTTTGATTTTTTGCGATAGATTTAATGAAAATAACCTAAAAACCACGCTGTTAGTATTTATAAAGTGATGGAAAATCAATTAGTAATGGATTTGGTAACACCAAAATATGTTTTAATAACTATAAAAACTGTATTCACTTTATCTATAGTCGTACATTGGACTAAATGGAGATGTGGTAATACGTCAATTGAATAGCAATAAAGTCTTATATATCCGATGAACATATTGTGGAGGAACAATACATATTAAAACAGCCTTTATTCAGCAATACTTTTGTTATTACGAAAGCAAACTTATTTTCCAAACAACTTTCCAATTGTTTCAAAAATAACACAATCTTGTTTATTCACACTCTAAACCCGTATCCTGAACAATATTTCTGTTCAATTAGAATCTACTTTATATAAAATAAGCTTCCTTCTAGGACAAAATGCCATGTAAAATCGGTTAATTATTAAAGTGTACGGTCCATTAAAATATCAGTGGTTATATTTTCTGTTAAATACGGAAAGCTGCTTCCTTTTTTTAAACTAAAGATTCGATTATATAACGTATACTCTAAACAATGTTGTTATATATTAGCATTAACGTATTTCACAATATGTTGATTTTTTCTTTGTTTATTTCTTTTACCGCCAAATGTTTGTTTCAATCGTAAGGGGTATCTTTAAATATAAACAATAAAGGAAAAACAAAATGATAAACAGCAACACACGACAAGCACTCAATAACAGGCTCCTGACTTTGGACAGGCACACATAGAATGGGGCGGGGATAAACATGTCTGAATAGTTTACTTTGGAAGTTGAGCTCAGGCAAAGATTTTCACACTCCGTCACCATGGTCACTATGAATATAACAGAAATAACATATCTCTGAAAATAACTTGTACCAAACCAATTGCAACAAAGAATTACAGATTTGTTAGCATGTTTGTTGACATAGGAAAAGGTGTTGTGTGTAGTCCGGGTAACGTAGGAAACAAAAGTATTGTTATTGTCAGATATTATTGTTACAACAGTTCCTATATAAACTCCTCGAAAAAAAATTGTCGATCGGATTCTTTTTAGCCTTTGTGCCTATGCCTTGGCACTCAACAGTAATGTTTGTTTAAATAGGACGGGTATAGGCTTTATGGCACAGAAAGATTAGTATGCAATGAAAACTGTACCGAATTCTCCACACGTGAGAAGGATTCATAGAAATACTTTTGCTTAATACATTTTGTCACTATTTGAAATTGTTTAACACCTGAACCGACATTTTACAATTCTTGACAATCACTTTTGCATTATACATTAAACCTTTTCTCTTCAGCCGTAAAAAAACCCAACGAGAATGTCTAAGTTGTACTGTAACGGCTGATATTGAGCTATTAAGTATAAAAAATTGTTTTTAATTATTTACAATCAAACTCTAAATGTTTGATAAAATTTCATACAACGTATAAAACATACTATAAAGTATTGAATAAAATTAACAAACTATTTTAACTGGTAATTTACATGTTATGTGAAACAACAAACGAATTAAACACTATTAAACTTTCGTATACGTCATATTTTATTTTTCTAAATGAGCCTGTTTGAATAGATGTATTTCATAACAAAACTCTTTATAATCATTAAATTCAGCAATCATTGATATTGCTACAATACTGTAGGAGATTACGCTTGTTAGTTTGAAAGGTTAGTGAGGAGCTACATGTCGCGTTGTTCAGTTAAAAATGTGCAAAGATGCAAGTACCTTTCTCTTCTTCTTGTGTTGTTGCTCTTTCGCATATGGGGTTTCTGTCACCGAACAAACAACTAATGCAAACGATTTTGGGTATCATCGTCCAATTAATGATAGGGACATTAAAAATAAAGATTACAAGGACTCTTAGAACACCAGCTTAACCTAACAACCACAAAAGTTAATAATATCGAGCATATTCTATCGAAACGGATTTCGGATTTCAATCACATAGTTCCGAACGAAGTTGAAAGATTCAAATCAGTTGATACCAGTGTAAAAGCCGAGCTAACTTCGGATTGGAATATTGATAACGTGAGCGAAAATATTAAGCAAATTAAAAATGGAATCGATAAATTGGAAGGAGAACTAACATTGACAAAGGATCACGTTCGTAGTTCGCCATTAATGCATGATAATTCAACAGAAAATAAACTTCCCGAAATCTTTTATAAAACGGAAAAAGAAACGATTACCAGTAGTAGTAATGGAAATATGAGGAGTCATAGTGAGCAGAAACATACAGGTATCAACAGAAAAGGTAATAAGCCTGTTACATTTATTATTTCGGATAGAAAGTTCTTGTTCTTGTATGTATCCTTTAAAGGCTTAAAGGATATTGGTTTTTTTTAAATTAGTTCCAGACGTTTCTTAATTCTCACGATCTACAGCTTGATATAGGCACTTGTCTTTAAATAGGGTACTTATCACCAGATCAGGTTTTTCTAGTTTGAGTAAAATTAACTAAGCATTCCTGTACCCTTTTTAGCTCACCTAGCCTACAAGGCCAAGTTAGCTTTTCTCATCACTTGGCGTCCGTCGTCCGTCGTCGTCGTCCGTTAACTTTTACAAAAATCTTCTCCTCTGAAACTACTGGACCAAATTTAACCAAACTTGGCCAAAATCATCATTAGGGTATCTAGTTTTAAAACATGGCTAAAAATAGAACATAGGGGTAAAATGCAAGTTTTGTCTTATATTTTGAAAACCGTAATAAATAGAGAAAATCTAACAGGGGCAGAAATGTTCAGTATGTTGAGCCCTACCAATTGTCTAATTACGTCAAAACTGTTAAGGGACTTCTTATAGGAGTTACCAAATTTACCATTTTTTCATTTTTGCCTATTATCTTGAAAACTATAATAGATTCAGAGAAACTTTTAATTGCAAAAATGATCAGCAAGACAAGTTCTACCAATAAGTCTAATAATCGAAATCGTCAGTCGACTCCTTATTAGAGTTATTCAAAAATACAAGATCTACAATTAAGACAATATAAAGGAAATTGTCCGACGACTCCTTATTGGAGTAATTGCTTTTTGATGTCAATTTTTACAAATTTTATTTTGCGTTTTACCTTATATGATAAAAATCATAATAGATAAATAGAAACTTTAAAGAACAAAAATGATCAGCAAGGCAAGATCTACAAACAAGTCAAATTTTGCCGATATAGTTAGTAGATTGCTACTCTTTATTGGAGTGATTGCCCTTAAATGAGGATTTTTTTACCCTCTTTTGTGTCTGAGCAAAAACTAAAGAAGATAGAGAGAAACTAAACAGACAAAAATGATCAGCGATAAAATCAACATAAAAGAGATTATTCTCGTCTATAATGAGAGTAGTGTCCTTTGTTGAATATATACATAGACCTAGGTGAGCGACACAGGCTCTTTAGAGCCTCTAGTTTGCATAGATTCATAATTTCTACCATATGAAAAACGGACAGAAAGAGGAAAAGAAAAGAAAGAAAAAACTCACACAGCGAAGAAAAATCGTTAGATGTGTACTTTTTATATTAATTTCTATTGAAAGTAAGTTCTTGAATGTATCTTTATTTTTTCCGGTAATCGTGTCTATAAGCGCTAACACGTTTAAATTTTCTAAAAAGGTACCGAGATTGATTGATTGATTGTTGGTTGCTAAACTCCAGTGGCAAATATTTTATGCATAATCAGGACGAGCACAAATTAACAATACATACAATAGGTAGGTCCTTTAATAGAGGCCGGCCGGGATGAAGGTCGGGAAATTTAGACTGCCACTGGAAAATGAGGGTATAATGGATAGGGACAGAAATTTTGCCTTGCATCAGGCCACCTACGAACCCCTCAAAGAGTTGTTACAAGGGTTTTTAACGTGCAAAGAGCGTGACACTCACTCTACACGAGGCATCGGATTTAACGTATCCATTCTAACCGGACGTGACTGCCTACTTGTACATCACACACAGCCAAACGGTCGGAATAAAACTGAAGTGACTATATTTCTATTCCCCAGTCACCCTTAGGAAGGTACGGAGTGCTTCGCAGTTAAACTGTTCAGTAATGAATCTAATTAGTGTTGAAACCCATTCTTTGGTCATTCCAAATTGATTCATTGTTCTTCGAATTCGCTCGCTACAAAAGTTTGGAAAACTTCTAAAAAATATTACCGAAAAAATTCCAAGAAAACGTTCTGAACTATCCTTCCGTTCAAATGAAATCGACAATTTCATTTTTGTTAAAGTGTCATCGCTTGCCCATCATTTCACAGAAAACTATAACTTTTATTATGTTGAAAAATTATTTCTTGTTCCAGAAACAAAAGTTCTGGTGAATAAAATTTAAAATACGATTTCCTCACCAAATTTAAGGTATCATTTGCTAAAATATTCATTTAAAAAAACAAGATTGCTCGCTCGCTCCAATTTTTGTACATAAAATTGCGAAGAACAATTATTAAATTTGGAATGGCCTAAAAGAAGTAAAATAAAGCTTCACGCCCATCATTTCTGTTATTTAGTACAGTTCTCTTTAAAAGAAAATATTTACGTCATTTACTCTCACATTATCTCATATTAATGATAGATTGTATACATCACTATAGACATTTAAAGGATTCATTCAAATAAAACTAAGCAGGAGACAGGAATCTACTTGAATTAACAAACAAACAATTGTAAGGGTAGATACAACATATGCAATATGCAAGTTAAATTTACATAGAAACTGAGGGATGCATGTCGGAATTGTTTCCTTTAAGAAATTGAATCGTCAATGTTTGTATCAATTCATACGAGCTCTTATATAAAGAATCCAATTTTAAGCTCATCTGGTCCAAAGGGCCAGTAAGATATTTTTCCCATCACTTGACGTCCGTCGTCTGTAGTCGAAGTCCCTCGTCCGTAATCTTTTACAAAAATATTCTCCTCTAAGACTACCGTGCTAAATGGAACCAAAGTTTGCCGCAATCATCATTAGAGTATATAGTCTAATAATGTGTCCGATGACCACATCTGCTGATAAGGCCAAAAATAGAACATGGAGCAAGTATTTTTTATTATCTTAGAGAAGATCTGACTGGGCAGAAATTTGGCTTTATCTTTAAAACTATATGCGTATACATGTATAACAGAAAACTATAATATCAAAAATAATCAGCAGGACATGATCTACAAATAAGTTGAAATGACCGACATCGTAAGTATACTCCTAAGAGGTGTTACATGTATTAGACGATTTTTTATCCATTTTTTAAAAATTAATTCTGAACCTTTTAAATTAGTAGATAAATGGAAAATGTGAACAGTAAAGCATTTAAACAGATCAGCAGGACAAGATCTACAAATAATTTGACATGACAGAAATCGAAAGTCGATTCCTTATAGAAGTTACTGTCATTGAAAGACCCTTTTTACCCATTTGTTTGTATTTTTTTTGTGGACACTATAGTAGATAGATGGAATCTGTGAATTTACAGCAAAATTGACCAGCACTATTAAGGCAACAAGGCAGAAACTGTGAGATGACTCATTATAGGAGATTTTGTCCTTGAATGACGATGTTTAACCATTTTCTGTTATTTTAGCGTATAGTATATAGAGAGAAACTGTAGGAAGCAAAAATGTTCAGCAGGACAATATCTACAAACCCACGTACAAATTGTATATTATCAATGATATATTGCTATTACTTTTTTGTAGCAACTTATCATCATTTCATTATATTTTTACAGACAAAATTTACATTTACAATCCATTTTGTTGTTTTAATTTCAGTTGCTCTGACCGCTTGCACGAAAGGAGGTGAATATCGAAATGGATCTCTTGTTGATTTCACAGACGTAAGGCAATTATATGGAATAAAGAATATCGATGACTTTAAGAAAGCAAGAAAGTTCACTTGTCAAAGTTCTGGACTTTACCTTCTGTCTGTTTACATTAATTCTTTTTCTCCTGGCTCAAAATATAGATTATTGAAAAACAATACGGAATTAGGTCGTATACAAATTGCACCTGATCGTGACCAGGGTACGAGTAGTTGGCACACCGGAAGTGGTGTGGCAGTGGCCATGTTGAAAGTGAACGACACCATGTCAATACAAGCATGGAGTTCCGTATATATCGCGGGATTGTATTCATGTATTACAATTATTAAACTTTAAATTATTAATTTAAAACTGAAATTTGTGTAGAAAAATGTCAGTTTTCAAAAAACATCTGCGTGGAGTGAATCTATGACCATTTCTGCTGTAAAGGTCTTATTACAAAAATCAATTAAAGGTGAATTAAAACACCCACTATAAAAACCCTACCATTTCAACAAATACACACACAAAGAAATAAGATATCTTCAAATGATATACACATTCTTCAACAAAACATTCACATTTTTTTTTTGGACAACCAAGATCAAAATTTCTTCATCTACATGATGCAAAAGCCGTCCCCATTTCCGTTCAACAACAGACCGTGGCAAATTTCATATACTAGCAGAATTTGTCAAAATCAGGAATACGTGAGAAAACAAATCCTAAATCCTTGAAAAATCAGTGCTCATGATAATAGATAAATCCACATTGCGTAGACAAATCCGATTCACAGATACAATCTGATATTATCCATTTACCGGAATAATGATCCCGGCTGTATGTATGTGCCTGTCCCAAGTCAGGAGCCTGTAATTCAGTGGTTGTCGTTTGTTTATGTGTAACATATTTGTTTTTCGTTCATTTTTTGTACATAAATAAGGCCGTTAGTTTTCTCGTTTGAATTGTTTTACATTGTCATTTCGAGGCCTTTTATAGCTGACTATGCGGTATGGGCTTTGCTCATTGTTGAAGGCCGTACGGTGACCTATAGTTGTTTATTTCTGTGTCATTTAGGTCTCTTGTGGACAGTTGTCTCATTGGCAATCATACCACATCTTCTTTTTTATATGTTCTTTTTTTTTTGTTATTCAGTAACAATTAAATGCTTGTTATTGTAATTTCATTGAGTGTAAAAGCGTTGACCGGAGCACATTTTGTTCATACTAAAAATGTGCGCACGATATGACCTAACCCCCCACCACCACCATCTTTTTGCAAATTAAATGGGACAACGAAGTGTTTAAAATAGCGCAAAAATCAAAAGAAATAGTTCTTACAACATACATGAGTCGATTGAACCCTATTACAAACTTGTCTTAAATATTCAAAAGATCTTTTTTGTCGATGCATGCGCTCAATGTTTCCTGTCCAAGAAATTAATATAAATTTATCCATTTTAAATGAATTTTCGTTGAAAATTAAAATGAGTGCTATATGTGACGTCATAAAAAGAACGCAAGTACGCAAATTTTCAACAAAATTTCATAATATCTAACTTGTCATAATATTAGCTATGATTCGTTGTGATATTGATCAATATATCCTAATTTGAAATCGTAGCTAGAAATAGGGGCCAGTTAAGAGCCTTATCGAACCTTCTCCTTTCTTGTGTCTGAAGCGCTTTTCTAGATTTACCTTTATCAGGAACACTCAACCGCAAATATTTGAAAGCTAGGGTGCCTTAAATACGTATAGAAACGTGAGGAGTTATGTAATGAAAATAAACCTAAAATGAATAACCAAATTCGTCTTGGTCAAATTTGCCTGGGGGATGTGATGACATTTGTTGGTGATTTTGACAACAATATTTCTTGATGATGAACTTAGTCAATACTGTCATGACATCTGCAAAACAAAACAGGATACCTCGTTGGTCACGTGGTCTAAGAAGTTCATCTACATTGATAACTAGCCTGTCAACTCTGAGGTTGTCCGTCTCCGACTTTAATTGACAACAAGTTTGAACTTTCGAAAAAGCTGTGGACTGCTTCGCTCTATCCTAATTTAAGGTAATATGTCTGCATGTGGTTGTTGATTTAGTATTGGATAAGTGGTATTTTTAGATACTGATTGATATCAAAAGGATTTACATTAAGAGTGTGCGTTATACACCCATGCTTTTAAAATTTTGTTCTCTTAAATTGTTGAAAATTAAACATTTACAAATAGACACGACTCTGGAGGTGTGCCTAGATTGGCAGAAGTTATAAAATACAGATAATGCATTTTTGTGAACATTGCAGTGGCGGATCTAGAAATTTTCATAAAGGGGGGCACTGACAGCCTTAGAGGGGCCCGCTCCAGTCATGCTTCAGTGATTCCCTATATAATCAACCAATTTTTACCCACAAAAGGGGGGCCCGGGCCCCTGAAAAACCCTCTTAATCCGCCTCTGCATTGTATAGGAACATTGTTTAGCAAAAAAATCGTTCATATTGCAGATTAACAAAGCAAATAAACACGTATAATTGATATTTCAATATTGAATTTCAGTGTGAAATATATATGCATAAAAAAAAAACGAACATGAATTAATGACAGTTGATCGGACCTGATATACACATAGTTAATTTTCCGGCATTTGATGTCTTATCCTGAGACGAGAAATGTCTGTAATTCTTTATCTCATTTAAGCCAATAGCTGTTGCTGTATCTCAGCCGCATCATAAAGCAACCAATCAGAATCTATATATGATAAGTAATTATTTCAAGATGGCGTGTATATCGAATGAAACTAATAGCTCCGCACCGTGATGCGAAGCAAAAATTGCCAGCTTTTATTCCAAAGTTAGAAAGTTCTCTCTGGATACTACGGCTTCCACTGCCTATAAACACTAGCCGTCATGATAAAGCCAAGAATTGGGATAGTGGCGTAAAACGCCAATTAGGCCCCTCATGGGGTGTTCAAGTAATCACATAATCACAATTTTTTTGCCAATATATTCACATAATCATTCATTATTTTTTTAAACAAGATAATCAAATAATCAAAAATACAGTCCTAAATTATCAAATAATCAAATAATCATGAAATATTTGGACTGGTAATCAAATAATCACTATAAAAATGGACAAGTAATCACATTTTTCAAAAACCCGGTTGGGAGGCTCGCTAATAAACAGACAAAATATCGAAATAAATTAGATACTAATGCGCATTTAAAAATATATTCTCTTTAAATGTGCTTAACCTGATGTTTGAAAACCGTATTATATAAAACTATGTTTTCCAGTCAAATATAAAATTCAGCTGAGGACTAGCTATCTGTGCATTTAGAAATATTTTTTTAGAATTTAATGATTTAAATTTCTTCTTCTGAGCTGAGCATTTCTCAAGTAGGCCTTTTAATATAATGAAAGAAACGTTGAATGTGGGGATATATTATTATTTTAAAAAAAACCCGGGCCTTGCTTTGGTATCTTCTTTGTAAGCACCAGTTATTTATCTATCCTGATAACACGAGCTGTAAGTTTATATCAGACTCTATACATTACAGGAACAAATGCTATGTCACAAATTAAAATGCAATGAATAGTGGGGTAATTTATACCTCAATATTTTAGAATAAGAAATACATTCTTTCGTGGAAAATTTGATAGCATGCTCAGTAAGTGCTTTTGCTGGATACAGCATAACATTTTCGTTCGCGTATCATTTCGAATGTTAAAGAGAAGCGAAAGATATCAAAGGGGTAGTCAACAGTGGCGGATCCGGGGTATGGGTTCCGGGGGTTGGAAACCCCCTTTTTTTGACGATCAATGCATTTGAATGGGAACATGTAGTTAGAACCCCCTTTATCCTGGGTTGGGAACCCCCCTTTTAAAAATGGCTGGATCCGCCCCCTGTATTCAAACTGATTAGTCAAAAACAAATTGACAATGAAAAACGATAAAAAGACAAAGAACAGTATATAAAGCACAACATAGTTACACATGTAGAAGATTTTTTGTTTTTTGTGTGTGTTCTTGTTTTGTTTACAATAAGTATTTACCCATAGTAAGTACGATTTGACCACCATGCGTTAATTGCAAGGGTATAACAAACGGTATGTCTTGTATTTCGGAGGTATTAGTTTGTATTTTTATCAGGAAGAATAACACATTAAGTGAATAATATGAAACTATGCAAATTTACATAATGATATTGCGTATAAATTTTTGTTTTGCATGTATTCAAAATCTCGACAACATAAATCTAATATTAACCTCAGAGTCACACGGTTTCGACTGTTCTTGCCAGCCTTTTTTAACGGAAATCTATTATCTATTTTGTGCATGCCAATCATTCAATTTACATCTAAAATATACGTTAACGGTGTACGGTCCTTTTTTTATGTGTATTTCGGTCGAAGGTCTAGTTCAGTTTTATAACAGTAAGACACGATTCAGCACCAAAGACGTACATACTAGTTACAGATTCTAACACTTCAATCCACACTTTATCGTTTAAATCAAGGGCGACAACTGCTACGCCAGTTCCGGTATGATAATTATGGGTATCGTCGTCATGGTATGGTCCAACTTGTACTCGAATGATTTCCTTTCCGTTTTTACTTATTCTGTATTCGGCACCTTTCGAATACGACATGATTTGAGCAGATATCAAGTATAATCCTGGACCTTGGGATGTGAATTTTCCTGTTTTGTTGAAATCTCCAAAATTGTCGATTCCGTATGAAGTTTTGATATTACTAAATGGTATAACGGAACTACCAGTGTATGCCTTGCTTCCTGACACACAGGTTGTCAAGGCAACTAAAAGAAAAAATACAATCGATCAACATGTAATAAAATTGCTCTTAAAAGTGTTGAAAGTTGTTAAGTATTCAAATGTGTTTAAAATAAGAGAGAATCCGTGTTTCCATAAATGCTGTGCTTTTCAACAAAACATAATATTAGGTCAATATAGAAAATTGATCCTGCATTCATATTCCATACATATATTGTATATACAGTTTAGTAATATATCAACATACTAATAACACTCTACACGAGTTTACTGATACACCATGTATTTAAGATAAGAAAAGCACACAGGATATGTTTGCAAAGAATTTGTTATAAAAATAAGGAGATGTGGTATGATTAGACTCTGATTATCTTAGTTCACAAATTATATACTGAACTTCATTTAAATAGTTGTCTCATTGGCAATCATACCACACCACATCTACGTATTTTATATTAACAAGGATATATCAAGGTAAAATTCTGTCATAAAGTAGATAGCAACACATACTACACCCCCAATGATTTGAAAATACTTTGGCGACAAAAACCGAAAGGAATAGTCGCATTTTCGAAGTTTATAGAGTTCCTGATCCATCAGTTAAATGCATCAGTATTGTTTGGATTTTTCTCGAAATTGTCATGTTAAATTCTTTAAACAATATTTTAATGAGTCAAAATTATCATGCAACTCGACTGAATGTGTTTTTCTCCTTATAAATTGAATCAATGAATGTTACCTTAACTTATGATGTGATAAGGATAGCGTAGGAAACTCTAATATCAACAAATTAGTATACTAACCTTTGCCTTTCAAACTATTCATGAACACCTGATGCATAGCCTCAGAGACGTTTCTTTGCAAATCTTCGAATTGGTGTTTGAGGTTCCCTAATCCAGCCAGGAAGCTATGTATATTCATATTTTCGTTTTTCATTATGTTTGAAATCGCCGTTTTAAACTCTGTTTCAACAGATGATATATTTTGAGAGTATGCTGCCATTAAATCGCTCACATCTTTCTTGTGACTGTTTTTCAGTGTACTCAGTTCCTGCCATATATTTGCAGCAGTAAGTGAATTCTGGGTAATTCTGTCATTTACACTTGCTAGTTGGATAGTGTCTCTCATCACCTGCGTTTCGATTCTGGAAATGTTTTTCTCTGTAACTGCTTCAATTGCATCAAGAGTCTGATTAATATGCAACTCAAAGGTTGCAGAAAGTCCCGTATGTAGATCAGGATTAAATTTACTAACAGTACTATTAAACTCTTCATTTAACATTTCTAATCCGACTTCGAGCTTATTCTCTAAACTAGTAAAGTTATTCAAGCTCATTTCGGAAACTTCAGCTATATGCTTTTCAAGAACATCATAATGAGTATTTTGCATTTTCTCTAATTCGCTTATCTTTGTCAGAGCATTTCCGATGGTTGAGTTATAATGTTCTTCAATACTCACGATTTCATTTTTCACTTCGGTTTGAACGTTACCTATCTTACGATGAAGTGACGATTTTATTTGATCTATTTCTTCTGTTAGATTTGTTTTTATTGATCCTGAAATAAATTTCTGTTGTTCAGTTTTTTCTTCGATTTCCTGTAAACTTTTGTTTTGTCTCTGTACAAGAGATTGTAATGTCAGCTCCAATTCCATCGAAACAGAGGCTATTGTGTTGTTGCTAACTTTGCCAGTTTCGTCGACTGATCGTGTTAAATTATCATTTATTTCCACCAATTTTGCGTTAAGTGCCTGCATACTACCTTTTAATTTTTGTGAACTTGAGAGGCATGATGTATTCACGGCCATTATTTTGCTTTCTAATTTTGCATCAATTTCTGTTACGCTTTGATTACATTCTAATGACAAACGTTTTATTGCTTTTGTCAAGTTCTGTTTTATTTGGTTCTCGTTGGCTCTAAGCTGGTCTATGTTGTTCATGATCAATTGTGAGCTTTTATTATGCATTTCGTTCAAAGTGCGGATCTCGTTATTCAGTTTTGATTCTACATTTCGAATGGTTTTCGTTAAATTAAATTCAATGAGTTGAGATTGTCTCGAAAGTTCAGCTCCATTGTCGTGGATGTTCTTTACGTTAAGGTTGATCATTTTATATGTATTCATAACTTCTCCTAGTAACAACTTTCTTAATGTGACAATTTTCCCATCACAATAATTCCTAGTTGAAATATTTAATGAGGTGATTAATTCGTCAATTTTGTTGTCAATACTTGTAATATTCGCCGTGTTAGTACCGTCATCACTTATTCTCGATAACAAGAGATTGATTGTAGCATTCGTATCTGCGAGAGTTTCTTCCAAATGATTTGTTTTCATTTTAACAGCAGCTAGATCGCTTTCGATATGACTTCCGTTGGAAATCGATGTACTCATACTTATTTCAGCTGCTTTAATTTCTCTCTCCAATGCTTTCTGTTTATAATTGAATCCAACTATAACGTTCTTTACGACGTTGTCATACATTTCTAAAGATTGAATTTTCTTATCTATATCGTGGAGGCTATTATTGAATTGATTTGCTTCTTTTTTACTCCAAACAATTTCGTTAAACATGCTTACCAAGTTGTTACTAAGCTTTGAAACTTTGTCACTAATATTTTGCAACTTTGCATTAAAACTGTCTGTCATTTGTGTTAATTCAGTCGTATGTGTTGGCACGTCTTCGGTTTTATTTGATACCCAACTTTTGATTTCTGTTTGAATCTTTTGGACTTCTTGGTTTAAAGTCTGTTCTAAAACGGTCTGACGCTGTTCCAACTTCAATCTAGCTTCTCGTTCCTCCATCATCATTCTGATAATGTTTTGGTACGAAACCTCCAGAGCATTCGTTCCAGGATTATGTGGTTGTGTATATTGAATGGTTTTGGCAAAGTGTGGCTGAGTATGGAGAATTGGCGTATCGGTAGCGGATTCCAGTTCTTGGACTTCATGCTTTGATTTTGGTTCTAATGCAACCAGTGGTATATTTTCTGAATTTGATTTATGTGTCCCTTTCCATGGATTTATTGGCCCACTTACTAAAATATTATCTGTCTTTTTATCTGTAGATGTAAACTGTTGCTCTACTGCAACCAATGGTATTTTTTCGGCATTTTCTTTCTCTGGTGGTATCCAATGAATTGGTGGCCTAGTAACAGAATATTTATCCAACTCTTTAACAACATTCGGTGACGATTGTTGTTCTAATGCAACAAGTGGTATATTTTCTGAATTTGATTTGTGTGTTCCTTTCCAAGGATTTATCGGCCCGGTAACAGAAATCTTATCCGTCTGTTTATTTGTAGATAAATATTGTTGCTCTACTGCAACCAATGGTATTTTTTCGGCATTATCTTTTTCTGGTGGTATCCAATGAATTTGCGGCCTAGTAACAGACTCTTTAACAACTCCAGGTGACGATTGTTGTTCTAACGCGACTAGTGGTAAAGTTTCTTTCACTTTAATGGCATGGACTAGTAATGTTCCGAATAGCATTGCACAGGGTAAAGTAAAACTTCTCATGGTTAATTGCATTAAGATAGCGAAAAACGAAATTAGCTCATCTGCATTACATAAACAGGAGCATTCACGTCACTCCAAAGCAATAGAAACAGTGTGGTAATTCTTTATATAAACCCCAAGATGTTACTTACGGTATTTATTTAGGAAGGTCTTACAAGGATATCAAGGTATGTGTCGGTTACGTTTTAAACAAGATACGCACCTTAACTTATGATAACTGATTATTTGGTCAGAAAATCGTTGTTTGTACACAATAGGATCTGATGGTATAACCAGTCAAAGTTTAATTAATACATGAACAAGGAATATTTACATAACCATACAGATGAAATCCAAACTATCTAAGATGAAATTACTGTCAAACCAAATTCCTTTGCTACTCTACATTGCAAGACGAATGAAATTTTCTCTTCCAACAAACAGGATGAATACGAAAGCTTTCACTTGTTTATGAATAATGGACTAGAATACATTAATCTATTTTATATAAGAGGTAACATTCGAAATATTGAAAGTTTTCCTTGTGATCGCGACAAAAATACTGCCTTTAAAACGTTTGAAGCAATGGAGTACAATAAAAAAAAAAACGTCCTTAATAAAGTTCAAAAGATGCACACAAAAATGTTTTGACTTTGATTTTATACTGCAACTAGTTGTGTTTATTTCCTAAATATAGTAAGAAACTATATTTTGTACAATGTCAATTTCATCGTGGATCACTTTTTACACAATCGGGTTCATTTAGGGATGAAAATACGTTTGAAATTTGTGTTACAATTTAAATAGCTATCAATGTATTAATTTAAGTTGCAGTATAAAAACAATATTAGGTTAATGTCAGAAAAATATATACTTTTGTGTATTCGGCACAAAACTGTGAAAGGGCTCGGTAAAACCTTGCCTTTCCCCAGTTTCTCAGCCTCATACAAAAAAGTTTGTATTTTTCTGACATTGACCTAATATTGTATATGTATAATATGTATGATTATTTAAACATCCACTATAACAAGTTAGATGCTTCTCTTACATATCATTAAAATTAGTAATACTATTATTAAAACGCATTCGTAAGAACACAAATGTTTCTCTTTTAAAAATATGCATAAAAAATGGTACTCTTATTGTATTCTTATTAACTTTTATTTCTGTTATATTTCAGTATTAGTCGTACTGGACGTATACAGCTTTAAGGAAAACAATTTGGGCAATGGCAGTTAGTGTCAACATGTATTACTTGTTTTTGACAGAAATATGCTTTAGATGTCTTTAGCTTGGATATATTCATGTAAACATGACCAATCCGATCTGCAAGAAATGTTTAAAATCATGATCAAAAACCTTTCACTTGTAAATTTAGATGGCCAATCGTTGCAAAATTTACCAAATTTAGGGCTGTGAATAATACAACTTATTAAATCACGGCAAAGCAATGCTGCTACGACATACTACTTTGAAATCATATAACAAACTGTGTTATACTTCGTAGGAAATGATAAGTTTGTCAACGCACATGATGGCAACTAATTTGGAGTTTAATGAATCAATTTTGATCGTTCATTCCCATGTTTATCGGTTTATACTTATAATTTTGTATTGTATTTTCTTTTATACGAGTAACACGATGGGTTTCACGCATGGAACAGGATATGCGTACCATTCCAGAGCACCTGAGATAACTCGGTTTTTTTTCTGGTACCGTGTTGCTCAATCCTTAGTTTTTATGTAGTGTTTTGTGGTATCGTGTTGCTCAATCCTTAGTTTTTATGTAGTGTTTTGTGGTACCGTGTTGCTCGATCCTTAGTTTTTATGTAGTGTTTTGTGGTACCGTGTTGCTCGATCCTTAGTTTTTATGTAGTGTTTTGTGGTACCGTGTTGCTCAATCCTTAGTTTTTATGTAGTGTTT
Organism: Mytilus coruscus; assembly: GCA_017311375.1. Lineage (NCBI taxonomy): Eukaryota > Metazoa > Mollusca > Bivalvia > Mytilida > Mytilidae > Mytilus > Mytilus coruscus. The sequence goes on from CM029606.1 coordinate 74,770,285, forward strand.
TGTGGTATAGTGTTGCTCAATCTTTAGTTTTTATGTAGTGTTTTGTAGTATAGTGTTGCTCAATCTTTAGTTTTTATGTAGTGTTTTGTGGTACCGTGTTGCTCAATCCTTAGTTTTTATGTAGTGTTTTGTGGTATCGTGTTGCTCAATCCTTAGTTTTTATGTAGTGTTTTGTGGTATCGTGTTGCTAAATCCTTAGTTTTTATGTAGTGTTTTGTGGTTCCGTGTTGCTCAATCTTTAGTTTTTATGTAGTGTTTTGTGGTACCGTGTTGCTCAATCCTTAGTTTTTATGTAGTGTTTTGTGGTATCGTGTTGCTCAATCCTTAGTTTTTATGTAGTGTTTTGTGGTATCGTGTCGCTCAATCCTTAGTTTTTATGTAGTGTTTTGTGGTTCCGTGTTGCTCAATCCTTAGTTTTTATGTAGTGTTTTGTGGTACCGTGTTGCTCAATCCTTAGTTTTTATGTAGTGTTTTGTGGTATCGTGTTGCTCAATCCTTAGTTTTTATGTAGTGTTTTGCAGGAAGTAATGTTGTTTGTCTTTTCGTCATTTTCTGCCTCGTTTTCAATAAAATTGAGAATGGAAATGAGGAATGTGTCAAAGAGACAACAACCCGACCAAAGAGCAGAAAACAGCACAAGGCCACCAATGGGTCTTCAACACAGCGAGAAAATCCCGCACCCGGAGGCGGGGCTTCAACTGGTCCCTAAACACAAAAGTGTGTACTAGTTCAGTGAAAATGGACGTCATACTAAACTCCAAAACATATAAATGAACTAAAATTAAAAATCATACAAAACTAACAAAGGTATGCATACCGCTACATTCGTTTTTAGTAATTATAACAAGACAGCGAAATCACTTAATTACTTTATTCCGTTTAATATAGACTCGTTTTTGTTAGTCTTAAATTGATTGATTGATTGTTGGTTGCTTAACGTCCAGTGGCAAATATTTCATGCATATTCAGGACGAGAACAAATTAACAATAAATACAATAGGTAGGTTCTGAAGCGTCGGGGATTAAGGTCGGAGAAATTTAGACTGCCACGGGAAATGAGGGTATATTGGATAGGGACAGAAATTTACCCATGCAACAGGTCACCTACGGACCCCTCAAAGAGTTGTTGCAAGGGTTCTTAACGTGCAAAGAGTGTGACACTCTCTTTACACGAGGCATCGGATTTAACGTCCCCATTCTGACCGGACGTGGCTGTAAATTTGTACATCCCGCACAGCCAAACGGACGCCCCACTTTGGCGAGGGTTTTACTGCCGGTCGGAGGAAGACCAATGGTGACCATACTTCTATCCCCCAGTCACCCTTGGGGGTTGTTAGTCTTAGACTAATCTTATACAATAATCATATTAAGTAAAGATATGAAAATTAACGCTATAGACATTAAAAAAAAAGTGAGCCAATGAGGCAAATATCTACCAGAGACCAATGGAAGGAGATGCAAACAACTATAGGGCACTGTGCAGTCTTCAACAATGAGCAAAATTACTACCGTATAGTAAGCTATTAAAAATCTTAAAGGCTTGAACCGAAATATTTGAAATGAGAAAAACAACGGTTTGATTTATGACTGTTCATTATAGCGGCACAACACAGAGCACTACTGGTTAACTTAATCTTGTACAAATTGATTAATTGATTGTCGGTTAAACGCCACCCACAGCACTCTTGGCTATATCATAGAGCCAGTTTTATTTGTGGAGGAAGCCAGAGTATCCGGATAGTGACCGACCTTTGGCAGAAAAACTGGCAATCCTTGTAAATTAAAATCGGAGACGATCGGTGGCACCTTGTCACGAGCAGAATTAATAATCAGGTACAAAACATGTCTTCTCAATTAGTATTATAGGTTATAGATAATACTAAAGGTCTAGAACCACTTACCGTCAGAAATTCCCAGTTTTTCTCAAATGATTTTTAACAGAAACTCTAGATCATTTGGGAAATATTCTTTTAACATAAGAAAGGTTACCAAAATCAGGCTTAACACTATAGAAATGGACTTCAATTCCTCTTATAAACCGGCAACGAAAAAACAGGTTACTTCTATACCGATTTTTGTGGGAAATTTTATAGATACGATGACAAGTTACCGTCACTTTTTAATCTTGTCTTTAAATGGTAGAATTTACATTTTACCGGCCCATTGATAATGCTTTCGTGTAGTAGGAAGAGAAGAGGGTTCGTCATCTGAACCAAACACAACCATTCTGACCATAAATTTGGAGATTTTGGAAGGTCTACTTCATGTTCAGAATGTGAACTTTTTGTCACTTGAAATCAACCACTTACACTGTATTGAAGACGTGTAGACTTTAATTTTGAAATTTTGAAATCTTTTTAAATTTTCTTGAAAGAAACCATTTATTCTAAAGCAAGGTAAGATAATGGATTGTCTTAAAACAGTAAATTTTCCAAAATCGAGGACGTCATAAAGCGATGACGTCATGTCCTCACACGCGAATCTTCCCACGACGCATTTAATTTACTGAAAATCAGCATTTTCCTAACTAATCGGATTAAACAAAACGGAGGTTTTACAACTGAAGTAAATATATTTGTCTAAAGATATCAGCAGTATATTGTTTTTATGCAAACTTTGCGTTATTGAATAAAATGGCAGGTGACGGTAACTGGTTATAATGTGTTGATAAGTACTTTATTAGTCCTTCAATATGAAAATATACATATTGTTATGATATTGTAACTATTATATTTATTTAGTTGGCCTAATTTGTTTTGTGTGGCCTAAGAATGTTTACATTGTTTTATATACATTGTGTACAAAATAAAATACATTGTGTTACAACTATGCAGTTTAGAATTCACTGGAACATTCATTGATACTCATGGAATGATTAGAACTTTCTATTTCACTTACATAACGTTTCCAGAATGATCATAACAAAAGATGCGTAATTTATATTTCTAGCGTTGTCTAGAAATTTCTGTTTGAGTATTTAAATGCAGACCCAAAAGTTAGTAAAATATATAGAGATTTGGACATAGACATAGATAGACTTAGACATCGATAGACATCAACATTATCTGCAGTTGGATTGACACTTTTATTTACAAACTACATCATACTAGATTGTGACCAATTGGATATAATATTCTGTGGATTCCGTGAAGATTTCGGATAAAGAAAAGATAAAAGATTGGGCTCATATTTTGACAGTTAAGTTGACATTTCTTTTTGTGTAATACTTTTTGTAAACTAGTGTATAATAAATCTTGTTAAATTTTATTATTGATTTGTGTCTTTTGTTGGCTACAATTAAAAGGCGATTTTCTGACATAACAGAAATTGGGGGCTAAAGTCCGGGATAACGTTAATATCTTATTTTAAAAAATATTTGTTCAGTATTTTTATTAGAAATAGCCAACAAAATTCTACAAAATGGCATTTGAAGCCGGTAAATTTTTGAAAACGCCAGACCTGGAGAAGTTTGATAATTTAAAGAAAGAGGAATTAGTGTTGCTTGCTAAACATCTGAAATTAGACTTTAGAGTATCTATGAGAAAACAAATTATAAAAAATTTGGTAATAGACAAATTAGTTGACGCAGAAATTTTAGGTGAAGAGGCTCTTGATCTTAAGGTCGAAAATGTTGACGCTATCAAATTAAAACAGCTTGAATTAGAACATGAACTTAAATTAAAACAATTGGAAAAGAAAAGAAGAAAGGCAGGCAGAACTTGAAATGAAGGAAAGGTTAGAGATGGAGAAGATGAAAGAAAAGAAAAGAAGATGAATTTAAATTAAAACAGGCAGAACTTGAAATGAGGGAAAGGTTAGAGATGGAGAAAATAAAAATTGAAATGGTCAAAGGAGAAAGTAACACTAATGTACAGTCGAAATCAGAACATTTTGATGCAGCAAAAATATATGTTTGGTTCCCAGATTTTGTGAAAAAACAGTCGATAGATATTTTCCACAGTTTGAGAAAATTGCTCATAATTTGAAATGGCCGAAGCCTTTTTGGACTACAATGCTGCAAAGTGTTTTTGAGGGCAAGGCCGCTGAAATTTACTCAGCACTTTCATCCGAACGAAGTTCTGATTATGACACGGTTAAAAGGAAGTTTTGAAAGCTTATGAGCTAGTGCCAGAAGCATATAGACAGAAGTTTAGATCTTATAAAAGTTTGATTCACAAACCTATGTTGAATTTGCTAGGAAAAGAAGACCTATTTGATAAATGGCTTACGTCAAAGAAAATAGATAACAATTTTAAGAACCTAAGACAACTGATGTTATTAGAAGAGTTCAAGCAATGTGTTCATTTAGACTTAAAACACATTTAGATGACAAAACTGTTGAGACATTACAAGATGCAGCTGTTATTTCCGATAATTATACCCTTTCACATAAGAGAAGTTTCAAAGGTCAAAATTTTAATACTTCAGTGGAAATTACAAGAATCAAAGCACTGAGCGTACTGATAGTAAGCCTGTTGCACAGAATAAGAGTCAGTCTAGTTATAATATGTCTAGTCCGAAATTTGATACTTTTGAGAAGAAGTCACTGACTTGTGCTTATTGTAAGAAGAATGGTCACCTAATGGTTGATTGTTTCAGACTCCAGAAGAAGAATGAAAGAGATAATAGGCCCAAGACCAGTGCTTGTACGACACCCCGTGTTACCAATACGTTGGAATGTCCTGCGAGTCAGGCTTTTAAGTCCAGTTTTGTGATTACATGGAGGATTATAAACCCTTTATGTCTGATGGGTTTGTTTCTATTGTTGATAATACTACTCCTCAACCTATTAAGATTTTACGGGACACTGGAGCTTCTCAGTCTTTATTGTTAGAAGGTGTGTTGCCTTTGTCCGAGGAGACTTCTGTTGGTGCCTCCGTTTTGTTACAAGGTGTGGAGTTAGGTTGTATAGATGTTCCTCCATCGTATTTATCTGAAGTCAGATTTGATAACTGGACCAGTTGTTGTGGGTGTTCGTCCTAATCTCCCTGTTGAGGGTGTTTCATTATTGCTAGGAAATGATCTAGCTAGGAACAAAGTGGTTGCTGAACCAATTGTTACCAGTGAACCGGTGGTGGATGTTAAATCACCTGAAGATGATGCTGAACTGTATCCAGCTTGTGTCGTTACTAGGGCGATGGCTAGAAAACAGCAAAATGAGGATTTGCAAGAAGACCAGTTTGATTACATGGACCTTTCTGACACCTTTCTAGCCGACATTGAAGGTCCCAGTAGCTCAGAGAAGGCCGTAATAAGACCACCTAGTATAAGCAAGAATGTAATTATGCCATGGCCAGACGTAAACAGCCATTCATTAGACCGAAGGAAATTTGTCGAAGAACAAAATAAAGACCCTGAGGTTCTTCAGCTCCGCCAGAGGGCTCAACCACAGGAAGAAGCAGACAAAGTGGCCGAATGCTATTACCATCAAGACGGCATTTTAATGAGAAAGTGGAGGCCCCCTGATGCTACCCCAGAGGAGGAATGGAGAGTGGTATACCAAGTGGTGGTGCCTAAAGTCTATAGGCAAGACATTATTGGTCTTGCTCATGACACCCCCTTGGCTGGACACTTAGGTATAAGGAAGACTTGCCTTAAGATCTTGCAGCATTTCTACTGGCCAAGACTTAGAAATGATGTCGCAGAATACTGCAAATCATGCCATATATGCCAGGTTGTTGGTAAGCCTAACCAGAAAATACCACCAGCACCACTTCTGCCTATTCCAGCCTTTGAAGAACCTTTCAGCCGAGTACTCATTGATTGCGTTGGACCTTTACCAAAACCAAGACCGGAAATGCGTATTTACTGACGATCATGTGTACCTCCACTCGTTTCCTGAGGCTATTCCGTTAAGGAATATCAAGACACCTACTATTGTCAAAGCTTTGATCAAATTTTTCACGCTAGTAGGACTTCCAAAGTCTATACAGTCCGACCAGGGTTCAAATTTCATGTCAGGTATATTTCAGCAAGTCGTGTACCAGTTAGGGATTGCTCAGTATAGGTCAAGTGCTTATCATCCAGAATCTCAAGGTGCCTTAGAACGTTTTCATCAAACATTGAAGAACATGATCAGAACTTTTGTCTTCAATTTGACAGGGATTGGGATGATGGTGTTCACTTTTACTTTTGCGGTCCGAGAGGCTGTTCAAGAATCCTTGGTTTTAGTCCCTTTGAGTTGGTATTTGGTCATACTGTAAGGGGACCTTTAAAATTGATAAAGGAAAAGTGGCTTACTGAACACACTGACTTGAATCTTCTAGACTATGTATCTAGATTTAAAGAAAAATTGTATACTGCTTGTCAAATTGCTCAGAACAATTTAAAACTGTTCAGAATAAGATGAAAATATGGTATGATAAAGATGCCAGGGACAGATTTTTGAGCCTGGTGATAAGGTACTTGTATTTTGCCAGTCCCTGGACATCCATTACAAGCTAAATATTGTGGTCCTTATACCATAGAGAGTAAAATCAATGATTTGAATTATATTGTAAAACACCAGGTCGGCGTAAACAAAATAGAGTGTGTCACATTAATATGTTAAAACCATATTTTGAGCGTACTAATGAAGGTGAGAATAAACCAGTTGCCACTTTAGCCATGGTTAAATTGGAGAACAATCATGACAAACCAGGTGTAATTGAACCACCTTTTAGTTCTAAAACTATGGAAGAGACAGTTAGATTGAAAAATTCAGAAATTTTGTCAAATTTAGATTCAAAACTTGCACATCTGTCTTTTGATCGTAGAGAAAAATTAAAAGCCTTGGTATTTTCTTTTAAAATCTTTTTCCAGATGTGCCAAACAAAACCACTGCTGTTTGTCATGATGTCGATGTTGGTGATGCTTCTCCAATTAAGCAACATCCTTACCGGCTCAATCCACTCAAACTTGAATTTATGAGACAAGAAATTAAATATATGCTTGACAATGATATTATTGAGCCGAGTAACAGTGAATGGAGCTCTCCTTGTCTGCTTGTGCCCAAACCAGATAAAACCTTTCGTTTCGTAACTGATTTCAGAAAAGTAAATTCTGTTTCAAAATCTGATTCCTATCCGATTCCAAGGATAGACGATTGCATTGATAATATTGGAAAAGCAAAATTTGTGAGCAAATTTGATTTATTGAAAGGTTACTGGCAAGTCCCATTGACACAGAGAGCTCGAGAAATATCAGCTTTTGTCACACCAGATGGCTTATTTCAATATATTGTAATGCCGTTTGGCATGAAAAGTGCTCCAGCTACATTTCAAAGAATGATCAATAATGTTATAAAAGATTTAGACTGTTGTTATGCTTATATTGATGATCTTATTGTATGTAGTGATAGCTGGGAAGAACATTTAACACATTTATATGATACTTTTGATAGATTGTCACAATCAAATTTGACTGTTAATCTTGGTAAAGTGAATTTTGTCAGGCCACTGTTGATTATTTAGGGCATACAGTTGGCCAAGGTCAGGTGAAACCTTTTACGGCTAAAGTGGATGCAATTACCAAATTTCCTCCTCCTACAAATAAAAACAACTTATGAGATATTTAGGCATGATTGGATTTTACAGGAAATTCTGTTCAAATTTTGCGACTGTTGTTCAACCATTGACTCATCTTTTACGGAAAGATTCTAAATTCATCTGGAGTGAAAATTGTCAAAACGCTTTTGAAAATAGCAAATCACTTTTAATTAATAGTCCAGTTCTGATCACTCCAGACTATGAAAACAATTCAAACTTGCCGTTGACGCAAGCGATGTAGGAGTTGGAGCTGTTTTATATCAAGAGACAGATGATAATGTTGAAAACCTATATCATATTTTTCTAAGAAATTAGATAAACATCAGAAAAATTATTCAACTATTGAAAAGAGTGTTTTGCACTGTTGTATGCACTTCAACATTTTGATGTATATTTAAATCCCACTGTGCATCCTATTCTTGTTTATACTGATCATAATCCTCTCACCTTCATACATAAAATGAGAAACAAGAACCAGAGATTGACTAGGTGGAGTTTATTGTTACAGGAATATGATGTTATTGTAAAACATATTAAAGGTAAAGATAATGTAATAGCAGATGCTTTATCTAGAACTTATTGAAACAATTTGTATATACTATGTATTTAATTTGTACATATTATTCACGAAAAGTTTTTGTTACACTCAAACTTTTTTAAGGGGAGGTGTTATGATATTGTAACTATTATATTTATTTAGTTGGCCTAATTTGTTTTGTGTGGCCTAAGAATGTTTACATTGTTTTATATACATTGTGTACAAAATAAAATACATTGTGTTACAACTATGCAGTTTAGAATTCACTGGAACATTCATTGATACTCATGGAATGATTAGAACTTTCTATTTCACTTACATAACGTTTCCAGAATGATCATAACAAAGATGCGTAATTTATATTTCTAGCGTTGTCTAGAAATTTCTGTTTGAGTATTTAAATGCAGACCCAAAAGTTAGTAAAATATATAGAGATTTGGACATAGACATAGATAGACTTAGACATCGATAGACATCAACATTATCTGCAGTTGGATTGACACTTTTATTTACAAACTACATCATACTAGATTGTGACCAATTGGATATAATATTCTGTGGATTCCCGTGAAGATTTCCGGATAAAGAAAAGATAAAAGATTGGGCTCATATTTTGACAGTTAAGTTGACATTTCTTTTTGTGTAATACTTTTTGTAAACTAGTGTATAATAAATCTTGTTAAATTTTATTATTGATTTGTGTCTTTTGTTGGCTACAATTAAAAGGCGATTGTCTTACATAACAATATCTACTAATGAAAGATGAAATACAAAAGAAATCAATATGAATGAAGGAAATAAAGCTGGGAGTGTCGTTAAATACCAACAATTGATCAATCATTATTTTCCACATATTGTTGCTTGATCCGTATATTGTTGCGACGATAAATATTGTTCATTTGCTATTATTTATTTTGATTACGGATGATTTTGTATTCAACTATTTTTTTTATTTGTTGGAATTTTTCTGTGTGTGTGTGTATTATGTAACTAAGTAATAATAACATGTTTCAAATTGCCATGTTCAAGCACCTTTTTAATAAAAGTTTATCATAGTTATTTCCTACTTTGTATTGACACATTCCACCATCATCATGTATAACAGTATCATTTAATGATTCAACTTTCAACACGCGGATGTGTCCTGTTTTCCTTTAAAAGAAACGGTAATGATTTGCAAAAACAAGCCTTTATCTAGACCAAAGCTGGTAGACAAAAGTTTGTTGCAACTAAGTACAAACGGATCGAGGAACAGATGACTTTAATCTGAACACTCAATACAATATGATCATGCAGTGTGAATTAGTAAGGATTTTCTACCCCAGGAATAGATAACCTAAGCTTTATTTAGCAAAACCTTTCGGAATTTTGTATTCTCAATCCTCTTCAACCATTTTAATCCTGGTATCTATGATGAGTTTATTTACTTGAATTCTTAGAAGAAATAGGATTAATTTCCCCTCTGTGTGTTGCCTTCACAGATTTGAAATTTAAAAGATTTCAAACCCTACTGGAATTTGAATATTAAAGAGCCTTCATCAAAACATGTTCCACGTTATTCAACAATTAACGTATGCCCATATAATTGAAATGCTATTCAACACCACATGTTGCCGATAAGGAAAAATTGTTTAACGTCCAGTGGTAAATTAAGGTGGTACCCAACACCTTGACTAATATTAATTTGGCTCGTTTAATTTTCATAAAATTTTGACAAAATGTTTACTTAGACCCTTTGACAAAAATATAAAAATTTCAAAAAATTTGAACCAACCACTTTATCAGAAAATTTTCGTTGGTTATATAGCAGTTTGACAAACACTCATTTTGATCATTGAGAAGCTTAATATTTCCTTAACAAAACAACGTGATTAAAACGTTTAGATGATTTTTACAGAGTTATCTCCCTGTAGTGTTAGGTACCACCTTAAATGCGTATTCAAGAACATGTTAATGTAATATGAATATGAACCCTGCTTTATATATACCAGACAGACACACTGAGGCGAAGTCACCCTACCCGGACGCATTATTCTGACTCCTAGGCAACAAGACTTTGCTTTTACTCCTATATGTTGTGTACTTAGCGGGGAAGCAGCAAATAACAATGTCCAAGTCCTTGAATTGTCCCGACTGGGGATTGAATAAAAAAATCCCCCATCACTCGAGGAGAGCACGCTACCATGAGATTACCAAGGATATCTGTAACTAAAATTACTATACATGTAGTTATTGATAAGAAAGAATATATAAAGATTTACTTGGAATAAACAAATTTTGTTTTGGTTGCGAATGTGCTTCATATACATTTTATTTACAAATATCGTTGCAAACATCATTCTGATCGACAAAACAGCCACTTTGAGCTATTGTCGGCAATCTACCAGTTGGCAATCTGCATAAAATTGTTAGAAATTCACGGAGCAATACATTGGCTAGAGGTATAAGGGGAGGATTGAGATCTCACAAAACATGTTTAAACCCGCCGCATTTTTGCGCCTGTCCCAAGTCAGGAGCCTCTGCCCTTTGTTAGTCTTGTATGTTTTTTTAAATTTAAGTTCAATTATATGTTTCGGAGTTTAGTGTGACAACCATTTTCACTTAACTAGTACACATTTTTGTTTAGGGGCCAGCTGAAGCCCGCCTTCGGGTGCGGGATTTTCTCGCTGTGTTGAAGACCCATTGGTGGCCTTGGGCTGTTTTCTGTTCTTTGGTCGGGTTGTTGTTTTCTTTGACGCATTCCCCAATTCCATTCTAATTTTACTGTGAATCAACTCATTATAGATACCAGGATTCAAGTTTTGTACCGCCTCGGTGGTCTAGTAGTAGCGTGTTCGCCTCGAGTGCGGGAGGTCGTAGGTTCGAACCCCGGCCGGGTTACTTTAAAATTGATATTTTATGCTTCTCCGCTAAGCACGCGGCATTAAGGAGTAAGAGCAAAGGCTGGTCGGTTCGGAGTCAGAATAATGTGTCCGGTAAGGTGACATGGCTTCCTGTGGACTGTTGCCTTGTGAACTAGCACGTTAAAAATCCGGCTCAGGGTGTCGATCTAGTACAACGCAGTGTTGATACTCATATTACATTAGCATGTTCTCGTCCTGAATATGCATATTAATTTTCCGCTGGACGTTAAGCAGGCATCCATCATCATCATCATCATTAAAGTTTGTACACAAGACGTTGTGTTTCGTCTACAAAAGACTCATCAGTGACGCTCGAAGAAACAATTATTTAAAAAGGCCAAATAAAGTACGAAGAGAAATGAGGACCCCAAAATTCAAAAAGGTTTTGCCGAATACAGCTATATAGGTTATCTATTCCTGGAGTAGAAAAATCCTTAGTATTTCGAAAAATACAAGTTTTTGTAAACCGTTGATATATATATACTAGTATATAGTTTAGTTCAAAATGAACGCCTGGTTTGAAAGCCATAATTCTTTAATGTTACTTGAGTTCTGACTGATCTCAATGAAAAATCATCTTGACAACCTCGGAACAAATTAAGTGCTTTGTTTCCTTTTTTTTATAGAAATAAAGCTCCTGTATGCACCGTTTTACAATGTATTTATTCGAAAAATTATTTCTCGTAACTGGTGATAGAAACAAAATATTTGAAATCAGGACAATTACGTTAAAATAGTAATTTACATACATGACATGTATAAGAAAAATGTTTAGATTGAGAATTTCATTAAAAATCAAGCATACTTGAGATCAGATCAGAATTCACCTCCATATATAGATATAGGAAGTATGAGTGCCAATGAGACAACTCTCCATCCAAGTAACAATTCATAAAAGTAAACCAATATAGGTCAAAGTACGGCCTTCAACACGGAGCGTTGGCTCACACCGCACAGCAAGCTATAAAGGGCCTCAAAAATTACTAGTGTAAAACCATTCAAACGGGAAAACCAACGGTCTAATCTATATATAAACGAGAATTGTTTTTATTTTTGTTACGATTAATTGATTGATTGATATTTGTTTACATTTACGTCCAGTTGAAAGTATTTCATGTATGTTATGGACCTTAAACAAATTATAAATTAATAATTAATTCAACAGGTAGGTCCTGCAATAGGGTGTCGATCGGAATAGTGGGCGGAAAATTTGGAATGCTACTGGAAAATGAGGGTGTATTGGATATGGACAGAAATTTAACCTTGCAAAAGGCCAACTACGGACCCTTAAACAAGTTGTTGTATGGTTTCTTAACGTACAGAGAGCGTGCACTCTCTCTACATGAATATCGGATTAAACATCCAGATTCTGACCGAACGTGGCTGCAATGTTATACATCCCTTACACCCATACGGACGCCCTACTTTGATCCCCCCAGGGTCAATCATTGGGGGTGTTTAAAATTCAACATTATCCTTATTTGATAAACAAGGGTCTGGATGGGGTTTAAAGAATAAAGAAAAATAACCTACAAAAATAAAGAATACAGAAATAAACTTTAATCATGATTGACCTTTTTTATCAAGTTCCTTTTTAGATGAATGCAATTTTCGAGAGATTTCCATGATATAAATAAGAAGTCTTCTTTTCGTCTATTATGTTTATAACCATGCAATTATCTTAAGTATGAAAGGGGAATTCAAGATGTATGTCAATAAGACAGCACGCAACGACTCGTAGATTATGAGGATAATACGTCAACGAAACCAGCAACCATACAACACAAACCAAACAACATTAAGGATTTGAATACAACTTCTAAAAGGACACGTGGATTACATACGTCAATGAGTCAAAGACACAAACGACACTTAGAATTTATGTAGAAAGAGACTTGTTTGTTCTATACGTCAAATATACAGCAACCACATAATGCCAGATAAAATTGAGAATGGAAACGGGGAATGTGTCAATGAGACAACATCCCGACCAAAGAGCAGAAAACAGCCCAAGGCCACCAATAAGTCTTCAACACAGTGAGAAAATCCCGCACCCGGAGGTGGGCTTCAGCTGGCCCCTAAACAAAAATGTGTACTAGTTCAGCGAAAATGGACGTCACACTAACTTGACTCCGAAACACATAAATGAACCATTATATATTTAAATGTATCTGAAAACAGGATTTCAAAGGTTAGAACGCATCACTGTTGAGTTGCAGACCAAATATTAAGTCATGTTGTTCGGTAGTGACGAAGAAATGTGTGACGACAATTTGTAGTTTCAAAGTATCAATAAACAGGAAGTATATATATATGTTCGACTAATTCGAAAAGTGTTCACATGCTACAACTTTTTACTATCAAGCTGTTGACCAAAGATAAAAATATTCTATTTAGTTGTAGTGGAGAAAAATGTGAAGGAAATATTTGTTGGACGAATGACAGGACGGACGGAGGGACGGACTGATAAGGTAGACGCAATATATAGCCCGACTTTAGGAATGGAGGTATGATAAAAATAATCAGTACAGAGAAGGCAATTAAGTATATTAGGTATGATAAAAGTACAAGTACAAAATAAAATGATAAACCATAATAATTATGATGGTTTGGATTGGTCCTTCATTTCTGTATTCCCAAATTTTTCGATACGTTTTCTCTATTTCTTTTTTTAAGGGCACATTATTCTTTATATTTAAGCATCCCATTGCTCTGTATTCTTTATTTTTTTATCTATGTTTCTGTTTTCTTTATTTTCTATTCTGTTAACCCTATTCATGCAGACCCTCGTGCTATATATTTGCAATGTCAAAGGCAAGCTATTTAACCTGCAGATACGTTTTCGTTTGCTTTTTATTTTAACCAGGGACAGTCTATACTTACCAGTATAGACTGTCCCTGTTTTTATACATTTGTACCTAGTTATTCATGCTTATAAATTCTCCTTACTACCAGAGACATATATATATATGTGTATATGTCTCTGCTACTGCTTAATTATAGTGCTTCATTCTAGCTCCGTTTTTTTTAACGTAATTGTATGCTTGTTTGTATTATCGTACATTGTATGTCGACTAATCGCTATATTTATATATATATTTTTTTAATTCATTGGATAGAAAGTTGTAGTTCAATAAATCCATCTGAACATGTAATGTATGAAATATACAAATATTTATATCAGAAATGGGTATGGACAGGTTACGTTACGGGCCCAGAACATAGTTCTAGTTTTTAGAGCCATCCAAGTCCATTGGTTATCTCCCTTGTGGCGGTCTTAAACCAGCACGTGTGTTTCTTCAAGCAAGCTACGGTTTTCAGATAATGTCAAAGGTTTAATATTAGCATTTACATATAAACATTTGAAATTGGTAGCAAACCAGTCTGTCCAAAACTGGAGAGAAATGTAAATTTCTGAGTCTGATTTCTTCCATAGATCGGCAAGTCAAAGTGATTGTACTGGTCTTCCCATACAACACTGGGAACAGCTCAACTACGCCCATACAAGTTTTACCCTCTCAAATATGTGTTTGATAACAAAAAGATATCGACATTTTTGAAATAAGGTCGGATTTTTGTTTGATTATATGAACATGATGAATAACAAAGTAAAAGTCATCATAGATATAGTCATTGTGGTACAAGTATAAAACACTGTTATAATTATGACGTCTTCTAAGGATATTTTATATTTTTGCTATGACGTTAACCCATATTCTAGTATGACAACCAGTATAATCACAGCATATCTACTATAGCGCAAATGCATTGATACACAAAATTGGCTGTTCTGCGTTACGCCCACCTTGTGTATACGACCAGGTATACTCAATTTGTGACAGTATAACCCACGTTTTACGTAGGCCAAGCTTCAAATACAATACGATTATCTCTATTCTAATGCAAAAGAAACAAATCAGTCCATTAAAGGTATTATTTTGGTGAAAAATTTCATAAAACGAAATTTCTCGAAATGATGTTATTGTCTTTCGCAACTGAACAAGGTGACGTCATATTATGCTTCAGCTGTATTATGCTTCCAGCGTCAAATGTTAACACTGGACATTTTCAGGCATCTTGTATGCCTCAGTATGTAAAAAATTTAGACAAAAAGAAGAACATTTTAGGTGATGATTATCAACTGTTATGATTTTCAAATAATTACACTCAAAGGTGTAATATTAATTGGAAACAACCCCAGTCTTAATTCACCCCAGTTAATATCTCTTGACCTGTTACATAATTAAATAGACACAATTTATTACACGCCTAACTGAATCCACACATTCTTTACCTCAATAGTAAACCTACAAATGTATTATTTATTTTTATCTACACTACATTAAAATTTTCTGTTAATTTTGCTAGCTAGCTGAATGATTAATCAGATGTGTTTTTTTTCAAAGAGCATCTGCCAACAAAACAAGAACAGGGTAATGGACAAGTGCAACTGTTAAAAAAAAAAAGTTAATGATTTTGAGTTCATTCGTGTATTTATTTCAGTGTTCTCCCCGGAAAGTTTTTAAGACGCAAAAATTTGAACTGCGTAACTCCTTTTTTTGGAGTGAACTATTGTGACGCGAAACAATCCTTCAGAAATTATATAATATGAATTTAAAAGCTTTATGACAGGCTACATGTAGGTGTATAATAATGTACACTATTTATGAATAATCATTAGATAAGATATAATCAATTTACACATATATATAAAACACATTGATCATGTTGATATCAAAGTTCATTTATAGAGTTGAAGTTAAATTTAAAGAGTCCAAATTTAGTAATTTCAAGAGAATATTCTCCTGTTCTTTTGAGCCTTATGAACAGCATAAGATATTTCCATGTCTGGTGCATCTGCTCCTTAACATGCTAAAGATATTGTATTATTAAGCAGTTTGTGATTTTTTTGAATAAAACTTTTTAAAACAAAAGAATTATTGAACAGCTGACCAATTTCCCCAGTTTGACATTTCAAGATTGCTTCCGTGTGTATTTGTCACAATCTTTTCTTTGGCTGGTAATAACCTGACAAGTTCTTCCAAGTGAAGTCCAACAAAATTATTTACATATGCTTCTGCGTTTTCATACCCAATTATTGACATCAAGTTGTGTATTGTCAGTTTTCTGGTGCAAGGATCAAAAACAGATAACTGATTTATTTTTTTAAACATAACAATTAAAGACGAATTTTATTTGCTTAGAACAAAATTTCATATTCAGACACAAACTCGATTCACATTATGAATTTTATCATAAATATTAGTTAAAATTTACTTTTATGTTTTTTTACATAAAACGACTTCCATTCATAAATCATTCTATTGCAAAGTTACCACATGTTTTCAATATGTTCATTGGTTGTATTTAACTTTTGTTATTGACCAATGAGAAAATTTAATATTTAATTCTGCAATTAATCAGGAAAGCCATGCATTAAAACGTTTCGTATTTGTATTTCGATCTTTTCCTTTAATCCTTACCTTAAAACACTGTAAAAAAGTATCCAATAATATTTATCTATTTGATGATAATCTATGCAATTACGCGATCTGACAAGGCAAATACAGGTAAAGGATAGACTTAAGTCGATCAATAATTGTGTAATTTGGTGTAGTATTCATTTTTTTCTCAGCGGAGATTTTTAACTTTACAAAGTTATCAACAGTTCGTACTTAAATTTGAAAATTAACACGCTGTGGGATTATCATTTAAGGCACTGTGTGCCAATGTAAGCGCTGTGGGAACCAGGGCTCACACTACTTCAGAATCATAAGGAGAAGTGACTTCTCTTTTTGAAACTGATAGGGAGAAGTGGTGAGATTTGAAAGAGAAGTGCTCCTTCGCGCCCTGCGCTACAATGTTTTGATTTTACTATAATATAAAGGGTCATATGTAAATAATGTTCTTTTTATATTGTTCAATTCATATCTGAGTATACAATTAAATTAACAGTTCAAATTCAAAGTTGTTTAAGTTTAGGTTCTTGTGAGAAACTACCAACTAAATATCTAGCACTAAAAAGAATTTTTTTTTAGGTCAAAAAGGTAAAGAAATTATAATATATGAATTACAATTCAATTAAAAACTATCTTGTTTATCATGTTATGAATTCAGTGTTTCTCATCAAAAGATATACAAAGTTAAGCTGGGCCATAATATATTGAAATTAGTAGTTAAGCAACTTTAATCAATATTTTGAAACAATCCATATAAATTATATGGAATTATATACATTAATCAATTAGATCTAACCAAAAGTCTGTTAATGCGTGTAGAATGCGTAATTTTTCCTTTTGGGATCAATATTCTTCTGTCACCTTTTCCATTCATGTGTCCGTAGTTATTATTGTAAAATTACGGATTTTCGTCATAGCTGGTCCGGTACCGATCCGTAGTTAGTAAACGATTAATGGCGGACGAAGAAAATTTACAAAAATAAACGATGTTTGACAAGCTATTTGGAAAGGAATATGACGTTTTTAATGCAATAAATGGATTAAACATTTACTGGAGGCAACTTTTATCACTTTCAAATGAAGTAACAAACTTATTTTGCCGCCGAAAGTTAGATTGATGTATGCTCTCTGAGTAACAAGTACCGGAAGTGCATGCAGTGATAAAAAGTTGTCTTTTTATTAAATAACCTGCTACACACAGTAAAGTCAATGCTTAAACCCCTTTTCTTAAGAAAATGAATCGTTTATGTCTGAATTTCTTTAATAATCAATAAGAAATTGATGTTTTATCAACTTGGTAAAAATTGAAAATGTCCGATGACGAAAGCGACTGAAAGCGAGTATCGTAAACAACAGGGCAACTTGTTTTCGCTTTTGAGGGTCGGGCAAAGCGAAGTGACGGACGGGAAAGCAACTTCTTCGCCCTAGTCGCCTGGTAGCGTGAGCCCTGGGGAACAACAAAAATATTTGGAGTGCGCTGTCCTACAGCGTCATATCGGACTGGAGAGAACACTAGATTTTACACTTTTATTTATTTTTCTTTTGTTATTGAGGACTTTGTCTTCATCATATCACATGCATTTTGATTTACCCATGTACATTTTTGTACGTCAAGTCTGGTACACATGCATGTTTTTGCTAAATTGAACACTTCTAAAAGACTTTCCAAATTCTCAATTGTAATCATCCAATCAATGAAGATACTGCTAACTCGTATCAATCAGGACAATGCAGGACAAAATAAATAATTTGTATTACAAATAAACTCATCATTTCAGGAGTAGCATCCCGAGTACAGAGGTAAACAAAACTATATATTTTGAACAGATATATCATGTTAAGGAGGGGTATTTGCGAAAAATACCAGTCGAGAGAATGTTAAATTTCGCGAGCCGTAAGGCGAGGGAAATTCATTCTCAAGACTGGTATTTTTCGCAAATACCCCTCAAGAACATGCTATATCTGTTTAATTAAACTGAATGTTAACGTTCAAAAACGCATTGATGATCGTGACGTTACAAGCGTCCAGTCGGATAGAGTATTTTTTGGCAAATACCACGGCAGAGGGTAAAAAAGGCATATCCTTTTTGCATATACCCCGGCAGCGTTAAAAAATGAACGATATTCATTTGATAACAGTAAATTGGTGAAAAATACACTGCCTATCAACCAATCAGAACCCAGGATTCTTACATAAGGTGTAATTAGACAATGTAACCATTTTAAATTTCTCTCATAGTGTATGCAGAGTGTTGGTAAAATCCACTGATAGATATGTCTCAGATTTGATATTTTAATGACTAACATTGAAATGGAATATGTTTGCTACATTTGTAATATTGCATATGATTTTTATATTTTTTAATCAGTGAACAATCAGCAATACTTGAAAAAAATAAAAAAGTAACAAATAAATTATGATCAGTAAAAACAAATTTTTGTGTATATTTTAGATGAGTTGCAAGTGTGTCGACAATACAGATATTCTCCTTCAAATCTGTAAGTATGTTTATCAAGACAAGATTAAGGCTACCGTAATATTGCTGACCTGACATTATCACTTGCATATTGCTACTGCAGGGGTTGTCATATAAATATGAACATTAGGCAGTCCAGTAGGGCAAGTTGTCAAGGTTATAAAAGTGAATATTTTTAAGTCATCCTAAAGTCAGCTGCACCTCTTACTGCAATACTACTGAATTTGATATTGTTTGTTAAGTAATGTTAATGTTAAGTAATCATACTTATTTTCCATCTATATACTCATAAATTGGAAAGGGAAAGATGGTGGGGGGGTTCCAACCATACTAAACTATTAGATTTAAATAAAATCCAGTCTACATTTGGTTTAAACATTTTCTTATCAGCCAAAATTTTTCATCATGATTTATCTTGTTTAAATTACTCAATAATTTTACACAGGATTGGGTCTAGATAGTCAATATTCAGAAACAAATAACTAGCATATACTGCTGTAAAATGTTTTTTTGCTTGTTTACATTATTTATTCATGTTATTAGCATGATTGGTTATATCTTATAAATAAAATCATAAATTTCATATGAAATATTTTATTTAGCAACTGAAATTGACTTATACAGTCAAGGATATAACTGTATAGGATTATTAGAGAAAATAACATACATTTGTTTTGTGGACTAAAAAATCCAAAAACTTTGATAACATATGTATGTTACATGTTTCAAATGGGGCAATATTCATCCTTTGTTTTGTTAAAATGTATACAAGTTCTATTGATATTATTATTGTCTTTATATAGACTAAACTATAGAAAGATATAGCAGTTCATAGTTTGCCAATCATACATAGTACACCTATGTTATTACAGAAAAAATATGCCTGTAATAACTAAAGGGTGTTATTACAGCTTCTCTACATCACTTCAAAGCCTTTGCTCAGACATACATCATGCTTAATCACAATGTATTTTAATTAATTGTAAGAAATAATGATCAGAGCATGTAATGAGGTTCTGCACAAGCTTCCAAGTAATTCCCAAGTTTCTCATATAATAAGTTACATGCCTTTAATAACTAAGCCTTGTTATTACAGCTAAGTTTATCCCTTAAAAGCCTTGTCTCATTGATTTACCATGGTTGATGAAAAATGTATTAATTTAATTGGAAAATTAATTATCAAGGCTATGTATTAAGTTTCTGCAAAAATTTCAAGAATTCCCAAGTGCCCACTAAAAATTAAAATATTTATGATTTATTTAACAAATGACAAACACGTGTTACTACAAATTAAGAAAATTTAAGGAATAAAGAGTAGACAACTCATGAAAGTATCTGTAATAACACATGTATGGTATTTTCTCTAATAACTCTGTAGAGTTATACCCTACACTGTTATAGAATAGTATTCTTGTGGACTTTAATAAACATCGTGAATTGCGAGTTAAGGATGTTTGCTTCTCATGTTATTGACTTTTTGTCAGATATTCAGAATCCTCTAGTTTTATCCATGTGTTGCCAGTAAAAATTTTCCCCACTAACACCTTATTTTCTTTTCATAATTTTATTACATATTTTATCAATAGCCGTTTTTGAAAATCTTATAAAATTCTTCTTAATTTTATGCCTCTGCCGTCACTGGAAGGGGTATTAAGTGTTACCCTTGTCCGTATGTACATCAGTCTGAAATAAAAACACAAAGAAACAATGCTTTTATTGCTGTTTATCATCTTAAAGTCACAATGTTTGGTTTATATCAGTTATTAATTTACGTACTTTATTTTTTCAGTGGAAGAACTAAAGAAACACACAAAATATTATCAAGAAAGAGAGGTACATTTGTTTTCACAGTTCACTGTGGATTCATTTATTTTCGTGGGTACCAATTTTCGTGGATTGCTGAAAACTTGCATTTTCGTGGATATTTGATTTCGTGGTTTTGTCAATCTCTGTATACAAAGCCTATTGAAAATATGTTATTCGTTGAACATTTGAATTCGTGGTTCACCTGTACCCACGAAATCCATGAAAATTGGTATCCAACGAAAAATCATGAATCCACAGTATGCACAATTCTGTCAAAACACATAAACTGTGACACCTTAAACATACATGTAATTGAAATTTACCTGAGATGCCTCATCTGTTACTATATGTATTTAAATTAATCACCTGGTATAATTAGAACGTTCCTGTAGGCTTGCCTGGTGAATTTAATCCGATAATTACCTTGTTTATTAATCAAACAGAACGTGAACATATGTTCGACATTTTGGGCCATCATGGTCACCATAAATTTGATGGTCGACATTCACCAGAGGATGTCATGGGTCATACTGTAAAATTAGCAGGACTCATCTATAATGTTCAGGAATTAAGATGGTTTCCGAAATTTTATGCATAATGTATTGACCATGATTGATATATTACATAGACCAAACCCTAAACACAAATATTTTTATGGCCCTGCTGCAGCGAAGGGGGCATTAAGTGTTACCCTTGTCCGTCCGTATGTCCCAAGATTGGGTTCCGTTCTCTAACTTTAGTTTCCCTCAACCAAATGTTATGAAACTTATACACAATGCTTATTACCACAAAACACAGATCAAGTTCGAATTTGGGTGGTGTCACTTTTACCTTTCTAGAGTTTTGCTCTTTATAACATATATGCAAGCAGGGGCATCACCTGTATCCCATGAACAGTCAGGGGACTTATTGAAATAAGTGATTTTTAAATCACTTATTTAAGTAGCAAATTCAAAGTTTTGTCACAAATTGTGATTTTGTAGTTTTACCAAAATTTTAAACACATAGGTTTAGATAATATCTTTTCTTTGGTAAAATTGAAAAAAATGAACTTTTTGCTTCTTTTAAGCAGCAAGGTTTATGCCTTTGATGCAATCATTTAGTTGCAAATTCTATTTTAGTTGAAAAAATGCTATAAAAATGGCTTTACATAATGAACTGATAGTTTCTTAACAAATTTTTCCCAGCAGTGGGAGTATTTTTCCTGTAAAATTCAAGGTTTCATCTTATAGATTATGTAATAAAATTCTACTGTTGGCGATCAAAATTTCACTGTTAGGGGGTGTTGAAATTAATGGGGGTTATTAAAATAATGATACTTGAAGAAGTGATTTTTTGGAAGGAAATTGAGGTATGACATGTATGATACTTCAACAAGTGATTTTTATGTCATTATCCTAGATTTAGTACAAGGTCATCACCTGACATGACCCGGTCATCCTATCAACACAGATGTTGGTTCTGATAATTTTAGCAACATAATTAGTCCCTGGATCATTAGTATTCTATATTTAAAGCTACAATAAAATTAAATCACTTAGTCTAGTGATTAATTTGTACTACTTAAATAGGTGATTATTGAAGAAAGACAACTCTTACTTCCAACCTTTATGGACATAATGTTACTTGAATCAGTGATTTAGAAAATCACTCATTTAAGTAAGTCCCCTGACTGATGAACATATCCTTCATTTGTTTGGCATAGTTAAAAAAGAAAAGATTGTTGCATGACACATCAAGAAGTATATCTATTAAAATTGTAAACTGTAATATTTTAGATTTGAAAAAGGAGCATTTTTAAAGGTAATTTCTAAAAAATAATGGAGTTTATAACTGTTCAGGAAGTTTATAGCAGTTCAGGAAGTTTATAGCAGTTCAGAAAGTTTATAACTGTTCAGGAAGTTTATAACTGTTCAGGAAGTTTATAACTGTTCAGGAAGTTTATAACTGTTCAGGAAGTTTATAGCTGTTCAGGAAGTTTATAACTGTTCAGGAAGTTTATAGCTGTTCAGGAAGTTTATAACTGTTCAGAAAGTTTATAACTGTTCAGGAAGATTCAAATTCTGATAGTCAAAACAGGGCTTCTTTAAATTCGAAGATTACATTTTTTATGGCCCCGCAACAAAGTTGTCGGGGCCATATAGTTTTACCCTTGTCCGTCATTCCGTCATTCTGTCATTCCGCAACAAACCATTATACAGACTTTTTTTCTAAAAGCCTTCAGATATTGGGCTGATTTTTGGTATGTGAGTTAACCATGATGAGTTACAGATCAAGTTTAAGTTTCGTTCCGCTTCGCTAATTTTTACGGAAATTACGGGCTTTGGACTTTGATAAATTGTTGAAAATCACAGTTATACGGACTTTTTTTCTAAACGCCTTCAAATATTGGGCTGATTTTTGGTATGTGAGTCAACCATGATGAGTTACTGATCAAGTTTAAGTTAAGTTCCGCTCCGCTAATTTTTGCCGAAATTACTGGCTTTGGACTTTGATAAATTGTTGAAAATCACAGTTATACGGACTTTTTTTCTGAACGCCTTGAGATATTTGGCTGATTTTTGGTATGTAAGTTAACCATGATGAGTTACTGATCAAGTTTAAGTTTAGTTCTGCTCCGCTGATTTTTGCCAGACTTTGATAAATTGTTGAAAATCACAGTTATATGGACTTTTTTTCTAAACGCCTTTAGATATTGGGCTGATTTTTGGTATGTGAGTTGACCATGATGAGTAACTGATCAAGTTTAAGTTAAGTTCCGCTCTGCTGATTTTTGCCGAAATTAAGGGCTTTGGACTTTGATAAATTGTTGAAAATCACAGTTATACGGACTTTTTTTCTGAACACCTTTAGATATTGGGCTAATTTTTGGTATGTAAGTTAACCATGATGAGTTACAGATCAAGTTTAAGTTTAGTTCCGCTCCGCTGATTTTTGCCGAAATTAAGGGTTTAAGACTTTAAAAATTGTTGAAAATCACAGTTATACAGACTTTTTTTCTTTACGCCTTCAGATTTTGCACTGATTTTTGATATGTGAGACTACCATGATGAGTTACAGATCAAGTTTATGTTTCGTTCCGCTATGCTGATTTTCATGTCGTTTCAACACATCTTGTTAGATCTGCTGTACATCCACTTCCTGTTTGCTGATAGTTTGAAATTTAATTACTCATTGATCAAGGAAATTTTTCATCAAACTAGTATTGGTCTTGAGAGCTTGATACTATCCATGCATGTTTGTGTCCACATGTGTTGTTGAAATTGCAGATTTTTCAACTTTTTGAGACGGGGCCATTCGTGTCGTTCCGACACATCTTGTTTTATTTTATAGTTGATACAGGAAGAAAAAAGTCCACCTAAAAAGAAGCCTTCAAGACAGAAGAGATCACCTACCTTGACTTTAAGGTATGTATCAATTAAGGGGGTAGATCTGGGTTACGGTAAGAAAAAAATTAATATCCCCCTCCCTCTTTCTTAAGTTTGCAGTATGTGGTGATGGGTAGTCAATCACTCTGTCCTTTGTAAATTTCAATGTACCTTCTATTTTGTCTATTGGTGTGGATTGATTTTGGGGTTTCCAGCAAATCTTTAACTAAAGAGGGTAGATCTGGGTTACTCCTCTTCTTAAGTTTGCAGTATGTGGTGATGGGTAGTCAATCACTCTGTCCTTTTGTACTTCTGTCCTTAATTTCAATGTGCACCTTCTATTTTGTCTATTGGTGTGGATTGATTTTGGGGTTTCCGTCAGCAAATCTTTAACTAAAAGAGAGGGGCATCCAAAATCACTGTCCAGAGATTTTTGTCCGTCCGTTCTTGTTAGTGCTCTCACTGGTACAATTCTTGCCAGATTTTTATAAAACGTGTACTATAGGTTAATATCAGCAATATCTCGGACAAGTTCTATAATGGTGGCTGATCGACTTTTTTAAAAGAGTTATGCCCCTTGGAAATATTAAATTTATGGAAAATGGCCTCATTAGCGCTCTCACGTGTACAATTCTTGTCAGATTTTTATAAAACTTATACTATAGGTTAATATCAGCAATATCTCGGACAAGTTCTATAATGGTGGAAGATCAATTTTTAGTCCCCTACCGATGAAGTCGAAGGGGACTTTAGGTTTGCACTCCGTCCGTCTGTCTGTCCATCTGTCAGTTCGGCAAATCAGTTTTCCAGACTTTTTTTCTTCATGCTTGAAGATATTGATTTGATATTTGGTTTATTTTTTTATCATGACAAGTTACAGGTCAAGTTCAATTTTCATGATTTTAGCTTTTCTCTTTGTTCAGTTAAAGCCCTTTCCCTAGAATTAAATTTTTGATGAAATACTTATTGATTAGTAGATTTCTGTTCAAAGGGAAATAACTCATTTAAAAAAAAAAATTTAAAAGACAAAATGACATTTTGGATTTTTTTCCTTTTCTTTGGTAAATTGTTTGAAGGATTTAGTGGTAGGTTTGTTTGTCATTCTTGAAGATATTTATTTGATAATTAGTATATAGTTTTATCATGACAAGTTACAGATCAAGTTGGAATTTTGTTTCGGTCTGATGATTTTGTGCAGAGTTATGGTCTTTGGACATAGAAAATTCACTTAAATAATCAGTTTTCAACAGTTTTTTTCGTCATGCTTGAAGATTTTGACTTTATATTTTTATGTAGTTTACACCATGACAAGTTATAGATCAAGTTAGAATTTTGTTCCATTACAATGAATTTTTAACCGGTAGGGGACTATGTATTGCCATGCAATACTCACAGAATGCTTGTTTTTAAAAGAGTTATGCCCTTTGGGACATTGGAACTCTGTTCTTTTATTTTTTTTGTAACTTGGAATAAAAATTGAAAAAAGTCTGTTTTTTATATCAGTGAAAAAATTCAAGGAATTTGATCAACACTCAGAGCTCCAGATGATAATTCACAAATAGGGGTTTTTACCCCTCCATTTTTTATTTAATTGAGTGAAATAGTTTTTCAATTGCATTATTGATTCCAGTTCACCCCTCAAGCAAATATCAAATTGGGTTTTTTCGCCACCAAGCTCCTTAATGCAATGGTTTTTTTTTATTAACACGATATTGAAATTGTGTGTTCACTCATCAACTAAAATGAAATATATACTCGTGAACTAAAAATAAACAATGTTTTTGTCTGATTTTATTTAGAACTTTTGGTTTCCGATGCTGAATTCATATAAGTAATTTAAGGCATGCAAACACGCCTGGACTCGCAATTGCACAACCTCGTGCATTCAAGCGACGCTTCCTGACAACACTAGCTGAGTCTTGTTATCATCATAATCCTCTCAAAAAGAAACTCAAACATGCTTCTATTCAATATTTTAACAGGAAATTTACTTTCGTTTTAATACATTGCTAAGTGCTGTGTTAAATCCCGAGAAGTACGAAAAGAATTATGACGCCATGGCTAACGCTAATTGGATAAAGACAGAGAAGATCGAAATGTTTTCATCACAACGTGTACCTTTAAGCAACGGAAAGTTTCAACAGGGACACTTTCAACACTCTATTTTTAAAACGAAAGGACATTTCCGATTTTCAATATTACAAAAATAGATTTACGCGACGACTATGTAATAGATGAGGGTAAATCACGCACACTATAGCGACTAAAAGCGTTAAGAACTCATGGTTTTGACAAATTATTGGGTTTTCCTTTGCATGAATTGGGTTATAGAACGCAGCAATGGGCACTTGCATTGGATTTTCAATTATTTTTATTGCGTGATAACGCAAATACGCAGCTTATCTGGAGCTCTGAACACTGTACCATAATTCAACTGTATATAATTACATAACATGTATGTTTCACGAGAATTCGTTAGTTTGATTAGTTAACAACAATTGCGCGTCATTCGAAAATTAACCTTCATAACAAAATGAAATGTTACATTTGTGATGACACATGCTTCCACAAAAAAGTGCACAGGTAAATAAAATAAAAATTTGATTAAATTTTTTTTCATGGTCTTATTAGCATTAAAATGTAATTATAAGAAATGAATGCTTCTTTTTGTAATTTTATTGAGGTGTAAAAGTGTTGCACACTATTTTAGAATTAAGCGCAGAATACAGAAAGTGCTTTGGTCAACACTTTTACACCCAAATAATATTGTAATAATAAAATTACAAAAAGAAGCATTCATTTCTTAAGTAGCACACAACAGGGAAATAATAACCTGTGAACATTTTTATTACAATAACCCTAACCCTATAGTTAACTTATTGGAAAAAAAAACAAGACATTGTTATTATTCTAACACATTTTATTTTTACATTAATTTCTTTTAATCTAATTTTATTTCATTGCAGTCAAAGAGCTCAGGAACTGTACATCAAGTACAGAGTTAGTAAAGAAGAGGTTGAAGAGGTAAACCTTCCAGAGAATGGAACCTGTTTCAGTGGTTGTCGTTTGTTGGTGTGGTTCTTAAGTGTTTCTCGTTTCTCTTCATCTTCTTATTTCTCTATATCATTAAAATTACATGAATAATGGCCTTACCCAAAAAGATACTTTGCTACAAGATGTATTTCAAAAAAAAGTTAAATGTCCATGAAAGTCTATCATCAGCTATGTCTACAATGATAATTTTATGTCAAATATGTACATAAATGGCATGTTTATGTAGTTAGTGACATCATAAATGACAACAATGTAACAGTGCCATCATCAATGACATTTTTGTACTGAAGTAACCATATATAGAAATAAGAAGATGTGGTATGAGTGCCAATGAGACAACTCTCCATCCAAGTCACAATGTGTAAAAAGTAAACAATTATATAGGTCAAAGTACAACCTTCAACATGGAGCCTTGGCTCACACCGAACAGCAAGCTATAAAGGGCCCCAAAATGACTAGTGTAAAACAATTCAAACAGGAAAACCAAGGGTCTAATCTATATAAAAAACGAGAAACGAGAAACACTTATGAACCACAACAACAAACAAAACCACTGAACAACAGGCTCCTGACTTAGGACAGGTGCAAACAGATATGTTCTCAAGTAGACTGTATTTCCCTAAATGTCATTACTTCGAAGGCCAAAATGTAATGAATGTGAGACAGAAATAAAAATTGTCAATACTGTTATCTGACATACTAATTTTAACATCTGCAACACCGAGGTTGTGAGTTTGAACCCTGCTCTAAGTTAGGCAGTCTTCGCTCAACCACAGGCCCACCAGCCCAGGCTTGTAAAACTTCTGTCGGGCCTGTAAAAATCATCTCCACAGGCCATGCAAGCCAATATAATCATAACTAAAATTTTTCTAAAAATTCAGCTTCGGGCCTTTAGATTCAAAAGTCTATTGTGACGACTAGTAAGGTGCATTTGACTCAAATCTTAATTGTTGAGGATTGCCAGTCTTCCTGCCAATGGTCATGGTACTCTTGCTTCCTCCACCAATAAAGAATGGAAAGGTGAAAAGTGTGCTGAAATTAACGGTTAAACCCCAACAAACGATCTATCAAGCAATTGTGCTTAATTTTGCCTTCTTTTTTGGTTTCCTGTCTTGCTCTTAAATATATGTATGCCCAAATGTAATGTATTTGTTTTGATTTATCCCTAATAAGTTATCGAATATTGTGGATTCATTATTATTCGTTGGATACCAATTTTCATCTATTTCTTTGGTAAAATGAACCACAAATTGAAATGTCCCTAGAGTCACAAATTTTTATAGGCTTGTATGAAGAACCACGAAATCAGATATCCACAAAAATGCTAGTTTTTCTCAATCCACGAAAATAAATAAATCCACAGTCCATCAGTGTTGAATGCATATATGATTTATGATCATGATGATGACAGATATAATGTATTTTGAATTGGTATGAATGCGAGCTTTACACAAAACTTTTAATGTATTATAAATGTATTCAGGGAGGTGGTGACGCTGTCCATGAGCACTATCTAAAGAAATGGAAGAGCTTAAGTGAAGAAAAGAAGAACAAATGGAAAAAGAAAGCTGAGAAAGTAGCAATAGATGAAGGCAAGACATCAGTTAAGGTATGAATAAAAGATCGATATAGGCAAGGCATCAGTTAAGGTATGAATAAAAGATTGTATAGTCAAGGAATCTGTTAAGGTATAAATAAAAGATTGTATAGTCAAGGAATCTGTTAAGGTATAAATAAAAGATTGTATAGTCAAGGAATCTGTTAAGGTATAAATAAAAGATTGTATAGTCAAGGAATCTGTTAAGATATGAACAAAAGATTGTATAGTCAAGGAATCAGTTAAGGTGTGAATAAAAGATCGATATAGGCAAGGCATCAGTTAAGGTGTGAATAAAAGATTGTATAGTCAAGGCATCAATTAAGGTATGAATAAAAGATTGTAAAGTCAAGGCATCGGTTAAGATATGAATAAAAGATTGTATAGTCAAGGAATCAGTCAAGGTATGAATAAAAGATTGTATAGTCAAGGCATCAGTTAAGGTGTGAATAAAAGATTGTATAGTCAAGGCATCAGTTAAGGTATGAATAAAAGATTGTATAGTCAAGGCATCAGTTAAGGTATGAATAAAAGATTGTATAGTCAAGGAATCTGTCAAGGTATGCATTAAAGATTGTATAGTCAAGGCATCAGTCGAGGTATGCATTAAAGATTGTATAGTCAAGGAATCAGTTGAGGTATGAATAAAAGATTGTATAGTCAAGGAATTAGTTAAGGTATGAATAAAAGATTGTACAGTCAAGGCGTCAGTTAAGGTGTGAATAAAAGATTGTATAGTCAAGGAATCGGTTGAGGTATGAATAAAAGATTGAATAGTCAAGGCATCTGTTAAGGTATGAATAAAAGATTGTATAGTCAAGGAATCGGTTGAGGTATGAATAAAAGATTGAATAGTCAAGGCATCAGTTAAGGTATAAATAAAAGATTGTATAGTCAAGGAATCTGTTAAGATATGAATAAAAGATTGTATAGTCAGGGAATCAGTAATGGTATGAATAAAAGATTGTATAGTCAAGGAATCAGTCGAGGTATGAATAAAAGATTGTATAGTCAAGGAATCAGTTAAGGTATGAATAAAAGATTGTACAGTCAAGGAATCAGTTGAGGTATGAATAAAAGATAGATATAGTCAAGGAATCAGTTGAGGTATGAATAAAAGATAGATATAGTCAAGGAATCAGTTGAGGTATGAATAAAAGATTGTATAGTCAAGGCATCAGTCGAGGTATGAATTAAAGATTGTATAGTCAAGGCATCAGTTGAAGTATGAATTAAAGATTGTATAGTCAAGGCATCAGTTAAGGTATGAATAAAAGATAGTATAGTGAAGGCATCAGTTAAGATATGAATAAAAGATTGTATAGTCAAGGCATCAGTTAAGGTATGAATAAAAGATTGTAGAGTCAAGGCATCAGTTAAGGTATGAATAAAAGATTGTATAGTCAAGGAATCAGTTGAGGTATGAATAAAAGATTGTATAGTCAAGGCATCAGTCGAGGTATGAATTAAAGATTGTATAGTCAAGGCATCAGTTGAGGTATGAATAAAAGATTGTATAGTCAAGGAATCAGTAATGGTATGAATAAAAGATTGTATAGTCAAGGAATCAGTCGAGGTATGAATAAAAGATTGTATAGTCAAGGAATCAGTTGAGGTATGAATAAAAGATTGTATAGTCAAGGCATCAGTCGAGGTATGAATTAAAGATTGTATAGTCCAGGCATCAGTCGAGGTATGAATTAAAGATTGTATAGTCAAGGCATCAGTCGAGGTATGAATTAAAGATTGTATAGTCAAGGAATCAGTTGAGGTATGAATAAAAGATTGTATAGTCGAGGAATCTGTTAAGGTATGAATAAAAGATTGTATAGTCAAGGCATCAGTCGAGGTATGAATTAAAGATTGTATAGTCAAGGAATCAGTCGAGGTATGAATAAAAGATTGTATAGTCAAGGAATCAGTTAAGGTATGAATAAAAGATTGTACAGTCAAGGAATCAGTTGAGGTATGAATAAAAGATAGATATAGTCAAGGAATCAGTTGAGGTATGAATAAAAGATAGATATAGTCAAGGAATCAGTTGAGGTATGAATAAAAGATTGTATAGTCAAGGCATCAGTCGAGGTATGAATTAAAGATTGTATAGTCAAGGCATCAGTTGAAGTATGAATTAAAGATTGTATAGTCAAGGCATCAGTTAAGGTATGAATAAAAGATAGTATAGTGAAGGCATCAGTTAAGATATGAATAAAAGATTGTATAGTCAAGGCATCAGTTAAGGTATGAATAAAAGATTGTAGAGTCAAGGCATCAGTTAAGGTATGAATAAAAGATTGTATAGTCAAGGAATCAGTTGAGGTATGAATAAAAGATTGTATAGTCAAGGCATCAGTCGAGGTATGAATTAAAGATTGTATAGTCAAGGCATCAGTCGAGGTATGAATAAAAGATTGTATAGTCAAGGAATCAGTAATGGTATGAATAAAAGATTGTATAGTCAAGGAATCAGTCGAGGTATGAATAAAAGATTGTATAGTCAAGGAATCAGTTGAGGTATGAATAAAAGATTGTATAGTCAAGGCATCAGTCGAATTAAAGATTGTATAGTCCAGGCATCAGTTGAGGTATGAATTAAAGATTGTATAGTCAAGGCATCAGTCGAGTATGAATTAAAGATTGTATAGTCAAGGAATCAGTTGAGGTATGAATAAAAGATTGTATAGTCAAGGAATCTGTTAAGGTATGAATAAAAGATTGTATAGTCAAGGCATCAGTCGAGGTATGAATTAAAGATTGTATAGTCAAGGAATCAGTTGAGGTATGAATAAAAGATTGTATAGTCAAGGCATCAGTCGAGGTATGAATTAAAGATTGTATAGTCAAGGAATCAGTTGAGGTATGAATAAAAGATTGTATAGTCAAGGCATCAGTCGAGGTATGAATTAAAGATTGTATAGTCAAGGCATCAGTTGAGGTATGAATAAAAGATTGTATAGTCAAGGAATCAGTAATGGTATGATCAAGGAATCAGTCGATATGAATAAAAGATTGTATAGTCAAGGAATCAGTTGAGGTATGAATAAAAGATTGTATAGTCAAGGCATCAGTCGAGTATGAATTAAAGATTGTATAGTCAAGGAATCAGTTGAGGTATGAATAAAAGATTGTATAGTCAAGGAATCTGTTAAGGTATGAATAAAAGATTGTATAGTCAAGGCATCAGTCGAGGTATGAATTAAAGATTGTATAGTCAAGGAATCAGTTGAGGTATGAATAAAAGATTGTATAGTCAAGGCATCAGTCGAGGTATGAATTAAAGATTGTATAGTCAAGGAATCAGTTGAGGTATGAATAAAAGATTGTATAGTCAAGGCATCAGTCGAGGTATGAATTAAAGATTGTATAGTCAAGGCATCAGTTGAGGTATGAATAAAAGATTGTATAGTCAAGGAATCAGTAATGGTATGAATAAAAGATTGTATAGTCAAGGAATCAGTCGAGGTATGAATAAAAGATTGTATAGTCAAGGCATCAGTCGAGGTATGAATTAAAGATTGTATAGTCAAGGCATCAGTTGAGGTATGAATAAAAGATTGTATAGTCAAGGCATCAGTTAAGGTATGAATAAAAGATTGTATAGTCAAGGAATCAGTTAAGGTATGAATAAAAGATTGTATAGTCAAGGAATCAGTTGAGGTATGAATAAAAGATTGTATAGTCAAGGCATCAGTCGAGGTATGAATTAAAGATTGTATAGTCAAGGCATCAGTTGAGGTATGAATTAAAGATTGTATAGTCAAGGCATCAGTTAAGGTTTAAATAAAAGATTGTATAGTCAAGGCATCAGTTAAGATATGAATAAAAGATTGTACAGTCAAGGCATCAGTTAAGATATGAATAAAAGATTGTATAGTCAAGGCATCAGTTAAGATATGAATAAAAGATTGTATAGTCAAGGCATCAGTTAAGGTATGAATAAAAGATTGTACAGTCAAGGAATCAGTTAAGGTATGAATAAAAGATAGATATAGTCAAGGAATCAGTTGAGGTATGAATAAAAGATAGATATAGTCAAGGAATCAGTTAAGAAATGAATAAAAGATTGTATAGTCAAGGAATCTGTTAAGGTATGAATAAAAGATTGTAGAGTCAAGGAATCTGTTAAGGTATGAATAAAAGATTGTAGAGTCAAGGCATCAGTTAAGGTATGAATAAAAGATTGTATAGTCAAGGAATCAGTTAAGGTGTGAATAAAAGATTGTATAGTCAGGGAATCAGTTAAGGTATGAATAAAAGATTGTATCGTCAAGGAATCAGTTAAGGTGTGAATAAAAGATTGTATAGTCAAGGAATCAGTTAAGGTGTGAATAAAAGATTGTATAGTCAAGGAATCTGTTAAGGTATAAATAAAAGATTTTATAGTCAAGGAATCAGTTAAGGTGTGAATAAAAGATTGTATAGTCAGGGAATCAGTTAAGGTATGAATAAAAGATTGTATAGTCAAGGAATCAGTTGAGGTATGAATAAAAGATTGTATAGTCAAGGAATCTGTTGAGGTATGCATTAAAGATTGTATAGTCAAGGAATCAGTCGAGGTATGCATTAAAGATTGTATAGTCAAGGCATCAGTTCAGGTATGAATAAAAGATTGTATAGTCAAGGCATCAGTCGAGGTATGAATTAAAGATTGTATAGTCAAGGCATCAGTCGAGGTATGCATTAAAGATTGTATAGTCAAGGAATCAGTTAAGGTATGAATAAAAGATTGTATAGTCAAGGCATCAGTTAAGGTATGAATAAAAGATTGTATAGTCAAGGCATCAGTTAAGATATGAATAAAAGATTGTATAGTCAAGGCATCAGTTAAGGTATGAATAAAAGATTGTATAGTCAAGGAATCAGTTGAGGTGTGAATAAAAGATTGTATAGTCAAGTAATCTGTTAAGATATGAATAAAAGATTGTATAGTCAAGGAATCAGTTGAGGTGTGAATAAAAGATTGTATAGTCAAGGCATCAGTTAAGATATGAATAAAAGATTGTATAGTCAAGGCATCAGTTAAGGTATGAATAA
The DNA here is from genome assembly GCA_017311375.1 of Mytilus coruscus. NCBI lineage: Eukaryota > Metazoa > Mollusca > Bivalvia > Mytilida > Mytilidae > Mytilus > Mytilus coruscus. Next base: position 74,804,047 of record CM029606.1, read on the forward strand.
AAGATTGTATAGTCAAGGCATCAGTTAAGATATGAATAAAAGATTGTATAGTCAAGGCATCAGTTAAGATATGAATAAAAGATTGTATAGTCAAGGCATCAGTTAAGATATGAATAAAAGATTGTATAGTCAAGGCATCAGTTAAGGTATGAATAAAAGATTGTATAGTCAAGGCATCAGTTAAGGTATGAATAAAAGATTGTATAGTCAAGGCATCAGTTAAGATATGAATAAAAGATTGTATAGTCAAGGCATCAGTTAAGATATGAATAAAAGATTGTATAGTCAAGGCATCAGTTAAGATATGAATAAAAGATTGTATAGTCAAGGCATCAGTTAAGGTATGAATAAAAGATTGTATAGTCAAGGAATCAGTTGAGGTGTGAATAAAAGATTGTATAGTCAAGTAATCTGTTAAGATATGAATAAAAGATTGTATAGTCAAGGAATCAGTTGAGGTGTGAATAAAAGATTGTATAGTCAAGGCATCAGTTAAGATATGAAAGATTTTATAGGCTAGTCACTCTCTTTGATATAAAAAGATTATGGTGCTGGCTAGACATTGCCTCGTGTATTAAAACATATGGTACAATCAGGTCAGTCTAAGGTATAAATAAAATTTGCATATTATGTTTGCGTTTAATTTATAGAATATTTTCACTTTGTTTTATTGACATTTTCTGTTCAATTTTATGACACTTGCGCTTAAAAAGAAAATGTGCTTTTAATTTGTCATATACTTTAAGATAATAAGTTCATTTTCAATATTATTCACTTGAAGAAATTTTCTAGTCTTGTGATCTGCGCAAACAAATTTCGAAGAATGTATGAACTTTTACCCTGGGCTTTGTTGAATTATTTTATGATTTTTATCTTACCATACATAGCCTTTGAAAAAAAGAAAGTAAAATACCAAACTCCAAGGAAAATTCAAAACGGAAAGTCCTTTATCAACACATACTGATTATTTCAATTATTTATTGTCTACATTTGTCATTTTGTGCTGATTCATAAGTATTATGAATATTGTAAAAATGATTTCCATACATCAATTTGATGAGATTTATATCTCTTTCTATTTTTTGAAATTTTTCATTAATTTAATTCAGTTTTGATCTATGTAAAGTATTTATTACCTAATGGTTTTTGTTTTTTTTTTTTTTTATATCAAAGACAACAGGGCCAGTAATGAAGAAGCCAACAAAAGCGTAAGTCTTGGTGTCAATTTAAATGAAAAATATATTAGTGACTCTCAAAATTACGCACATTAAGAGAAACTCAGACATTGGGCTCTACAAAATTACTAACACTTAATGCAGAACTTGGGCTGTACAAAATTGCCGACCTTGGGCTGTATAAAATTATTAACAGTTAATGGGCTGTGCAAAATTACTAACAGTTAATGCAGAACTTGGGCTGTACAAAATTGCCGACCTTGGGCTGTACAAAATTACTAACAGTTAATGGGCTGTACAAAATTACTAACAGTTAATGCAGAACTTGGGCTGTACAAAATTACTAACAGTTAATGCAGAACTTGGGCTGTACAAAATTACTAACAGTTAATGCAGAACTTGGGCTGTTCAAAATTAATTACACACAGTAGTCCACAATTACAAATTTTCAGGCAATAATATTTTGCATGCAATTCATTGATGAACTTATTATGATAAGTTATCGTTTTTCCCTTGGTCAATATTTGTACGCCCTTCTATGATAGTAAAGGGGAGCATTATGTTTTCTGGCATATGCATATGTTTTTGCTTTAGTCTGCTTGTCCCGTATCAGGTTAAAGTTTTTGATTAAGGTAGTCCGGTAGTTTACCATCATGCTGATATCTACACATTTTCATTATAATGGAAACTGTTTAAACTATATGCCAAATTTGGGTTTTGACACCATTTTAAATGTTCACTGAATATAGAAATTTAGTGCAAGGGGGCATGGTGTCCTATATAGCTATATATATACAAACACAGATTCTTGTTTAGTTTTCACATGATAATGAATATTTTTCCAAATTTCATACTGATAAAATTACCCCTGTAATATTTTTTTATAATAAAATCGTATTTTCATTTCAAAGTTGCAGCACTGTATAAAATGTATTATGGTGGTATGAGTGTCTTCTGCCATCTTAGATTGTAAAATAGCAGAACACAATAGGTCTAGATTTTTAATTAGGTCAGCAAATTTAATGCAGGAGTATTATATAATAAGAAGAATTTCCATTTAAATTTAAATAAACCAATAAATGTGATTTTAGAAAAGTAGAATATTTTTGCTTAATTTTGATTTTTTTTAAAAACTTTTGAGTTTTAAAGGCAGGTAACTTACAAATAGTACAATTTATAAAGGACTCTTCAGAATTTTTTCTATTTTATGATATAGCAGGAAAAGTATGGTGACCCCATTTTTGTCTCGCCTTGACGGAGTCAAAAAGAGAGACATAGGTATGCTGTTTCTGGCATATATATTTGGTATGCAGTTGTATTAGCATTGGCACATCTCATTCCCATGGAGATTATTTGGCCCTGCTCCCTCAGTCATGGTCTATTGACTTAAAACTTTAGCTTAGTTTACATGTATTAGTTTGTGATTAGATCAGTTCAAGGGGAACCATTAGTGGTAGGCCAATGTTAATTGGTATGCAGTTGTATAAGCATTAGCACATCTTGTTTCCATGAAGAATATTTGGCTCTGCCTCCTCAGTCACGGTCTATTGACTTTGAAACTTTTGCTTAGTTTACATGTAGTAGCTTGTGATTAGATCAGTTTAAGATGAACCGCTAATGTTAAGTCAATGATATTTGGTATGCAAAGTTATTGGCAATTGCAAGTCTCATTTCCATGGAGATTATTTAGCCCCATCCCCTCATCATGATTGATTGACTTTGAAACTTTTACATAGTTTACAAGTTAATATTTGTGTTGAGGTTTGTTTAAAGGGAACGACTTATGATAAGTCAATGGTATTTGGTATGCAGTTGTATTAGCATTGGCAAATCTCATTTCCATGGAGATTGTTTAGCCATGTACCTTCAGTCATGGTTCATTGACTTTGAATATTTGCATAACTTACATGTTAAAGTATTGCTATTTTAATTTCAACATTTGCATTATCGAAATTACAAAAAGGCGAGACATATATTTGTGTTAACAGTTTATTTCTTTTAATATTCTGAAACCATATTATACATGTTATAAGAGTCATCTTCTCATATTTTATTTTAACATTCATTTATAATAACATTTTCTGGTTTATCAAGATGAAAGAAAATGATTATATATTGATACAGATATAATAAAAGGAGTCAAGAGACTTTATAAGCAGTGGATGGTCATTGTTATAATGAAATATTTCTGCAGATATGTTTATGCGATGGGTGTTCCAATTAAACACTGTCAGTCAGTCGGGTACTACTTGTACAAGTTCTTTTTATTAACTTGAAGGAAGTAAATATTAATATACTTATATAAGTAAATTTGTAAGATACTTATACAAGTGTACTTTATTAACTTGTATAGGTAAATTATTTTAATGGCTTAGTTATGTCCCTTAGACATTCAGATTTTTTACTTATGCAAGTAAAAAAGTCATACTATCTTCTTTTCTTGAATTTCTCAAGACTTTTTGCTCTAATAGAATTTTTAATTGTCTGTTCTTTACAGATGTCTTTACTAATCATTTCAGTGTAATTTCATGGACAATGAAAATCTCATTTGTTTGTTATCTTCAAAACACTGCTCATTTACAAGCCTCCAAGGTACAATTTTCTAGGCAATTAGTTTCTCTGTTGAATTAATGAGATGAAATGTTGAACTCTAATAAAAAATTATCAGCTAACCAGAGAAAAATTTTTTAAGGCATGTTTTTACATCCCAAAACTTAAGAATTTTAGGGATTGTAAAAAAAAATTACTTATACAAGTAAATTTTTTGAGAAAATTAAGGGGATATTATTCAAACCTTATAAGAAAATATGAATATAACAAATTTACTTGTATAAGTATATTATTATTTGCTTCTTCAAGTAAATAAAAATAACTTTTACAAGTAGTACCCCTGACTGACTGTATATCAGGTTATTTTTGCATTGGTTTTATTCACGGTTTTGACCATAGAAGGGGCAGTTTTAATTATTCTCTTTCGAAGTACATTTAACTGGACAGTGAAATAGTCATGTGGTTCATAAGTGTTTCTAGTTTATTATATAGATTAGACCGTTGGTTTTCCCGTTTGAATGGTTTTACACTAGTAAGTTTTGGGGCTCTTTATAGCTTGCTGTTCGGTGTGAGCCAAGGCTCCATGTTGAAGACTGTACTTTGACCTATAATGGTTTACTTTTATAAATTTTGACTTGGATGGAGAGTTGTCTCATTGGCACTCATTCCACATCTTCTTATATCTATGTAGAGTTAATTTTGCAGTAAAATGCCAACCACGAACATAGTGAATGTTTACTGATAAACAGTATTTTGTAACGAGGTAAAGCACTTTCAACATGGGGTAACCATAAGTAGAGGTTATATATTTGTAGGACTCTAAAGTGCGATGGGGACGCTAAAATCGATGGTCACACTAAAGTGTGATGGTCTGTGCTAAAATGCGATGCCTCCATACGCTAAAGTCCAATGGTCCATGAAAGTATAAACGTAAGAAACATAGTTGGATTATGACGTTAACAGTCGTTTATACAAACCAAAATGAATATGCAGGAAGATAAATTAAGAATATTTGATTAACAACTTTTAAATCAAATGTCCATGACTTAATTTCAGACCTAACCGTGCTTTGTCGGCTGAAGCAAATGTTTTTTTTGGGGTGCTGAAGAAGGACTGTCCTGCAGTCGACCATTTTACTATATAGATACAAAATAGTATAATGATAGGTATCCTATATCCTGCTTCTATTGAAGCGAACGGATACATTTAAATCAATTGATTTTTTTACGTTGCAGTTTACTTTGCTGTCTTAATTAAAACTTTGTCAGTCGATTTTATTGAAAAGTAACGTCGGTAAAATAAAGGTACATGTTTTTTAAGCGTAAATTATAAACTGTCAGCTAAAACATAGCTTGTTCAGTGTAGGAAAATTTGACATGAATTTGTGAAAAAGGAGAAAGCTCGGCGAATATCGCATTTTTCTCGCATTTAAGCTTGAAGTCTTGTATCAATAAATGCTAACTTACTTATTCCGATAATGAACGCATTTTGTATTTGTAATTTACAATGACAACTGTAAAGTTATTGATAGACTTTGTGAGCGGCAAGCTACACCAATTATCCAAATATTTAATATGAAAGAAATTGTTAAAAAATCATTTAACAACAAATACAGTATTTTGTGACACATAGATTACCTTTTTAGCAATGATTACGTGGTCGGTCTTCTAAATTTAGAAACAATCACTTTAACCTACTGGTCAATCATAAAGCCTATTACATATGTTATACCTTAGCATACTAGCTTTTGCAAAAAGACTTGTTTTTAACATCCATGCACTTTACTGAATGTTTTAAGCCCTCGAACCTTACCCTATTGTTCCATCGCACTTTAGCGTGCTATACCACCGTACTTTAGCAAACTAGCAATCATCGCACTTTAGCATGAGACACCATCGTACTTTAGCGTAAACCATGGCACTTTAGCGTGACCATCGCACTTTAGAGTCCTACATATTCACTAACATTTTCACTGTGCTTGACACCCACCCATAGTTGTGATTTTAAAGTGGCTTCCATTAGTAACATGCATGTTTTCATAGAACAGCCCAATGTATGAGATTTTAGCTATATGTAGCCTTTAATATGTAATGATTATGCCCCCGAAGCGGTGGAGGGGGCATTAAGTGTTACCCTTGTCCTTCCATCTGTCTGTCTGTCTGTAAGTACGTCCCAAAATTAGTTTCTGTTCTCTAACTTTAGTTTGCCTCAACCAAATTTTATGAAATTTATACACAATGCTTATTACCATAAAACACAGATCAAGTTCGAATTTGGTTTGCATCACTTTTACCATTCTTGAGTTATGCTCCTTTATAACATTATATGCAAGCAGGGGGATCATCTGTGTCCCATGGACACATTCTCCATTTATTTATAAATTGTTTGTTTTCAGGACTGCTTTTCAAGTATTCTCATCTCACAACTTGCACAAACTAAAAGGCAAATTACCTAACACTGACGCCATGAGACAAAATGGAGAAGATTGGAAAAATCTGAGTGAGCAAGAGAAACAAAAATACATTGATGAAGCTCAAAAGGTAAGTTTCCATTTTCGTACATTTCTGGGCTATTGTTGTTATACTGGTGCATTGAAATACATTATTTTTTCTACTTCAAATTTTCATTGGTTCCTTAATCATGATGATAATGTTAGAAAATAGTAGAGACTAACCATTGTTTTTTTAAATGATTTTTTAGATCACAAAACAGAAATTTGAGGAACATGAAAGTTATTTACAGAGTTTGCCAGAAAATGAAAGGCAGATATATGAATTGAACATAATTAGACAAGAAAATGAGAGAAAAGAGGTATGTTGATTTCTGAACCACACTGAGTCTTGGACAAATTGAGAATAAATTTTAAAGAGACAAAATAAAAAAAAATCTGAATATAAATTGTTATGAATATGTAAACTATTAACTACATCGAGGAATTAAGAAAATTGAAATAAAAATCACTACAAAGTTGGCAAGATAGGGTTAAACGTGAAAATTAGGTAACAACAAAAATAAGTTGGTTTAAAGTATCATGAAAACTGTAACAAACACAAGATTCTCATTTTGTTGTTGTTGTGATTTTGACTTATCTTAACACTCGTGAAGTGTTCTAGAATCATTTACGAGCATTTTCAATTCCTATTTGCTGATGGAAAACAAGTTTTTCCATGAAAAAACCGCAAACGATCACACACGATTTGAAGTTACTAGAGTTTCGTAAGATGGTTTTGAACAGTTACAAAAAGTCTTTTTACCTGAATTTTCGTGGCGAGAAGGGGGGTGCAGACAATGTACCAGTGCGAACTATACATGGCCGATTGCGTAAATATACTGTTTCTAGATAAGTCTGATTGTGCATGTAATCTTTGCAACTGGGATTATTAAAGATAAGCACTTGTAAAAAAAAATTTGTCAGTCACCTGCAAAACTTAAGCTTGTTATTTCAACGGTTTCAACAATTGTTAAAATTTGTGGTTTGGTTTCACAGGCAAAACAATTCTCAGTGTTAACAATTTACAAGTCTCTCTGATCATGGTGATATATTATTAAGATAGGTTTTTTTGATAGATTTAAGCTTTGTCTATAAAACACAGGCATTTGTCTCTGATTTTTGAGAAATGACACTCTGTGGTTCAAACTTTCTTTATATTTCGATTCCACTGTAGTCCTTTCCCCTGAAACTTGTTATGTCCTGAAAATGGTGAATCTCCATCAAATTATCTAAAAAATGACGTATAACACACTTATTTCTGTTGTCAGAATCATTCTTCGCAGGCCTTTCAAGTAGGTCAACTGTAAATTATTTTGTCTTCTCACAGCTAAAATGATGTGTCTGTGTTAACATGTCTTCCTGTTACCTTGTGAACTATATATAGCTAGCACTTTAAAAATCCTGCTCAGAGTGTCAGTCTCTTACAAGGCAGGGTTCATATTCATGTATAAACATATTCTCATTCTGAATATATGCATTTAATTTGTCGCTGTACCTTAAACAATCACACATCATCATCTGTCTGTGAATGTGGCCTTATGTATGGTGATTCTATGTACTATTGCCAGTTATGTGTTTTGATTTCACTTTTAATTTATTTTACAGAAATTAGCACAGAGGAAAAAAATAGCAGGGAAAAAGCAATCTGAGATAAAACAGTATCTGTAAGTATTTGTCACTACCTTGTGATAAGGTCCTTAAAAGAAATATGTGACAGTATTTCTGGTGTATACATATTTTCTGGTGTATATATTTGATATTTCTGGTGTATACATTTGGTATTTCTGGTGTATACATTCTGGTGTATATATTTGATATTTCTGGTGTATACATTTGGTATTTCTGATGTATACATTTGTTATTTCTGGTGTATACATATTTTCTAGTGTATATATTTGATATTTCTGGTGTATACATTTGGTATTTCTGGTGTATATATTTTCTGGTGTATATATTTGATATTTCTGGTGTTTGGTATTTCTGGTGTATATATTTGATATTTCTGGTGTATACATTTGGTATTTCTGATGTATACATTTGTTATTTCTGTTAAACACTAACGCCTGTATGCTCATTATAAAAGAAAAAAACTTGGGTATTTCTAATCAATATAAAATTGAAAGGTTCTTTAATAAAATGTCATATGGAATAGTTTAATTCAACACATATTAAATACTGTAACAAAACATATAAGTAGAGTGGGGGTTATACTGAAATCACCTTGTATGTTCTTAAATTTGTCTCTCCGTCCAACATATATTTTGATAACACTTTTCTGGAACCGCTAAACAGAAAGACTTCTTATTATACCCTCATTCTGAAAGTTGAGACTAAATTGCAATGACCTTGTCTGTTTATTCTTCTGTTTGTCCAATTAAGAAATTGTCGTCTTTTTATCTCAGGAATCACTTGAATATCAGAACCCCTTCATACTGAAATCACATTGTATGTTCTTAAATTTGTCTCTCCGTCCAACATTTATTTTGATAACACTTTTCTGGAACCGCTAAACAGAATGACTTCTTATTATACCCTCATTCTGAAAGTTGAGACTAAATTGCGATGACCTTGTCTGTTTATTCATCTGTTTGTCCAATTAAGAAATTGTCGTCTTTTTATCTCAGGAATCACTTTAATATCAGAACCCCTTCATATTTGACCAGCAGCTTGGCAGTGATGAATGTAAAGTGTGAGCACTTATCGGATCTGTCAGACACCAACTTCCTGTTTGCAGATACTTTGAAAATGGAAAATGAACTAGAAATTTTTTGTTACACATTTCTTCTATACCACTGAACAGAATGGCTTCATATTTGTTTATTACCATGAAACCCACTATAGATAGAAAAAAAAATAATGTTGGAAGTGGTGAGATCAACCTACTGTTCATTGACATTAAAACTGTCTGACATCTCCTTATTGGAGTTATTGCCCTTGAATGATGAATTTTACCAATTTTTAACTTCATATTGCCTATTATGTGGAAACCTATATTAGATTGAGAGAAACTTTAAACAGCAAAAATTACCAGGAAAGGAAGATGAGATCTTCTAATAAGTCAACATGCTTAAATTGTCAGTCAATTTTTTTTATATGTATTATTGCCCTTGAATGACGTTTTTTACGCATTTTTGCCAATTACTTTGAAAACTGTAATGGACAATAAAAACTTTAAAAATAAAAAAAGGTCAGCAAGGTAAGATCATCAGACATAGCCAAAATTGTTAGTTGACCACTTATAAGAGTTATTGCCCTGAAATGATGATTTTTTTTTTTTTTTTTTTTTTTGGGGAGGAGGAGGAGGAGGGAAAGGGGAAACTATAGAAGATAGAAACTGTAAAAAATTGAAATTATCAAGACAAGACCAACAAATACTGTCAGTGTAGGACAGTCGGGCCAGCCTTTGGCTGGCCCGAAAATTTTTTTTTGGGCGAGTGCAAAAATTACTTTACAGGCCCAAAATGCATATTGGTAGCCCAATTATTTTACTCAAATTTTTTTCGGTGTTGAGCCATAAAAATGGCAATAAAGCAACATAAATAGATGTTCTTAATTCTTCAACCTTCCCGACACATAAACCTAAAAAAAAACCTCATTCCCATAGTCTTCATTGTCACTGAATTCATCATCACTGTCCAGTGCCTAACCTAGGATTTTGAATTGAAAATTAACTTCTCATTCCATGAGAGAGTAGCTAGAAGTGAAGTTCCATTACCGCTTCGTTGCATAGTGATTTCGTGTCTTTCACTGAGGAAATTTTGCTGTTGCGCTTAAAATTAAACAAGTTTCTGCGATTGATCTAAAAATAGCACGGGAATTTCCGCGATATTCTATTCGGTCAGTCATTTCAACAGGTTGTATGTCCAAAGTGTCAATGCAAAACAAAATTAAAAGACATTTTATAAACGTAATATTTTCTTATGTCACTGCCACAGGCACTTGTTTCTGTCCTTGGGGTTTACTATCTACACTCGTATGAAAATTATTTTGACGGCTTCTCAGTTGTACCGTGTATGGAGTTCTTTTCAGAATTCCTTGCCCTTGTTTATTTCAGTGGGTCAGACGAGGTTTTACTGTCAATGACTGTCGCTATCCTATATAAAACACCAATAGTTAAGCGGCCACCATTGACTGGAAAACCTTGTTTGACCCACTAAACAAGCACATGTCACGATGTTGTTTGTATCCGCCATGTTAATATTCTAATGCACTAGCACGTTTTAACGGTGTGACCAGAGGATTTCCGACAATGGGTGTTCCGAAGTTGGGGTGGGTTTTTATAGGAGTAACTACGATTTTGAGAATGATGATGCACTCGCCCAATGATTTATTTTTGGGCCAGTAACTATCCATCTTTTGACATTTCTAATCGCCCAATCAAAGTTTTGGTCGCATTTGGCGACCAGGCGACTGGCTGTGTCCTACGCTGACTGTAGGTAAAAAAAAATCCAAAATTATCAGTCCAGTTTTGTTAGAGTTACTGCCCCTGAATGACGATTTTAACCGCTTTTTATGGTTTGGGCATAAAATGTAGTAGATAGAAATTTAAAAGAAAAAAATGTTCAGCAAATCAAGATCAACAAGATGATTTTAGTCCTGAGTTATATTCTAGTTTTCAATGATGGAGAGTAGCCATTGTTGAAGATGCACATTGATCCAGGTGAGCGACACAAGCTCTTTAGAGACTCTAGATTTTTCTTGTCCTGACTATGATATATATCAATGAAATATGATGGACACAATTATGGCATCACCATCCATGATATCATATCACTTTAATAATTGTATACCAAAACTAACATATTTTGTAACTTCACATGTAGTATTACTATCTTTTTCGTCATACCTGTCAAATGCTTATTATAATTGCTTAACTTAAATTTCAATGTTTGACCATTAATAAACGTTTTCCTTTGTTGTTATTTATAATATGTTTTTTTTATATGTTTAGGAATGTGTCTGGAACGAGTAGCGGGTCAGGAAAGTCAAAGGTATTGTTAAATAAAAGATCCGAGATATAGTTTTCATTGGTTTGATAATATACAGTTGATGGACCTGAGACAATACTGTGTATATTCAAACATTGATTTGTGCAATTTATTTTTGACAGAAATCTGAAGAATGCATAACTTAATAACTTTGGATTCATTATTAATTAAGGGATACCAATGTTTGTGGAATTCGTGTGTATAGAGGAACCAATGTTTCAACAGTGTACAAATTTTCAATACAAACCACAAAAATACTATGTTATAAATTCTTGAAAAATAGTTTCCCCCAAAAAAACCTAATCCACAATATTTAAAACCATGCAACAGCCATCAAGAAGAAATTCCTAACATTAATAATTGCTTGTTTTTATACCCTGTCTATTACAGAACATACATTGCATTTCTTTTTCCATTTGTCTGTCCACCATCCATTTATACAAAAGCTATAGAATGCTTTGTTCAAATTTCATGTAATTTTTATGAAATATATTTGAAAAACATCTTTTAATACGCCCGTTTACGGGACGTATTATGGTATACCGTTGTCAGTCTGTCTGTGGTCAACAGTTCGGACCATAACTCAAAAATGCTTGAACCAATTCGCATGAAACTTTAGTGAATTGTTTATATCTATTGATGTGAGCTCCCTTTCATTTTTTATAAATTTAAGATTTTAAGTTTCCGAGTTTTGGGTTTTTTCATTAAAAAAGGGGGATTTTCCAGTTTTCGGACAATAACTCAAAAACACTTTCACCAATTTGCAAGAAACTTTAGTGAATTGTTTATATCTATTGTAATGAGCTCCCTTTCGATTTTTATAAATTTTAGATTTTACGTTTTTTGAGTAGTGGGGTTTTATTCATTAAAAAAGGGGGGTTTTCCAGTTTTTGGACAATAACTCAAAAATGCTTTCAGCAGTTTTCATGAAACTTTGGTGAATTGTTTATATCTATCGACGTAAGCTCCCTTTCGATTTTTATAAATTTTAGATTTTACGTTTAGGAGTTATGTGATTGTATTCATAAAAAAGGGGGTATTTTTCAGTTTTCGGTCAATGCTTTGAGCAGTTGTCATGAAACTTTGGTGACTAGTTTATATCTATTAAGATAACCTTCCTTTAGTTTTTCATGAATTTCTGATATGACATTGAGAAGTTATTGAACTTTATTCTTTGAAAAAGCGACAGGTGTATCATGCACTCATGGCGCAGCTGTTTATTGATTTTGAAAAAATTCTGATTTGTCATTCAATAGTTATGAGACTTGAACATTCAGATTTAAGGCAATTAAGCATATGTTGACAGCATCTCAAATATGTTTAGATTATTATCTTAACTTACACTGTTTGGATATTGGTGAAAGTAAGCTCCCTTTCAAATATGAACATATTTGGATGTGCTTATCCAGAGTGTAGGGGCTTTTATGTCAAATTTAAGGCAATCTATTATGTGCCCTCGTGGAAGTTTTCACTCAACACTCAAGCCATGATTAGTATTCTGCTATTTGCTAAGATATGGCAAAAATATAATAAACTTGGTTGGTTTACTGTATACCCCATACTGCCTTCCATTCATATGAAGTATTGTTGTTGAAGTTGTTCTGGATGAAAATAACATCTATGTTTTTATGATTCAATAGGCAACGTCCACATTTTGTTCTATATGTTACTATTTATATGTTTTAAGAATAAGCTTCGAGCTGTAAAGTCAGACCCTGGCGAAGAAGATGATGATGATGAAGAGCTCTCAGACAAGTATGAATTTCTCAGTACCAGTACACCAATTCATATCTCAAAATTATCAGATAAACTGCAGCCAGCAAGCAAGTTAAAAGAAAAGGTATAAGTCTACAATATTCCTAAAAGTTTCTTGAATGAAACGATTAATATAAACATGATAAACATTTGGTAATGTCTTGAAATGACAAACATAATGCTTTGGCCATTATTAAGGCTCCCATGATATTTTGAATTTAATACATAATATATTTTTTGTCTCTCGCACAACACATTGGTGTCTGTTCCGTCTTGTTAGAATCTTGCCAGAACTTTATGAAATTTATATCAAAGGTTTGTATCAGCAATGTCTCAGACAAGTTTGAAAATGAGTGCTAATCAATGAATTTCAAACAGTTGTGCCCTTGGTAATATTTATTATGTAGAAAATTGCATTTTAAGTACTCTCAAAGAAATTTATGATAAGTTTTAAAGAACTTTGATAAGAATTAGATATGTGCAATGCATGCTGACATTGGGGTGTGGTGGGGGTGGTCTGAAGGCACCTTTTATTTAACCCAGCCATGCATAAAAATTTTAAATGATTAATCTATACAATTGTTTTGGCTATCTGTCTAAAATCACCACCCCCCATCAAATTTTAAAGGAAGTACCTGCTGACACCCCTCCCCCCCACCCTCCAAGAAAAACGTACAAACTCAAAGACAACTAGAACACAATGTCATCTAGATAGCTGACCTGGTACCATCCCAAAACACGGATGGGTTGAACCAGTTATACATGTGCACAAACTTCTCCCTTTACCTATCTATATAAGATAAGGAGAAGTGGTATGATTTCAAATGGGACAACTATCATGTTAAGATAAATCCATCGTAGATATCAGGATTAGAATTTTGTACACCAGACACGTATTTCATCTAAACAAAAAATCAGTGACGCTTGAATCAAAAATGTTAAAAAGAACAAATAAAGTACAAAGTTCAAGAGCAGAGGACCTAGGAATTAAAGGCCTTCTAAAATGAGCAAAACCTGTACTTTATAGGGAGCTACAAAAGGCCCTGGCATGGCAATATGTGAAACTATTCAAACAAAAGAAGCAACGGCCTGATTTATGACAAAGCAATTAACAGATAAACAGATATAACAGACAGCAACCAATGACAACTACTGCATGCCTTTGTGAATTCATATATTTTTCAGTCACTTGTTGAATGTTATTTGATTTTAAAACTTTTGGATTAGTGAGTTTATTAAATTGTCATTTCATTTCTGTTGTAGGTCAAATCCACTATTGAAAATTCAAAGATTATCACACCGAAGAAAAAATTGAAAAGGCCATTAGAAAGTAATGAAGAACGTGGAAAAAATACACCACATCCTAAAAAGAAAAAGGTTGCTCCATCACCTGTGAAAAAAGTTGAAAAAGATTCTTCTTCATCAGAGTCTGACTCTGAAGAGGCAACTGCCAAAACAAAGAAGTCTTCATTGGCAACCATTAAACAGTCGGACAAAAAATCTAAAAAACCTGAGAAAAAAACGGAAGACTCTACCAGTTCATCAGAGTCTGACTCAGAAGAGGCAGCTACCAAAACAAAGAAGTCACCAGTGGCAACAGTCAATCAGTCAGACAAAAAAACTAAAAAACCTGAGAAAAAGACAGAAGACTCCAGCAGTTCATCAGAGTCAGACTCAGAAGATACCGGTACAACAATTAAATCCAACAAATCAACTGTAGCAGAAGTGAAAAAGCTGAGTCAAAAAATGAAAAAACAGGACAGGAAAGCCAAGGAATCGAGTAGTATATCAGAGTCAGATTCGGAGAAAACAATAAGTAAACAAAAGAAATCAAGTGTTAAAAAAGTCACAGCAGCTGAGAAAAGGAAAGATTCAGATTCGCCCAGTTCATCTGAATCAGAAAGTACAGCTAAAACCCAGGTGAAAAAGTCAAGTCCCAAAAAGGCAAGTCCTAAAAAGACAAGTCCTAAAAAGGCAGCACCTTCTAAAAAACTGGAAAAGGTGAACAAAACAAATCTTCTTCATCTTCATCATCATCCTCAGAATCCGACTCTGATGAAGGTACTAAAAGCCGTGTAAAAAAGAATCCTTTGGATACCTCAGTGACACCATCATCTCCAATGCAACAAAAAAATAAGAAGGTGAGATGAATAGAAATTTTTCATGTTTTTAAGATATTCAAGCTAGAACTGTAAAGTAAGAAAATGAAAATTAATAATTACCTTTTTCTGCAATTGCCTGGTATACATTAAAATCCTAAATAATAACATATTATTTTGTTATTTTCACAATTTCAAAAAAACAAAAGGAACAAATTAATTGTCAAAAAGCATCAAAGAGATGTGGTATAATGACCAATGAAAAAACTATCCACCAGAGATCAAAGCACTAGGATGTAAATATCTATAGGGCCCAGTACAGCCTAACAATCAGAAAACCCATACCGTACAATAATTATTAAGATCTAGAGGCTTAGGATGAAGTTTAGCTGTATTTTACATCCGTCTACATCATTCTTAAAAAAATGGGTACCAGTTGAAGGTAACAGTAACAATTGCTTGCAGCTTAGGTTAATTGAAATAATTTTGAAAAAAAATAATTTAGATCATGTAGATTCAGCTATCAGAATAATACGGAATATCTTATTTCTCTTTAATGGCAGGCACATGTACATGTGCAACACATAATCAGTCATTCCAGAGGAGGGATACTGATATTATCGGAAATAATTGGCTTCTATTTAGCTGGAAACATTGGACTAATGAAAATTTTAATTTTTTTTAATAAAATATAGAAATAAGCGACACCTTTTCTATAATATAGGGTTATATTATGAATATTTGTTAATACTATCCCAAGTAGATTTTTATATTGCATAAATTTATAGCTTGCGAGTGCAATAGGTATTCTACTATGGATGATAATTCACCAATAATCATTTATTTCCCCTTTTATTGTATAGAAAAGCTTGAAAAACTGTTCCAACCAAATTGTTGTCACTGCTGACATAGATAATTTGAAGCTATATTTGCAATGTTAAAATATAATGGGGGTCACGTTGGCTGAGTGGTCTAAGTAGTTCAAATACTGTATCATTAGCCTGTAAACACTGAGGTTGCGAGTTTGAACCCCGCATGTAGCCATTAGTGCTGAATGTGGCGTAAATCACAAAAAATCAATTAATCAATCAAAGAATAATGCACACTATCGTAACTTCATGTTAGGTTGCTATACAATAATACATAATATAGAATGATCACAAGATGACAGGGATTTTTACCTCCGCTGTAGCAGAGGGGGCATTCAGTTTTACCCTTGTCCGTCTGTATGTACGTCTGTCCGTACGTCCCAAAGTTGGTTTCCGTTCTCTAACTTGAGTTTGCCTCAACCAAATGATAGGAAACTTATACACAATGCTTATTACCACAAAACACAGATCAAGTTTGAATTTTGGTGGCGTCGCTATAACCGTTCTTGAGTTATGCCCCTTTACAAATGGAAAAATAGCTGAATTTTTTCGTTTCCGTTCTTTAGCTTTAGTTTGCCTCAACCAAATGTACTAAAACTTATACACAATGCTTATTACCACATAATACAGATAAAGTTCGAAATAAGTTGGCGTCACTTTTACCGTTCTTGAGTTATGTCCTTTTCTAAACATAAAAATTAATGAATTTTTCGTTTTCGTTCTCTTTAGATTGCCTCAACTAAATGTTATAAAACTTATACACAATGCTTATTACCACATTATATAGATCAAGTTTGAAATTGGGTGGTGTCACGTTTACCGTTCTTGAGTTATGCCCCTTTCTAAACTTAAAAATTGCTGAATTTTTCGTTTCTGTTCTCTTTCTTTAGTTTGCCTTTACCAAATGGTATGAAACTTATTTACAATGCTTATTACCACATAATACAGATCAAGTTCGAAACTGGGTAGTGGCACATTTACCGTTCTTGAGTTATGCCCCTTTCTAAACATAAATATTGCTGAATTTTTCGTTTCCGTTCTCTAACTTTAGTTTGCCTCATCCAAATGTTGTGAAACTTATACACAATGCTTATATAATTATTACCACAAAATACAGATCAAGTTTGAATTTTGATGTTGTCACTTTTACCGTTCTAGAGTTATGCCTGTTTACAAATCGAAAAATTGCTGAATTTTTCGTTTCTGTCCTCTAACTTAAGTTAGCCACAACCAAATGTTATGAGACTTATACACAATGCTTATTACCTCAAAACTCAGATCAAGTACAAATATTGGTAGCGTCACTTTTACTGTTCTTCAGTTATGTCCCTTTATAATTTTATATGATATGCAAGTGGGGGCATCATCTGTGTCCCATGGACACATTCCCCATTTTTTTCATTTTAAAAAAGACAGGAATATTTTCATTTCAATTTTTATGCATAAATAAATACTTCATTGAAATATATTGGGCTTGAGAGATTAGATAATTGATTTCTCTTATTGTTATGGCCTGTTATCTATTTCTTGCCTAAAGAGATATTTCTCATATCACACTGCAAGGAGTGTGAAATGAAAACTGCATTAATTTGATTGGCTTATTCAGCATCATGAGACAATATTACGACATCTCCATTGGCAATTCGATAATTCTCACTCATTATGAAACCTATAAAAAAACAAGAATGTGTCCATAGTACATGGATGCCCCACTCGTACTATCATTTTCTATGTTCAGTGGACCGTGAAATTGGGGTCAAAACTCTAATTTGGCATTAAAATTAGAAAGATCATATCTTAGGGAACATGTGTACTAAGTTTCAAGTTGATTGGATATCAACTTCATCAAAAACTACCTTGACCATAAACTTTAACCTGAAGCGGGACAGACGGACGGACGAACGAACGGACGCACAGACCGAAAAACATAATGCCCCTAGGTGGGGCATAAAAATATCAGCATTTGCATACTGTCAATTCAGATATTATTGTGTACACTAATTATTGTGTTTGTTGAACAATGGACAAATTGTGAGATTGTTTATTACGATTTTAGGAATGCAAGTTTTTATTTTTGCAAAACCAATCCTTTTGCTATTTTTGCAATATAAAGACAACAATGAAAGACATGGCAATATATTTCTAAATTAAAAACAATATTCAATGCAGGATAATTTCCTCTATTGTAGAAGATCTTTAGAGCCAACCCGTATACCAAGGAGATGTTAAATAGTGATTCTGATTCAGAAAGTCAAACCGAGAAAACTGGAAAGGTAATTGACGCTTTGTTTACAGCATGAGGTGTGTGAAGGAGACATAGCTGCTATTTATGCTTTTTCCATTTATCAGATTTTTCTTCCATCAAATTTCCAAATTATTAGATTTGACCTCATCTTGTTTTTTATTTAGTATTTTGTCTTTAATTTCTGTCTTACATCTGCGTTAACTTTATTAACCATCTAGTTCTGAAACCAAGAAAGCAAGTGAGACCTATGTGTGTTGTTTCCAGGAGAGGGACGTTAAAGGGAAAAACCATGTCATTTTTATTGCTATTTTGGTAATTGTTTAGATCTTAAAAATCTGGGGGATCTTTTTTTCACTGTTAAATTCATAAGTCATGAACTGGTATCGACGATTTGCAGCACGAACAACAAGAAGTTTCATATTCGTTTTGTAAAAACGTTGAAGAAAGATTTGGAAGGCAAACATTTACAATTTAAATGGTTTTAACATGTTATTGCGAACCAAATGAAAGTTTTCCACAGAGTCATCTGCTCTTGGTCAAGGTATTTAAACTTTTGTCTGTTCTGTTGTCCTATTGAGTAAATACGATAGCTATTATTCTCTGTAGTTTATTCACTGGGACCTCTTCTAAGAGATATCCATCACTCATTGATTAATTTACCTGAGTAAAAAAATGAGGAGGACCCTTTGCATTATAATACAATAAGGGTTATGCAATTACATGCAATTGATTATAATTGATAACAAAAATGGCGGTGGCTGGCGAAACAAAAACAAATTTTGACTATGGAGGAAGATAATTTAACTATGGCAGTGATCATTTGACGATGGTGGTGCACCATCCTAAAACACGTTATGGAGATCCCTGGACAGGGGCAAAAATATTCAGAATGTTAAGCTGTACTGATTGTTCATGTAAGTGAAAACTGTCCGACGTCTTCTCATAGCAGTTATTGCCCATAAATGGTGAATTTTACCATTTTTTACCATTTTTGCCTATTATATCGAAAATTATTATAGATAGACAGAAACCTAGATCTACAAATAAGTCAACATGGCAGAAATCTTTAGTCTACCTAGACCTGTTATTAGAGTGATTGCCTTATAATGACAATTTTTATCAATTTTTTAGTTTTTGCCTAATATTTTAAAAACTATGTTAGATAGAAGGAAACTTTTAAAGAGCAAAAATAATCAGCAAGACGAGATCTACAAATAAGGCAACATGACTGAAATTGTTTGTCAACCCCCATTGAAGTTATTGCCATTTAATGCCTATTATTTTGAAAACTGTAATAGAAAAATAGAAACTTTAAAAAGGAAAAATTATCAGCAGGATAAGATCCACAAATATGTCAATATGACTGAAATTGTCGGTCAACTCTTTATAGAGCTATTCCCCTTTTAATGATGATTTTTTACTAAAAAGTGGCCATTGTTGAAGATGCAGGTGAGCTACACAGGCTCTTTAGAGCCTTTAGTTTATATGGTTTACTTTCAAAATCCTCTTTAAAAAATATAAGAGTTTCAATGTCATTTGCTTTATGATATCCCCACATTTCGCTACCATAATTCACTATGCTCGAAACATGTACCAAAAAATAAAGACAGTTGTGTCTGTATTGAAGTAGTCTTCGTGAATTTAACTAAATAAACTGAAAACTGCTTTTTTACCTTGATTTGACAGCATTTTCTGATTATTAGTAAAAATACCATTATAATTTAACAGCATACCCAGATATATCAATTCATCACATAACTCAATATTCTCTCCATTAAAGAACAATTTTTCTTCTGGTTTGATATCACCTGTTTCTAAATACAACAATCTTAGTTTTTAACATATTTATATGCAAATTATACCCTTCAGAACATATCTGAGTAACATCTATCATTTTTTGAAGATCATTTATATTTTCGCTGAAAGTAATTTGAACTATTGTCAGCATGCATTAATAAATAAAGATTGAGCATTCTCATGTCATATGATTAACAACCTGTTTTATTAATTCTATTTCAGTGTCAGTGACATACATAGCATATAAAAAAGGTGATAAGCATTCTCCTTGCATTAGACCATTGTCATAGTTAAAAAACTCAGCAAAAATTTCCCTCATGTTTAACACACAATTTAAAGTTAGAATACATTGATTTTATTAGATTTAACCATTTTCCGGTTATACCACATTTAGCTAATTTCATCCATAATTTAAAGTGTTCAACAATATTCAATACTGTCAAAAGCTTCAATTAAACAACAATATAATCTTTTACGTTTCACAAAGATTTTCATATGATGGAATATGAACAAATATTGTATCATGAGTTCCTTGGCCAGGTCTAAATCCGAACTGTGCATCTGAGATGATACTGTGTTCCTTGCTCCATTTCAGCAGTCTGGTATTGATAGTAGCTGTAAAAAGTTTTCTTATATGATACACTAATGATATACCTCGGTAATTTCCAGGGTTATTACCAGGACCTTTTTTTAAATAATAGCACTATTATACTTTTCACCCAGATAGAGCTCTGGAAAGAATCCAGTGGATAGAATTTCATTAAAAAGTTTACACAATAAAGGTAATAATACTGACTTGCTTTCAATAATATATTCGTTCACGATATTGTCCACTCCTGGAGATTTATTCTTGATTAATTTTCTTACACTGTCTTCAACTTCCTTTTCAGTGAAAGGTCTGTCAAAATTCTTCAAATATACAAGAGTTATTGCCTTTTACCTGATCCTCAGTACTGGTATAATTGTAATCTTTAGACATCAGATTTTTAAAGTGATCAAAAAATTGTTCTATGGAAATATTACTTGAAAAAGATTTTTTGTGATTTTAAAATTTTGGTAAAACGATTTTCTCATTCAGATTGATTTAACTTGAACACGTTCATGGATCCCTCTTTTAAAGATGCCATTTGGCTTGAATATGTGTGAAGAAAAAGTAAAATCACAAAATACTGAACTCCGAGGAAAATTCAAAAGGAAAGTCCCCAATCAAATGGCAAAATGAAAAAACAAACACATCAAACGAATGGATAACAACTGTCATATTCCTGACTTGGTACAGGCATTTTCTTATGTAGAAAATGGTGGATTGAACCTGGTTTTATAGCTAGCTAAACCTATCACTTGTATGACAGTCACATCAAATTCCATTATATTGACAACAATGTGTGAACAAAACAAACAGACACAATAGGTAAAATGTCAAAATAGGGTACAGCAGTTAACATTGTGTTATCATCTTTATCACTATAAAAGATTTGTGCCAATTTTATGGACAAATCACTGATGAATTTTTTAAATTAAATAAATATATTTTTTAACATAAATCATGAAAATGTGATAAAATGAATTATTTTCAAAGAATTGTTACACAAATTCTATGCGTGAACAAAACAAACAGACACGATAGGTAAAAATGTCAAAATAGGGGTACAGCAGTCAACATTGTGTTATCATCTTGATCACTATAAAGATTATTTGTGCCAATTTTATGGACAAATCACTGATGAATTTTTTAAATTAAATAAATTTTTTTTTTTAACTAAAATCATGAAAATGTGATAAAATAAATTATTTTCAAAGAATTGTTACACAAATTCGAAACACGCTTATGTAGTGAAGATATTTCAGATGTTTTGAGAAAAATCCGCTTGTGTTTATCTTTTAAAAGAAAAAAGTTAAGTATGTCTTTCCAAAGGATAGAAATATCAAAGAAACTGAAATGTCCAGTAAATGTCTAAAGTTTCTACCCCAATTATCTCTAAAAGTAGCACATGAAGGTATATTATTTATTACATATATGAATTGACTAGGTGAAAAATATCTTGTATGCAAACTTTCGTCAAAAATTCACTGTGGGATCAAAATTGTATTGTATGCCCTTAAGTCTGTTGTTTACTTTGTGCAACAAAGATTCAAATCCATTCGAGACTAGTGGGAGAGGGTGTAGGAAGGTAGGTGACTGCTGGTATTTGTAGAATTGTTGAAACGGCTGGTACGAAATAGGTGTACTAGATTGTTGTGGTGTACCTGTGTTTGGGCACCCTGGGTTAATCGATTGATTCATGATGCGCTGATTATCAATGTTAAGTTGTGAAATGTTATTGTCGTTTAAACATGACAAGGCTTCACTAATTGTATTAGATAGCAGTACCTTTGACTTGTTGTTGTGTCGACATGAGCTTTTCTCATCACTTGGTGTGCGTCGTCGTCGTTAACTTTTTACATTTTGAACTTCTTCTAGAGAACCACTGAATGGAATGAAACCAAACATGGCATGAATGTTCCTTATGAGGCGCTGACCAAGTGTTGTTACTTTGTAGCCGATCCATCATCCAAGATGGCCGCCAGCGGGGGACTTAGTTTAACATAGGACCCAGGGGTTCAAATTAACATTTGGTACTTGAAGGTCCGGGACCTTTGACACTCCAAACTGAAAGGTCCACAACCTAAATCCCAGGTCCTACTTTTACATGAAATATTTTTCATTAAGATACAAAAGAAATGTGCGTTTGGTGCTAGGTTAGCTTGATTCATCATACATTTGTATTTGACAAGTTTACAAATAATATATTGCCATGCAACCATATAATGATATAGACCAAACTGTCAGTGTCGCTGTGGTATTACAGGTATAACAATAAATGTAATTGTCTTGTATATTAAAAATTCCAACAATCTATTTTTTTGGAGGGGTGCTGGGAAGGGTGTCACTGTGCGTGTGTGTATGTTGTCTCAATCATTGACAATTATACTGTTATTGATGTAAAAGTGGCAACATCAACAACATTTTTGCTCTGGATTTCAAGAATAAATTCGTAGTCACTGAATGGTTTCCCTTTAAGTTTTTTCGCAACACTATGCAGTGTTGAAGAAAACCTTATATCTATTTAACTGATCAGGATTATATTGCTTCTTGTGAATACATTAGTGTCTGACAGTCTACTTTAAGATTTTGTGTTCCCCTTACTAGTGAACTTTCTTTTTTTGCATGGGTTAGGAACTTATGGCAGTATATAAACAACATTAGACCAGTTGATTCGATCATCAAAATATAGCCACGGTAGATCGATTTTCGGTTGAGCTTAAATTTCTGTTCCCGTTTTCACCATCGTATTTTTGGTCTTTATTGAGATCTTCATTTCATTTCTTTTGTTTTGTTCCCAAGGAAGACATTAAAACCCGCCGTTCATTGGCTTTCCCTCGAAGACGTGACACCAATGAGAAACAGACTCATTTTGTTCGAAAATGTCTATTACAATGATTTGTCAAGTGACCTATCACAACTATTTATAACCTTGTGTATGGTCGGCAAGGTCAGGAATGAAACATTTTATTATCTTTAATTTCAATAATACTATGGCGTTCAAATGACAATACTGATGGTGAAAAGGTCGGCAAAATTATTTTTCATTTTCTTTCAAATCGAAGGTCCGTCGGGCATAGCTAGTAACCAAAACGAAAGTCCGATTGCAACAGTGGTAGGTCATGGACCTCGGACCACCGCTAATTTGAACCCCTGGGACCCTATGGGAAATGCATACAAATGACTTCTTTTAGAGAACCACTGAATGGAATGTAACAAAACATAGCATGAATGTTCCTTACAAGGTGCTGACCAAGTGTTGTTACTTTGTAGCCGTTCCATCATCCAAAATGACCGCCAGTGAGGGACTTAGTTTAACATAGGACCCTATGGGAAATGCATACAAATGACTTCTTTTAGAGAACCACTGAATGGAATGAAACAAAACATAGCATGAATGTTCATTAGGAGGTGCTGACCAAGTGTTGTTACTTTGTAGCTGATCCATTATCCAAAATGGCCACCAGCGAGGGACTTAGTTTAACATAGGACCCTGTGGGAAATACATACAAATGTCTT
The DNA here is from genome assembly GCA_017311375.1 of Mytilus coruscus. Lineage (NCBI taxonomy): Eukaryota > Metazoa > Mollusca > Bivalvia > Mytilida > Mytilidae > Mytilus > Mytilus coruscus. Next base: position 74,828,118 of record CM029606.1, read on the forward strand.
CTTTTAGAGAACCAGTAAATGGAATGAAATAAAACATGGCATTAATGTTCCTTATGAGGTGCTGACCAAGCGTTGTAACTTTGTAGGCGATCATTCATCCAAGATGGCCGCCAGTGGGGGGACTTCATTTAACATAGGACGCTATGGACAATACATACAAATGTCTTCTTTTAGAGAACCACTTAATGGAATGAAACCAAACATGGCATGAATGTTCCTTTTGAATTGCTGACCAAGTGTTGTTACTTTGAAGCCGAACCATCATCCAAGATGGCCGCCAGATAGGGACTTAGTTTAACATAGGACCCTATGGGAAATAAATACAAATGTCTTCTTTTAGAGAACCACTAAATGGAATGAAATAAAACATGGCATGAATGTTCCTTATGAGGTGCTGACCAAGTGTTGTAACTTTGTAGGCCATCCATCATCCAAGCGGGGGACTTCGTTTAACAAAGGACCCTATGGACAATACATACAAATGTCTTCTTTTAGAGAACCACTAAATGGAATGAAACCAAACATGGCATGAATGTTCCTTATGAGGTGGTGACCAAGTGTTGTTACTTTGAAGCCGATCCATCATCCAAGCTGGCCGCCAGAGAGGGACTTAGTTTAACATAGGACCCTATGGAAAATACATACAAATGTCTTCTTTTAGAGAACCACTAAATGGAATGAAATAAAACATGGCATGAATGTTCCTTATGAGGTGCTGACCAAGTGTTGTTATTTTGTAGCAAATCCATCAACCAAGATGGCTGCCAACGGGGGACTTAGTTTAACAAAGGAGCCTATGGGAAATATATACAAATGTCTTCTTCTAGAAAACCACTTAATGGATTGAAACCAAACATGGTATGAATGTTTCTTTTGAGGTGCTGACCAAGTGTTGTTACTTTAATTGTAGCTGATTTGTCATTGTCCTTATAAAGTCATTTTCTACAATTTCAATGAATTTATTGGTAATTTCTGTAAACTTTACAAAAGTCTTCTGCTTTTGATTAAATTACGGGGCCAATATTAAACCAAATTTGGCCTCAATTATTATTAGGATATCTGTTATGATTTTTTGTCTATTTTTACATGATTTCCAAAACCAAAGTAGAATCAGGTGAGCGACAAAGGCTCTTAGGAGCCTCTAGTTATTCTCGCCCATGCCCATAAGTAGTCGTTTTAATTTCAACATATGCATTAATTTATCAAAATTTTGTAAAGTTGAAATATACCTCTGTATCGTTTTTCCTCATGTTTTAGCCCAGAACTCTCTATTCTTTATATTTTAGCATCCCATTTTTTCACATTCTTAATTTTTATAGATATAGGAAGATGTGGTGTGAGTGCCAATGAGACAACTCTCCATCCAAATAACAATTTATAAAAGTAAACCATTATAGGTCAATGTACGGCCTTCAACACGGAGCCTTGGCTCACACCGAACAACAAGCTATAAAGGGCCCCAAAGTACTAGTGTAAAACCATTCAAACGGTAAAACCAACG